>OX456985.1:68374831-68852331 GCA_949752695.1 Melanostoma scalare
GACATCAATACGCATAGCACCTTTAAAGGAAAAGAAGCGTTTTTTTTCTTATTTTCTTACAAAGGCATATGAAAACGAGTGTTTACGAATTTGAACATTCTTTATCTTCCTTTTCTCTTTTCATTTGTACTTTTTTTCTTTTATAAAGTAACGACAATTTACATAGTTAAACTATGCAGTATAGTTTTTGGTGTTCCGGATGGTTATGTATTGGGTCCTCTGCTTTTTGGATGTACGTTATCTCTCCTTCGTATGATATTTGGCAGTCAATTGAACTCGACTAAACACACGTCGGCTCTGAAAAATTATTTAATATGCTGCTCTAAGCACCTCAGTTTGTATTTTTCACAAAAAAAAATTTGTAATGGTTGACTATGGCCCTGTTCAAGTGTTCTTTTCAAAATTCAGTTTGGAATGATTTGTAGCAGGTTACCTATCGGAATAGGACCAAAGTTTGTACTACTTAAAAGTTCCCAAGTAGTTTTTTTTTTTTTGATAGCATGGGCTATCTTTCTGTTAGAAAAAATTTCCAGCATGATTCGCGATTTAATTCTTACAGGCTTGTTAAAAAAGTTTTGCTCTCGTTTTGATTTTGACCGGCTTTTTACCGCAATTTTTTTTATTCTGCCTCTAGAAATAGCATCTGTGCGCCTGTTAAAACGTAGTCCTCGTAGATGCCTGCTATTATTTTTTTTTACAATGTTTTTGCGCTTATGCACTTTGCTCTCCGGTAGAAAATTGGCAAGTCGATATAGGTAAGCGTCTTTGAAGGCCAGTGCCTAGTGCATTTCTGAGGAATGGAACGACCTAAAATTTTTGCCAATTCCGAGCGACTACGTCAGAAAACGTAACGTAAACGAAGATTATCAAATTTTTTGCAAATAGCTATATCCGTGTGGGAAAACAATTGAATATTCATGAAACTCGGACTCCCACGTATCAGGCATACATGCCATAAAGGCTTCAAACTCAACATAAAAAAAAAAAAAATAAATAGGGTGGCGCAACAGAGCGAGGAGCCCCTGGGCCTAGCGCATTTCTCACAACCATCCCTTGTGAAAGAATGGAGGGGACCTACAATTTTCTGCCGGTTCCGAACGGCTAATCGAGAAAGCGCTTTTCATGGCAATGAATACTAATGGAGGACTTGCCAATTCCTCGCGAAAGGCGATACCCGTAGAAACTCAACATAATTGGCCGAAATATCTAGTAAAGTTGTTCATAGTGATTGAGAAGTTGTGTCCAGTTCTTCGATGTTGTCTGTCTTTGCATGATTGGCATATTTTTTTTTTACTAACAAATTACAGAATTTAAAATGGCTGATACTGAGCTCAATCACTCATATCTACCAATTAAGTGTCCATTTTCAATTTTAACCTCGCGTGTGGGATCAGGATAAAACTGTGAAGTTGAAAGAAGGAGAAAAAAATACCCGGCATGGAATTCGAACCCACGCTGTAGGCGTATCGAATAAACAATCAACCATTGTAACATTGCTTCTCGCATGACTGTTTGCATTTAATTTTATCATTGTTAACGTTAAGTATTGGATCCTTGTCGCTACTGCTTCTATCCTCTGGTTGGCGGGCTTCTTCCCATTATGTCAATATTGCGTGCGTGAGCAATTGGTTGAACATATATTAGAAAGACTGCTGTGCCCCTTATCGAAAGTCCCCCATAAATATAAGATTCAGACGAGCTTTGCAGGGATAAGAAAAGAAAAGGAAACAGGACGTCTTTCGTAACGATACCGTCATTTGGGGATTTGAAATCGATAAATAGATGGTAAAGTTTGATGCCGTAGTTCCGGGCTTTTTTTCCTAAAATCTATATTATGTGTAAATTTCGTCGATTGTGGACTTTGCTCGTCTAAAACTAATGTAGGAGTCATCAAGCTGACCTTAATTGTTTCTCTATTTTACCTTTATAGCAAAACGAAACATACGTAAATGTTCCTCTCTTGCTTATGGTGACTAGATCATTGCTCAATGAAAAGAGGACATCAACAGGAATCTTAACATAAGCAAAAAAAAAAGTAAGCCTTTGCTTGAGATGTTTGCTTTTACAAGAACAAAGATTTGTTGATTCAGAAAGAATGTTCATAGATCAATAAAATTGTATGTACATAGTTTCTTTTAAGCTATGTACGAATCAACTTCCATTTAAGATAGTAAATAGGGTGGCGCAACAGAGCGAGGAGCCCCTGGGCCTAGCGCATTTCTCACCACCGTGCCTTGTGAGGGAAGGGAGGGGACCTACCTATTTTTCTACCCATTTAAGGCTTGATTGAAAATGAAAAATCTTAAATAAAAAGGACAAATGGCTAATTTCGAAAAAAGATACCGAACATAAAATTTGTATACCAAAGAGAGGACTCGTCTTCTTCAAAGAGGACCTCTGGTCACCCTTTTTTTTGGAAAAACGTTTAAGGAAGTATATATACTTCCCCGTGTGTCGGACTCTCCAAGGTGTACTAAGCTTGACATACCGACTAAAACTCCAAAAGTTTCCCGCTGATCTCCCCCCCACTTGCGCATTTATACGAAGGGGATTCGTGTCTAAGTGGCGGGTTCTAGTTTCTCAACTACCTCTTCTTGTTTCTTTGTTTTCATTATCTGCGTCAGATACATGTTAATTTGTCTCTCCTCGTTTCTCAGCATCTCCTGGATGATATTATTTGGGCTGAGCTCTCCGATAACTCTGTTTATTTCCTGACGGGGAGATTTCCATCTACTACACTCGAACACTGTATGATAAGCGTCGTCTGTCAGTCAGTCTCCGTATTGGCACAAAGGCCTTTTTCTTTTTCCGCAATATTGTGCAGGAAAGCGTTGAAATATCCGTGTCCGGTGAGGAGCTGTGTGACGTAGTAGTTCATTTCACCGTGTTTCCAGTTGCTCCATTCGCTTAGGTTTCCGATCAGCCTAGCAGTCCAGCGTCGTTTCCGACTCCCAGCGTTTTTGCCACTTCTACAGTGTGATCGCTTTCGCTTCCGTGTTCGCCGCTTCCAAGTCGAATTCTGCTTTCTTTTCGTGTATGTATTTTCTTTGTGTTGCGAGGAGGTCAATTGGTACGACACCTGCAACTACAGGAACTGCTGGCTCAGGCACTGTGCGGTACGAGCTCGCTATTCGCAACGCACAGCGCCTCTGTACCGATGGCAGTTGTTTCCGGTACTTTTCCTGCTTTAGTGCAGAGCAATTGAATGTGTTGTTACCAGAAGAAGTCTCCGTTTGCTTGCGGATGGTCCACCTACATTTACCATCAACCTAGATAGGTGGCTTCTGACCTTGGATGCGTGTTCAGCAGCCGTTCGTATCTGGTTCCAAAAACTCAGTTTCGTGTCGAGCTTTATTCCCAAATATTTAACCATGTTTTTGCTTGGTATTCTGTCAGCTCCTGTATGTATTTTTATTGAAAGAAAGAACTTCCTACTTCGAGCTGCTTGCGACGCTGAAGATTGTGTTGAGAATAAAAGTACATAATTGTTCCACCTGAAGAGCGAAATACATTTTCAGGATAATAATGTTTTCTGAAGGATAATAAAACCAATAAAACGTTGCCTTCATTGTATGACAAAATATTGGTGTTGATTTTTAAATGCCACACAAAAGTAATACTACTTCAAAATATTTATTAATTAATTGCATAAATACTCGTACACAATTATTCTGAACTCATACATATAGATGTCAAAATATTATTCAAAAGGACATTGTTCTCAATCTCATTTATTAATCCACAAGCAAACACATTTTAAATGTTGGTATGTCCCAACTTCTTTGTGTGGATTATAGTTCCTCTCCCACACAACCCTTCATCAGTTATTAATTGAGTCGTTTAATCACAAACACAAAAGCACAACAAAATAAATCCATCGTCAATTTCCTAATAATTACTGTGAAATCCAATCTAATGAATATAAATCAATTTTCCCCACACACAACAACGACTGATAGCCCCAATCACCTTGTCTTTCTACACCACCCATTCCTAGCCCATGACTAATGACACCACTAATTCTTACTAAAAGCAAAAACTTACACTCTGCGCTGCCACATACAATAAAAACGAACACATATACTCGTATAACAACGTGCATATCATCATCCCACACCACCCGTAAATGTAAACATATTTATAGGGCTCTTGACATTGGCTTCGATTACTTATCTATCGCGGCAAGTATCTAGAAAGAAAATCCTACCGATAGACAAATTTCAAACACAAATACTTGTTTCTATTTTCAAAGAAAATTAATACAAAATCCGACACATTCACTCTTCTCTTAACACTTCGTTTGCCAGAGGTTTTTAAGAAATTGAGCAATTTTTGGAAAGCACAAAGAACTCAAATACATACAAACTTGGCAACATGCACATGATGGAAAGAAAAAAAAGAGTTTAGTAAATTAATTTACTTAAAAAATGATCTTGGTAGTTTTGTTTTCGCTTTCGTGTCTTGAAACTGAATCGACTTTAAAGACACGTATTTGTTTTTGAAGTCGTCACCAAATCAAAGAGTAGAAATTTGTTCAAAGATAGACGATTTGGACATCGTTGTGTGGCATCGAAAAAGAGAGCAATAATGATATAGTACATGCTGCTGTCAATATTCAATGAGAGATAAAGCACTGACGGACTACACAAACATGGGCTACCCTATCAATCAACTGTGACACTAACGCGACGAAAACAAGAGAATTCTCATACCAATCACTGTTTCATTTAGTAAGTGAGGCGAAACTCTTTTGAAAACGTCTTTGTGTAATCCTAATCATCAATCAATCCTCGGCATCCTTGAGGACCTCATCAACCATTTACAATGAACAAAAAAGAAAACGCAGATTCATCAGCGAACGACTTGTAAGTTCAGTGCGGTGACGTGAAATATCACCAAACGAATTAACGCGAAATTTCAAATTTGGCTTTATTTCATTTTAAGAAGCGAAATTACCCAAATTTGGTTTTCGTAGGGCTGAATGAAGTAAACGACGAAAAGGAATCAGAAACAAAAGCAAATTCTTTTCACTCAGTTTTCTGGCTTTATTTAAATTTAAAAATTTAAAAATGGAAATAAAGTCGAATATTTCAAATTGACAGACATTTTTCCTCGTCAAGATTTTTTATTTGTCTTTTCGATAAGAATGGTGATGGAGAATGCTTAAAATTCCATCAATCGAATATTCCGAATTGATGAAATCTTTGGAAGAAAATTTTCCTCGTCAAGTTTTTTAGTTGCCTTTTCGATAAGGATTGAAAATTTTGAAAGTTCCATCTGTCGAAAACCACCGTAGTAGGATATGGGTTACTTGGGCATGGGAATTTTCTGATGAGCGTGGGAAAATTCTGAGTGAGCCAAAAGGGTGCCGTCGGTCTGATCAAAGGGAGATAATAGCGTTTAGAGTCACGTAGGTTGAAGATCCTTACGATGGGATGAGAGTAAAGAAAAAAATGAAAAGTAATGTTGTGTGTGTGCTAAGAATCAAGAATAGACACGATCTGTTGATAGATCTTAGAACGGGGGTGTGAAATTTTGGTAATTTGTTGATAGATATAGGAATAGGTAGGACTGAGATTGTGATATGAGATAAGAAAATAGAGACAATAAAGGGGGAAGATGGTTTCTATTGAGTATTTTTTATGGTTTTTTATTTTAGATTTCGCTGGCGCTCGGAAGTGTTTGATTTTTTTTTTTTTTTTTATAAGTTTGGAATTTGTGCGCCGGTAGGTGAGGGTAATAGGAATGTTTTTTGGTTTTGGCTGTACGCTAGAGAATTTGGTCACGTCCGATATTTGGTTGGGGGCATAGATTGTGTATGAGCAAGTCGTTTTAAGGAAGTGACCCATGTTCGCATAGCAATAAAATCCATGATCAATGTTGAAACCGAGTATCTGTGTTGTGTGATTTTTTATTGCAGAGGAAGCATCTAGCAGGTGATAAAGTAATACACATTGTAAGGAAAGATGATGATGAGATTATGAAAATGCTATGGTACATTTTTTTTTTTTTTTTTTTTTTTTTTGTAATTGATTGTGGAGAAGACGAAATAAAATAAATGAACTGGTTTCCTTTTGTATTATAGATTTCATTGACAATTGGTGGTGGTTAGTTTTTTTATGTAAAATAGAGAATTTTGCCTCGACCGATATTTGTTTTGTTTTGATACATATCTTGTACTCAATGAATTTCGTCACATCCGAAAATTGGTTATGCATAGCTATACTGTAAAGTAAGGATGCGACCCATGCGGGTGTGAAATTTTGGTAGTTTGTTGATAGATATAGGATTAGGTAGGATTGAGATTGTGATATGAGATAAGAAAATAGAGACAATAAAGGGGAAGATGGTTTCTATTGAGTATTTTTTATGGTTTTTTATTTTAGATTTCGCTGGCGCTCGGAAGTGTTTGATTTTTTTTTTTTTTTTTTTTTATAAGTTTGGAATTTGTGCGCCGGTAGGTGAGGGTAATAGGAATGTTTTTTGGTTTTGGCTGTACGCTAGAGAATTTGGTCACGTCCGATATTTGGTTGGGGGCATAGATTGTGTATGAGCAAGTCGTTTAACAGCTTAGCATGAAAGGTTGTTGTCATGTGGTTGTTTTACTCTATACCGTAGGGTAAGGAAGTGACCCATGTTCACATAGCAATAAAATCCATGATCAATGTTGAAACCGAGTATCTGTGTTGTGTGATTTTTTATTGCAGAGGAAGCATCTAGCAGGTGATAAAGTAATACACATTGTAAGGAAAGATGATGATGAGATTATGAAAATGCTATGGTACATTTTTTTTTTTTTTTTTTTTTTTTTTTTTTGTAATTGATTGTGGAGAAGACGAAATAAAATAAATGAACTGGTTTCCTTTTGTATTATAGATTTCATTGACAATTGGTGGTGGTTAGTTTTTTATGTAAAATAGAGAATTTGGCCTCGACCGATATTTGTTTTTGTTTTGATACATATCTTGTACTCAATGAATTTCGTCACATCCGAAAATTGGTTATGCATAGCTATACTGTAAAGTAAGGATGCGACCCATGTTTTGTTTTGAATTTTGAATTTTGTTGGCAAGATTTGAAGGTTTGGGATTGACTTGTCACATCCTGTATTGGTGGTTGTGGTTGGTTTTTATTGAATCCCCCCCTAGAGTTTCTACTATAAAAAGCAAATGTTCTCTGAGTCTTCTATTCAGTTTATTTTTGAACAATCGTCTGATCGTCTGAAAAATCTTTTCCCCCAAAAATCATCTTCATTATATCATGTCTTTCCTCAATAAAATTAAAAAAGCAGTGAGGCCGTCTACCTACCAAAAGCCCATTTTAAGCCTTTCGAAGGTTGTCCAAAAAAAGAGGTACCCAATACTCAAGGCAAAGAGGTGCAACACCAAATTTGGGGAGCAAATCCTCATTGAACTGGAGGAATGCAAGGTAATTAAAAATTAAAATTTATAACTGTTCAATTTTGACTCCCTTTTTTTTCTTAAAGGTTTTCCTCCCTAAACGATGCAACTTGCAGCTGGACGAGGAAGACGTCCTACAATTGGACCGCTGCTGCTTGGAAGTAGTGGGCCCATACGGGGAGATGTCCGTGGAAGTTGACTTCCACATGAAAGATGACGAGTATCAGGAGCCTCAGCCACAGCATCAACAGCAACAATTTCAGCAACAACAACTAGGGCAGCAACATTATCACCAACATCAACAGCCTCATCAACAAGAACACCAACAATTTCAAGAACAATTTCAAGAACAAGGTCAGCAAGATTATCAATTTCAGCAACTACAACAGCAACAGCAACAGCAACAGCAACAGCAACAACATCAGCAACCGCAACAGCCTCAACAACAACAGCAGCTGGAGCAACAGCATGAAAACTATCAAGAACAGCAGCCACGTCAACAGAAGCCGCAACAACCACAAATAGTTGAGATCTTGGATCAAATCATATTGCAGAAACCGAAGCAAAAGAGGAAGCATAAGCTTCCAGTTCA
This sequence comes from Melanostoma scalare, assembly GCA_949752695.1. Lineage (NCBI taxonomy): Eukaryota > Metazoa > Arthropoda > Insecta > Diptera > Syrphidae > Melanostoma > Melanostoma scalare. The sequence continues at coordinate 68,382,824 of OX456985.1, forward strand.
AGAAGAGGTAAACTATGTACCTCAATTGTTTTTCGATAAAAATAATAAATTGTTGCAATCCCAGAAAAACTTTTTTCGATAAATAAAAATAAACCGAAAAATTGAAATCATTTTTTTTATTTACTTTTTATTATTATTTATCAGAAAATAAAAGTCATGAGCGACTCTCATATAAACATTAAGCGGTTCAATTTGAAAGGCCGCAAAATTAAAAACTTTTTGAAATAAAAAACTTAACACAAATTTTCTTTAGCCTTTTTAATTATTCGGTTTCAGCTATTGTCATAACAGTAGTTTCTTTTTAGTATTCTACCATATTTTGTTGCCTCATTTCTCTTGACCAGGGTGATATTAGTGGCATGATCATTGCTTCTAATGACAAGTTTAATTCGTCAAGTACTCGAAAATGGTTATCCTGGACACGTCGTCGCTCTTCTTCGACAGCATCAGTATTAACTGAACCTATTAGATTGTGTGATAAGACTTTGCGAGTTTTTTGTTCATCGACTTCTTCGTAATGATTTTCAGTGGGGCCATATCTGGTGATGTATTCATTTCGATCTTCAGATGAATCAACTGCATAAAGTGTTTTCGAGCGGAAGCTCTTTGCTGACCGAGGTGGAAAGGAATTCCTCGGTACACTCTTTGATGGACCAGGAACTGGCAGTATTGGCAAAAGCCTGTCCTTGTAGTAAGGAATGTTTGTACAGCATTTGACATCACCTACCTGGTAGTATGCATATGAGTAGGCATGATCGATGATCACTCGCTGAGGTTGTTGTTGTTGATGTTGTTGCTGCAGAGTTGGAATGGAATTCCTCCATACACTCTCTGATGAAGAAGGAGTTGGCAGTATTGGTAAAAGCCTGTCCTTGTTAGGAATGTTTGTATGAAATTTGACAGCACCTGGCTCGTAATATGCATATGAGTAGACAAGATCAATGGTCGCTAGTTGAGGTTGTTGTTGCTGTATTTGTGGTATGTCTTTCATTGGCTGATGAAGTGGAGTTAAAGAAGACGTCGATGGAGTCTGTGTCACGAGTATATTTGTATCCACATCACCAGCAGCTGATGGACCAGGAACTGGCAGTATTGGCAAAAGCCTGTCCTTGTAGTAAGGAATGTTTGTACAGCATTTGACATCACCTACCTGGTAGTATGCATATGAGTAGGCATGATCGATGATCACTCGCTGAGGTTGTTGTTGTTGATGTTGTTGCTGCAGAGTTGGAATGGAATTCCTCCATACACTCTCTGATGAAGAAGGAGTTGGCAGTATTGGTAAAAGCCTGTCCTTGTTAGGAATGTTTGTATGAAATTTGACAGCACCTGGCTCGTAATATGCATATGAGTAGACAAGATCAATGGTCGCTAGTTGAGGTTGTTGTTGCTGTATTTGTGGTATGTCTTTCATTGGCTGATGAAGTGGAGTTAAAGAAGACGTCGATGGAGTCTGTGTCACGAGTATATTTGTATCCACATCACCAGCAGCAAAACAATAATCCAAAGGTTTGTTCAAAGGTTCAAAACAATCCATCCTCATAGCCGTCGCAAATGTTTTTTGTGATTATTTGACCTTCAACAAGGAAAGATGTTAGAATTGCCAGTTACCATCGTTACCGGTTGAGGTAGTCAGAACTAATACATAAGCTATGAGATATTTGTTTTTAATTCATGAATGTCATTTTGTCTCTTTTTTTTATACCAAGTACCAATAACCAATATATTGTTGCATCCCCCCAGAGTCTATACTATAAAAGCAAATGTTCTCTGAGTTTTCTATTCAGTTTTACTTTGAAAAATCATACGATCTTCAAAAAATTTACAAAAATGTCGTTCATTAACAAAATTAAAAAAACAGTAAAATCATCGCCGTCTGGGTTTGGTTCTAAGCCAATATTGAGCTTGTCGAAGCTCATCCATCGGGAAAAATATCCGATCCTAAAGGCGAAGAAGATTAACACAAAATACGGGGAGCAGATAATGTTGGAGTTAAAGAAGTATAAGGTAAAGTAAAAGTAAAGAATTAAATCATATGCCATTTTACAATTATTTTTTTTTTTTTAGGTATTCCTCCCCAAAAGATGCAATAGACAACTAGACGACAGCGACATAAACGATCTTGACCGCTGCTGCTTGGAGGTAGTGGGGTCTTATGGCGAGATGTCTGTGGAAGTCGACTTCCATTTAAAGGAGCAAGAGCAAGAGCCACAACAACAGCATCAGCATGACCAACAAGAACAGCAACAATATCAGCAACAGTCTCAGCAACATCAACAGCCTCAGCAACAACAGCAGCCGCAACAACAACAAACAATTGAAATTTTAGACCAAATCATCTTTAATCAAAAGCCGAAGCAAAAGAGGAAGCAGAAATTTCTTTCGATAAATAAAATAAACTGAAAAAATTAAAATCATTTTTTTATTTTGCTCTCATCCTGAATCGTTCGACAATTTATGTTTTTAGAGCTTTAAATGTTGCATAGTGATTCGTGTGATATGTGATATTTTTCCATAAGCTGAAAATGTGTCTTGCAAAAAAAGAAATTCTTTTTTCCATGAATTGTTTTAAGTTCTTTGGATCGTGACCCTCATTTAGTAAATTTCTAAAGCTACAACGAGAGGAGTCCCCATTTTGTTTTAAATAGAAACTGTCTATGTAAACTTGGAAAATGTATGTATTACAGTGAGAAGATATCGATAATTCTCATTCTCAGATGCACAGATACCCATGTCAAATAATGACTAAGTTAATGGTCAAGAGAGAAGAGCTTGGGCAGTTGTATTTTGACGGCAAGCTGGATTTCAAAGATTCTTTTATTTTTAATCTATTTATTTTAATCTTTCGTACAACAACATTAACTTCTTTACTTTGAGCATTCTATTTTCAATCAAATAACATGCACAAGTATCAGGTCCGTCTTGGCATAAATTCTTTGACCAAGGGCAGTTAACAAAATGACATCCATGTTTCGATGTGGTAGAGGATACGTTTCTATACATCTTCAAGAAGGATAAGCATCCTGTCAGATATTCATGATGTTCCTCCAGCAGCTCATGTTGATGTGCTTTCATAAAATCCAGGATCTCATCGAAAATGAACTTGATATTTATGTTGGACATTATTGTCTGCTATCTTGTCAATGTGTTACTAAGGTTCAAAATGGATTTGCTCGAAGATTTATATCGGATTCGTCTCTAGTAATAATTTCAGTTTTAGCTGTCAATGGCATTTACAAAAAAAAAAAAAAAAAGTGTTTCTCTAATTTCTCGACTTCAAATTGAATACATTATGTATGTAGTTCGTATGATTCGTCAAGACAATTCTTTATAGAAACGTCACTATTGCCTTTGTTTAAGGTTTTGAAGTCGTTTAAAATCTAAATTTTGAACTGCTCTGATCTGCTCTGTTAACTGGGCTGATCTGCTTTTTGAACTGCTCTGATCTGCTTTTGAACTGCTCTGATCTGCTCTGTTAACTGATTTGATCTGCTTTTTGATCCGATTTCAAACAATCAAGGGTGTACTTATACTATTTGTTTGTGGGAGTTATATCTATCTATAGTTTCAGGAAGTAATCAAAACCTTTCCTGTAGCCACCACTGTTACAAGGGCTGTCTTTGTCAATAACCAAAAATCCGTATCTAGTTTTCCAACATTCCTTACATAATTTTTGAAACATTTGATATGTCATATCAGAATTAACATGATCATTGTAAATGTGTTTAAGATTCATATCATCTTGTTTGAAAGCAATTAAAAAATTAGCGTTGTCTCGTATTAAATGTTACGGAATTCTTGTGTATGTGGCACAAATAAATACTATCGATATGATGATGTCGTCCAATACTAAAAATAAAAATTTACATATAAAACGTAGGCAAACATCGTTCTCGAATTCAGTTCTTATTTCCAAATCAAAACTGTACTACAATGATGTCTAATATCAATATATGTCTTATTTTAAGTAGAATGTCCAGTTTTTTAAGTCAATATCAACATGATATGCTTGAGGAGCATTATGAAGAGTTTCTTGGAAATATTTCTTTCTTAAGTAATTTTAAGGACGTTGACAATGTTATTTCGATTTACGGATGTCATTTTACAAACTGTCTTTGGTCTTCAAATGCATGTCAAATGGGACCAGATACTTGTGCGTGTATTATGATTGAGGATCATGTAAGCAGAGTTCAAAAGATTATGAGTTTATATAAAAGATTGAAATAAATACAATTACTTATATAAAAACATCACACACAAAAAGTTTTTGTTTAAGAACTTCACAGCTCGGCACGAAAGTTTTTCAATCGGCGAATGGTTGCTATCAAAGCCATAAATGATTTATGACAACTGACATAGTTGAAAATCTTATACTACGGATTAATGACGTTTATCGAGGCATTTTCAAAATTTGCGTGGGCGATTCCTTTAGGAAATAAGACAGCGTCATCTGTTACAGAGGCAATGAAAACGATTTTTATAAAAATCCTCACGACATCCTAAAAAACATGCAAACCGAAGATGGAAAAAAAAGAGTTTTTCAGTAAGACGTTTTATATTTTGACGAAATTCCATAAAATAAATCATTATTCAACATTTCATTCATTTAAGGCATCAATTGTAGTTTTCTGTAACCGTAACGTTGACTCTGAGAAAAGATTTACAATAGCTCTAAAAGGCTTTCCATATAGCACCAGAAGTAGTAAGCGAGATTTCGGCGTGTGAGCGCCCAGCTGATCTATCGAATGCTCAACAGCTTAACACCGCTTGTAGCTTGTTTTGGTTTTCTAACTAATATGATCTTCACTTGTTGATTCGATTTTCGTCTAGCAAACTCACAGCCTCATTGACTGCATATATTTGTTTATGCTCAAGTAATCTTTCTAAGGGTTCAATGACCATATATTTTTAGTAACATACTAGCAAACCCGGCGAACTCCGTTTCATCACCAGATGGCTTCGTTTTTGTAACATTAAACTCATGGTAACTATAAACCTCACGAAGCCAGAGACCTTTCCAACGAATGCAAAACCGTGGAAATCGGTTCGTGCGTTCTCGAGTTATAGCGTCAGGAAGGAAAACCCGTCTTATTTTTACATTATAGATAGATATAACTCCCACAAACAAATAGTATAAGTACACCCTTGATTGTTTGAAATCGGATCAAAAAGCAGATCAAATCAGTTAACAGAGCAGATCAGAGCAGTTCAAAAGCAGATCAGAGCAGTTCAAAAAGCAGATCAGCCCAGTTAACAGAGCAGATCAGAGCAGTTCAAAATTTAGACTAATAACGGGCCCCTCTAATTGTGGCAAAACAAATGTTATGATGAGTTTATTACAACATAAGAATGGATTAAAATTTGAGAATATTTATATATATTCAAAGTCATTACATCAACCAAAGTATGAATTTCTTCGTCAAGCTGTGATTCCAATCAAAAAAATGGGATTTTTTACGTTTTCAAATAGTTGCGACGTCACTCCACCCGGCGAAGCCAAACAAAATTCCGTTTTTATTTTTGATGACATAGCCTGCGAAAAGCAACACGCTGTTCGAGACTACTTTAGTATGGGGCGACATCATCATATTGATAGTTTTTATTTGTGTCAGACATACACAAGAATTCCGAAACATTTAATACGAGACAACGCTAATTTTATAATTGCTTTCAAACAAGATGAAATGAATCTTAAACACATTTACAATGATCATGTTAATTCTGATATGACATATCAAATGTTTCAAAAATTATGTAAGGAATGTTGGAAAACTAGATACGGATTTTTGGTTATTGACAAGGATAGCCCTTGTAACAGTGGTCGCTACAGGAAAGGTTTTGATTACTTCCTGAAACTATAAAAAAGCTTATAACTTCAACTGCGTACAGCATTCGTATTGCATTCGTATTGCATTGTTCTATGAGAATGGTTCATAGTACACAGCGTTCAGCTCACATTAGTACAAAGCAGATCAGAGCAAATAACAGAGCAGATCAGAGCAGATCAAAAAGCAGATCAAAAGCAGATCAGAGCAGTTCAAAAAGCAGATCAGACCAGTTAACAGATCAGATCAGAGCAGTTAAGAGAGCTGTTCGATTCGCTTAGAATCAGTCCTCTACGGTACAAAACATAATTCATATGTAGCTGTTCATCATAAGTGTACAATTTAATTTCAAAAACTTTTTTCGAAGTTTATCCACAAGCTGTTGTAAAAATAGTAAGCCAACATCATGATGCACTTGAATGAAGAAGTAACAAAAGAACTTATTAAAACAACTGATGCTATACGAAAAAAATATAAAGCCCTAAGAAACGGAAAGGCCGCATTCGATTTGCAAATAGAAGAAGCTTTTAAACCGATTACTAAGCCCCTTAAGGATCTAGTAGAGAAATCAAATATCAAAAATTCATTTGATGATCACTATAATAATTTCATGTCTCCACACAAAAAAATAAAGCAAAATTATGAAGAAGATGAATTTATCACCCCAAACAATACCACTACCACATCAAACATCAGTGACAGCACCCCAAAAACCTCCATGGTAACACCTCAAAGTAAAAGGGATAGGAGCTCACGCCTGCGTCATCGGCATCTTGTTCGTGACTTTGAAGAAAAAATAGACCTAGGGACAATGGAAAAAATCCCCCGGAATTATATTAACTTATATTTAAATAATTCAAGAACGCTTGATGATTTGTATGGAGTGCATTTGAATAACGGAATGTTACAAATTGGAGATAAAGAGTTAAAAATTAAAGGAAATGATATAGAAATAAATAATAAAATCTATAATGGTACACCTGGTTTATTTGAACTAGTATTCAAGAAAAAGCCAACCCAGTTCAATGATGAAGACTTGATCAATTACAAAACTATATTACTAGCTACCAATGCCCATAGACGTAATCACAGTCCAAGAAGCCAAGTACTAGGAAATAAGGGTTATAAATACAAACAAATTATAAATAAACTATTTGAAGATAAAACAATAATAGATAAACCAATAGCATTGGGACATGGCTTAATGCAATTTTCCAAGAAGAAAAAAGACTATATCTATTGGAACGAACCTAATGAACTCGTAGATCGTTTGAGACTTCTTATTGCCTCACAACAAGCCGGACACAATAATCACTCTAACGAAATTGTTTCAATTATCGAAGAGCTAAAAGAAGCAGACATAATTGAATAATTAACTACAATATGAGTGTTGATAAATTTGGACGGTTTTCTAAAAGAGTCCAAATGGGGCCAAGGGGAGAACGAGGAGAGCAAGGATCACCAGGATTACGTGGAGAAAGAGGGATACGAGGACCAACTGGGGAGGGATTTCAAAAAACTGAAGATGGCAACTACAATATAGATTTTAAACGACTACAAAATCTTAAGGAACCAAAAGATAGGAGTGACGCTTGTACAAAGAATTATGTTGATGAATCATGCGAACAACTCAGACAATATATTCAATTTGAAGTTGAGAAATTAGAGAACTACATGTTTGGAAATGCTATTAACAGAAAACCAGAAATTATAAGTTGAGATAAATCCAATATAAATCCAATATAAATCATAGAGTAAATCAATCTGTACTTTAGTATTGAACTGACAATAAGAGTAAAAGCAGACAATAATGTCCAATATAAATATCGCGTTTATTTTCGATGAGATCCTCGAGTTTATGAAAGCACATGAACACGACCTGACGGAAGGACATCACGAGTATCTAACAGGATGTTTATCCTTCTTAAAGATGTTCAGAAACGTACCATCTATCATATCGAAACATGGATGTCATTTTGTTAATTGTCCATGGTCAAAGAATTTATGCCAAGATGGACCTGATACTTGTGCATGCTATTTGATTGAAAATAGAATTTTTAAAGTTAAGAAGTTAATGTTATTGTACGGAAGATTAAAATAAATAATTTAAACATAAAAGCATTTTTTATTCGTATTATATCAAACCCAACCTTCCGCCAATTGCCAAAGCCTTTCTTTATTGAACATTAATTTTTTTTTTTTTTGTATGAATGTTAAATACTAGAATACTTTGTTGTTCCAATCATTCTTCTAAAGGATGAGTAAAAGAAACGTTGTTGATGAACTGCATAAGCCGGCTCGGAGAAACTTCAAAAAAAGGCGAGTCATTATCAAAGGGTTTGATGATTTATGGCAAGCGGATCTAGTTGAAATGGGTACCTATGCATCTGAAAATGAAAATTATCGGTATCTTCTCACCGTAATTGATACATTTTCCAAGTTTGCCTGGGCAGTTCCTATTAAAAGCAAAACTGGGGCTTCTGTCGTTATAGCTATGGAAAATATACTAAACGAAGGTCGAGTTCCAAAGAACTTGCAAACAGATGATGGCAAAGAATTTTTTAATACGCATTTTCAAAAGCTTATGACGAAATATCGCATAAATCACTATGCTACATTTAGTACCCTAAAAGCATCAATTGTAGAACGATTCAATCGCACCCTGAAGACGCTTATGTGGAAAGAATTCAGTGCTAACGGCTCATATCGCTGGACTAATATGATAGAAACACTTACTAAGGTGTACAATAATTCTAAGCATCGCACAATAAAAATGAAGCCATCTGAAGTGAATATTGCTAACCAAAACCAGCTACTCTCAACAGTATATGATCACATCAAAATTTATATTACACCCAAGTTCAAGGCAGGAGACTTTGTAAGAATTAGCAAATATAAACATGTATTTGATAAGGGATATACACCAAATTGGACAACAGAAATATTTCGTATAACGAAAGTCCAACATACAAATCCTGTTACTTATCTTTTAGAAGACTTCCAAGGCCACCCGATCAAAGGAGGATTCTATGAATTAGAACTACAAAAAACGAAGTTTCCGAATACTTATTTAGTTGAAAAAGTGCTTCAGAAGAAAAAAAATAAAATGCTTGTGAAATGGTTGGGTTTTCCATCGGAACACAATTCCTGGATATCAACCCATCAATTATTTCACCCACATTACAAGAACCGAAAACATACTTTGTAATTTTTACATTTCATTTTAATAAATTTCTATTGCCTGCAAATACCTCGAATGTGTATTATTTTATTTTACCTTCCTCATGGATTTTATTGAACATGGGTCACTTCCTTACCCTACGGTATAGAGTAAAACAACCACATGACAACAACCTTTCATGCTAAGCTGTTAAACGACTTGCTCATACACAATCTATGCCCAACCAAATATCGGACGTGACCAAATTCTCTAGCCTACAACCAAAACAAAAAAAACATTCCTACTACCCTCACCTCACCCTCAAACAAATTCCAAACATATAAAAAAAAATCAACCACTTCCAAGCGCCAACGAAATCTAAAACAAAAAACCATAAAAAATACTCAATAGAAACCATCTTCCCCCCTTTATTGTCTCTATTTTCTTATCTCATATCACAATCTCAGTCCTACCTATTCCTATATCTATCAACAAATTACCAAAATTTCACACCCCCGTTCTAAGATCTATCAACAGATCGTGTCTATTCTTGATTCTTAGCACACACACAACATTACTTTTCATTTTTTCTTTACTCTCATCCCATCGTAAGGATCTTCAACCTACGTGACTCTAAACGCTATTATCTCCCTTTGATCAGACCGACGGCACCCTTTTGGCTCGCTCAGAATTTTCCCACGCTCATCAGAAAATTCCCATGCCCAAGTAACCCATATCCTACTCACCGTATTCTCATCTGGGGCCATCTACTGGTTTCTTTTTGAATCATAGGTTATTTCGACACACTGACATTTGTTTTTCGCTTGAAATCTTGATAAGAAATTGGTTTCATACCGCTGCTGAATAAAATGAGTCGGTTTACTCTTGAAAACTTGTACTTGTGTAGCCCAAACAGTGCCTTTTTGGAAAAGAAGTTTTGGCGATTAGCTGAAGCTGCGATTTGACTAATTTGGACTTCTGTTTGTGAAGCTTAGCGGAGAACCCAAGTTATGCCAACTATCCGTTGTTTTATTTATTTTAATAGGTTAATCGGAAACAACAAGGTCTTGGAGAATTGGAATGACAGTATGCGGTACTGCGAACCCAGCCAAGGCACAGTAAAGACAAAATATTTAAAAAAAAAATCAGTGTGATGGATGAACCTGTTTTTCTGACAATCTAACTAAATCTGGTTCAATATTAATAAGTTGCAGCTGTGAATCTCTGGTCAATCAGAAAAGTCTCTTAAAAGCGAACCCTACTAATTTGTGCCGTACTGAATTACTCGTAATTCGTTAGTTGTGAATTTCATAATAAACAGAACACACCAAAATACCCACATGACTTCGTGCTAAGGTAAAATGAGGGTCCTTTAACTCCTTTGAACATCTTTCCATGAAACCGAACATTGTTTGTCTTACTGACGTTACATTTAATATGTTCAGTAAAGTCCACTTTTGAGCTAAGTAATCACTAGGGTTTTCAAGCATTTTTTTCAATGGCGAACATTTTTGGAAATAAAGTAAATAAGGTTTCTAGTCTCTATGTTTTTAGGGAAAGCCAAGCTATGGCATTTGTTGGAATTGAAGCTAAGGCCATTCTTAAAACACCAAACTGTAAAATCAATTCTGGTTTGAAGATAATATTGAAGTAAATACAAGAAGCAGCACCATTAATTTCAATATGGAATAGAAGGGGTCCTAGATGACTTCCCTGAGATACACCAGCATTGAAATAGTAAGAAAAAGGATCACGAAACTCAGTTTGTTTGGTTGAATTTGTTAGCTAAGAAAATAATAAGTCAGTGAAAATAGGGGGGAGGCCCAAAACCTTAAGATTGACCAAAATCTCAAAATAGTGAAAATTGATCGTAAGCTAAAAAAATATCGATGTAGATGCAATCCAGTTCATTACCATTTTCAAGTGTTGTAGAGCACGTTTGTGTTCTAAGTATTTGTATCTGCATCGACAGCTAAGCTGTGCTAAAGGCTCCATTCAACCCTCTTACTACTATGAAAGTGATCCAGGAATGCAAGAGCTCTTTAAATGCTACTGAAAGATTAAACTCTTTGAGTCTCGTTTGGATTCCAGGCCATCACGGCATAACTGAAAATGAGATCACCGATGAACTTGCTTGGTAAAGATCTGAGACAGCTTTTTCAGGACCTGAACCAGCTCTTGATTGTTGAGGTCATCAGTTAGGGCTTTCATCAACAATTCGATCTGTCAGTAGCAAAATCTTAGATGGCATGCCTGCGTTATGTGCAAACAAACTAAACGTATGCTCCTGCTGGGATGCACTGATTCCGGTGTGTGAGAATTAAATGAAACGAGAACTTTTTGTATAAAAGTTTCACAAATGATTTATTATGAGCAAGCGATCTTACCTCGACGAGAAGGAAGTAAAAAGGAAGTAGTAAAAAAGTAAAAGTAAGAAGTACAAAGGTAGGCTAAAATGGGGGGAATTAATGAAAGATTATTTAAACATTAAAAACGCCCCTTATGGAATTATGCAATTAAATATTTATTTGTTAGATATCGAATGTTTACTTCAATAAATCGATTGTGACGTGCGCTGTGTGGCATGTAGTGCCGTCTTGTTGGAACCAAACCTCATCCACATTCATGCCATCCAATTCGCGAAGAAAATAGTCGTTTATCGTTTATTAACGGTACCTGGCTCGCCAGCATCATTTCGGAAGAAGTATGGCCCAATCACTCCACCAGCCCATAGAGCACACCAAACAGTAATTTTTTTTTTTTTTTTTTTTGATGCAATGGCGTCTCAAGGTACTAATGTGGATTCTCTTCACTCCAAACGTGGTAATTTCGCTTGTTGACGTAACAGTTCAATCAAAAAACTTCATCACTGAACGATGAAAATCAGCATCGATATCAATCTCATTTTCGGCCCATACACCAAAATCACAACGCATTGCATGGTCTCGCGGCTTTAATTCTTTCAGAAGCTGGATCTTGTAAGGTCGTAAGCCGAAATCTTTGCGCAAAATCTTCCATAAAGTTGATGGACAAAGCTCCAATTGCTGTGCACGGTGGCGAATCGATTCAATCGGTTCCTCTTCAGCGGTAATTGTTTCTTCGGTGCGCACTGTTCGACGTCTCTGTGGATGCGTATCATCACATATGTAAGTAAACGTAGTGCGAAAACGATCTATGGTTAACCGAAGTGATTGCTCTGATGGACGATTATGTCAACCATAAAATGGACGGAGCTTGCGGAAAGTTCTCGAACTGAACCATTATTTTCGAAATAAATATGCACGATTTGCAAGGGTTATTCTTTTGTCAACCTGTTCATGATGTAATGGCAAACTAAATTTAACATAAATGACATTAGAGTTGGCCGATTTTACCACAAGATGCTAATTTTTTCCTTATTCGAAAAACCAACCGTTAAAAAAAACACTCCATATTTGGTAGTAGGAACTATGAGTTCATTGTATCCAGTTTGTATTGAAAAATCTTTGACAGAAAAAAAGCAATGATATACGGCCCTATCGAGGTAACCGTCGGAGCGGAATTCTCTGCGATTTCCCACGATTCGGAGACATTTTGCTTCGTGGTAGTTTTCTGATCGGCCGATCCGACGTCCTCGGCTCCGACGGTTACCGCGACAGTACCGATAGCGTCCTCAGCGGATAATAAATCCGTGCAATAGCACAGCCATGAAAGAGTCCAATGTCTCAATACAGGTAAAGTTGATCTTCATCAGCACAGACGAGGCGACAGAAGTTAAACCAAGGCTATCAATAGTTCCGGTTGCAGCGCAACATTGGAACAAAGTATCCTGCATTGTGGAACATTGCGAAAAATACCTCATCGCTTTTCTATCATCATACCTAGTCGAACAATTCTTCAAATGGTTTCTTTGTTTTGTCAAAACTGTTTCAACCACATACCCGATACTGATGTCATCAGCGTATCCAATCACATTGAGTCCTTCCAAGCTAATTAAAGCTCGTTCTATGTTCCACAGCAGAAGAGATAGGACTTTACTTTTGTGTTTCTTCTACTGTCAAATCTTTTTGTAGACGAGTGATTAAAGTTAAGGGCTTGCCATTATATTTAAATGATTTCGCTGGAGGAAATAAATTCCAGCTGAAATGTCCAGTTTTCGAACACTTTTTGGCGCTTTTGGGGCCGTATGTCAACAATTGCGCGTCGAATATTATCTTCCAAGGTGTTAATCCTCTCAGGCTTTCTACGTAGACAAGTTACTTCACATAACTCCACAAAAAATAGTCCAGCAATGTAAAGTCGTCGGTCTTGGAGGTAACTCAAAGGTTTAAGACTGGAAATTGTGTAAAATTCGGTTCGTCTTGAACAGCGATTTCGATTCGAGAGATTTTACCGAATTTAAAGAAAGCCCAGTGGTCGTGCGCCCTCAATTCTTCCACTATAAAATGGGAAACGAAACTGAGCGTACATCAAGTGACAGCTGTCAAAAAGACCAACTAAGAAAAAGGATTGTCAGATTGAAAACCACACGTCTAAAATAGCACGTTTACTTAAGCTCCTAGGTTTGAGTTGATTCTCTTAAGGACTATTCACATGAGCACGACCAACGAACGACGAATATATCAAGAAATTAGATTTTAAGTACCTTACTAGCATAAATTCCTCACGAATTTGTTTGGAAACGATGGAAACATAGTTCATACTTATTTTTAGGTGGATAAACTTTTATGTTTGTGCCTAAAATTAAAAAAATTGAGAAAAAAAGTTTATTCGTTCCGAATAAACATCTAGTAAGTACGAACTGTCAGACTTTATTCTCGTTCCACATACAATCCACACTCCAACGAATAAATTTTTCGCGCGTGCTTAACCTCAAAATCATTCCCCATTTTTGTTTTGCATGTAAATTTTGTTCGTTATTCGTGACGAATGTAAAACACTCATGTGAATGAAATGTCAAAATTAACGAATTTTCGTTCATTCGTCGTTCGTTGGTCGTTCTCATGTGAATACTAAATACTTTACACTACTCGTTAGTTTGGAATTAAGTTTTTGAATATTGCCGAACATTTTTCTAATAAACCTATTTCGTTTTAAACTTTAGTGTGTTATTTTCAGCTAAGGAATTTTTGAAGTGAAAACTTCTTTAGGCGCGTTTGGCACTTTTGCGATGGGGGTAAATCAATGAATTCGCGACCGAAACCATTTTTTGATTGGCTCATCGTAATTCGTATGTAAAGTCGTCACAGCCCAGCGTCTCAGGTTCGTTTCCCAGCCATGACTTGCATTTTTTTGTTTATTTAAAGTGAAAACATAAATAAAAATTGATCGCCACGGCTGGGATTCGAACATGAGACCCTCAGTTTAATAGCCAACGACTCTACCATTGAGCCAAGAGACACCTTAATTTTTATGTTGCTAAATGACTTAAAAGAATGCAATAGCATTATTACATAGTAATTGTACTTACCAACTCGGTGAAATACAGAGAAGAAAGAAATCAATTGAAGAAACAGAGAAAAATTTATGCAACGCAGAAAAAATAAAAAGCACCAAATATTTTACTGCCATTACAATGAAGAGTGGCTGGATAAGTGAAGCTGGAAATTTCATCATGACAGAGTAGGAGACGCTTTTTACAACAAATTAGAAGAGATCAACAACTCATCGCGATGATTTATCGATGGAATTGAAACGGTTGCATGAAAATAGCTTGAAAACCATTACTCAATAGACACTATCGCTAAGAAAATTAACGTATCAATTTTAACAGAGACTCACATGGGTGAAGAAGAAATATATGATATTCCTGATTTCAATTTAGTTGCAAGTTTCAGAAGGAACGATCGTCCAGCAGCAGGAGCAGCTATCTATAAATGGTTGTCAGATACAACTGCCATTTTTTGTGCAAATCATATGAATTTGCATACGAGGTACACTAGTATGTCTAGTACTATTTTGATATCTTCGATCTATCTGTTTGTCGTTGCAACTGTGAAAATGAACAGCAAGTTATAATAGTTGGCGTTTATATTTCACCGAATACGTTTTTAAGTGTAATACGACAGTTTTTATATAAAAATTTATTTATTTATTCTGAATACGCTTTTGCACACCTTCACGGCAAAATTGGGGAGAGATTTGATGATTTGCCAATGATTTTGAATGTTGACTTTAAACATCAACTCCGCCGATGCTACAAATTTTAATTTTTAAAAGAAGAATATAATTTAACAATGACGAATGACCGCAGCCTTAGTACAACGAAATATAAATCGACAGTTGGTGCAGTCTTTGCGATATATTTAAATAGATTCGAGTCAAAATTTTTCGTTTCCTATTTTAGTTACCATAGGCTTACTACTTCATTATTAGAATACGATGATTGCATGAGATGATAATGGAAAATCTGAAAATGTGAATGAAAACTCATAAGTTTCATTGATGTTCTTCCATATGTACATGTACATATATTATAAAACAATGAATAATATGTTGCCACTATTTATCTATTTTTATTATAAGCACTAAGAAGAAACATTTCAATGAAAAGATTTTCCTGTACATTAAAATATTTACTGAAAATTCAATTCTGTTTTCACTTCTGTCGGCACTCCCGGAGTGCTTCTTTTTTTTTTGAACTAATAAGTTCCTCCCTCCACATCGCTGCCTTATTGTTTTACAAATCAATCAGAAATTGTGTACCACTCAAAATTCGCACGACGCTGTTCATACGTGACATGACTTGTGTTGCTCGTTCGTATTACTTCTCATAAATCAGCTTTTCACACTTAAACAAACCAGAGTTACTCA
Source organism: Melanostoma scalare (assembly GCA_949752695.1). NCBI lineage: Eukaryota > Metazoa > Arthropoda > Insecta > Diptera > Syrphidae > Melanostoma > Melanostoma scalare. Next base: position 68,398,601 of record OX456985.1, read on the forward strand.
CTTTGTTCAAACCCCGTGAATGAATTTGCTTGTTTTAGCTTATCAACGTACATGTATAGTATACTGATAACCCAAATATGTGTTTAGCACTTCTCCAAGCTTAATAAATTCTGTCGAACTAAACTGATTTTATATCACGAGTTGGTAGTAAAGATAAAAAAGAAAATAAATCGTACCAACGATAATCCTAACAGCAAAACAATAATTCCTCAACACAATGTCTATTCAGCTTGAAGATAATTGATTCTTGGTATTCATTGCAAAGCCTTCAGTATTCTGACGAACAAAACGCACACAAAACGAACATCAAATTAAATCTGCTCCAATGACGCAAATAAAAACAAAAAGGATACCTACAACACAAGTGAGAAAAAAAAGAGGATAACTCCACTTCACTCCCACACTGTTGAAATTGTTTATCTACCAATAATCCACAGCGAGAGTTTAATAGAAAACTATCTATCCACATCTATAAAACAACTTGTGGTAGTCATTTATAGTTTGAAAAAAGCCTACAACAATATCCACCCATCATCAGCAACACACAACAATGGCAAATGTGGAACAGTGCAGAAAGTGCATGCGCTTCTTTGGACCTGCACTAAAAACACACTTTTTATATTATCAGAGAATGCACTTTTAAAGAAAATTAAAAAGTCAGAGCGGGCCAACATGGGAGACACATGACAGTAGCACTACACAATTCTTCATGGTAGAAACGTGTGTTTTTTTTTTTTGCCAATTTTATATATAGGCCATGCTGTTGACTGTCGAGTGGATTCTGATAAAACGCTATCAACCTTTCTTAGAAACATGCACATGGTTTTTATGTATTGAATTTTTGTTTTACTTATTGGAGTGTGTAGGTTAGGTGAACATGATGTTATCGTAGAGCAACGCCTTACTTGTACACTTTACCTGAAATATTGTCTTTTTTTACATGGTGGAAGAACAAGAGCATATCCACGAAGATAACGAAAAGCTTTAACAATGTAATTGTTTCGGATTACTTCAATTCAGTTGTTAAACATTTTTGTTTGACTCATTTCAATTTCTATTCCATCAAGTGGTACTCTTTCTTGAACATTTGTTGAGATTTCATCAAATCAATTTGGGATTAAAATGCAATTGCTCTGCTACCAAAACCAAAGCAATTTGAGTCAGAGCGCAATGTAAATTAAAGATGTTTCAAACAGCGGTAACTGTCTTGCAGTATCGTCTCAGAAAGTGGCGCCATTGGTACAGTGGTAGACTGTTTAGGGGATAGATCGAGCGCGTCGTGTCGTTTAAACTTTTGTTGTTCTTTTGTTTCAGCACCCAGTTCCATTTTCTTCCATTTTATTTCCATCCACTGCACCACAAAAAAGGGAAGGTTACTGATCTGGTACTTTAATGGACCGGCAATTGGTCTGATTGTTCCAGGGCTTGGATTTCGTAACTTAAGACATCTATCGTCCAAATTGTAGGCACTAAAAAAAAACTTGTTTTAAAACATAAAAATAAAAACTAAAATTTACAAAACGATAGTAAAGTAGCAATACTTCAATCGCTGAAAGCGAAATAACATGAACCAAACTTTTGACGATAAAATCGACAATAGACGATTGAATGATGATTGTCTAACAAGTTAAGAAACCCAGGCCCTGGCTTAATTAAGCCTCGTCCTTAAACAAAATCGTGTTAGAAGATCTGAGCTTTTTGTATTGCGTGAATCAGAACTAAACGATATCGTTACATTATTGTCTGTGCCTATACATGATGAGGGCTGTGGTTATAGTATAGAGAAGCTCAGGATCATAAATTTGCAGTTACTTGGATTGTAAAGTTTACGTTCTAAAACGAAAAAAAGTGTATGGCAGTTTTCCATTTTAGTGGGGCGATGGGCGTGTATGAGCATTGAAATACTCGAGCGCGTCAGATATTCATAGAGTATGCGCGCTTTGTGTTTCTGATAACCGATATATACTAATCTGACGATTTACTGGGGGCAAATGGGCGTAAAGAGAGGTTGAAAAAATCAAAGTTATTCGAGCGTGTCAGATTTTTAAGGTGAATGTTAAGTGTACTCTAAAAAGTGTATATTTCAATAATCTGACAATTTGAGTAGGGCTGGCAATAAGTCATGGCTGATTTTTAAAAATGTAAAAAAAACACGTGACCTTGGAATACTCGAGCGCGTCAGATTTTTATACAGAGTGATCAACTTGATGTCTTCGTCCTCCAGGATGATAATCTGACAATTATATGGGGGCGTACTCTTAGTTTGACAATTTTAACTGATTTTTTATTTTTAAATTTCTATAGCTCAGCGGCATTTCATGGGATCGCTTTAACAGAAGATGTTTCTTCTGTTTCTCGAAATTGAACGCTCTACTAAAATGTTCTATGTGGCAAAGTCGTTACTCATACCGGCCAGGTGGTACGGGCCACTAAACCAGTTTTTTCCATAAAATTTACGTTTTGTCACAGTTATCTCATAAATAACAAAAGCTACAGAAAAATTGTAAATTACAAACTTGTAGAGAATTTAGTTTTCTACAAAAAAGGTTTTTTGGACCAATTGCTAATATCAATATTAACAGAGATATATTAACCATCATATATTATACATTTTATTGACATTTTACCTAAATCGCCCCAAGCAAAATGTCAGATTATATGTTTTCCGTAATCCTGATAAAATTACCTTCAAAATAAAAAAAAAATAATCGCGCTCGAGTATTTCAAAATGTCGATTTTTTTTACATCTTTGTGACTCGCCTACTTACTTAGGCCCCGCTCAAATTGCCATCTCTTAATCTGACGCGCTCGAGTATTTCCGAGGATCGACTTTTTTTTTTTACTAATCTGACGGGCTGCCCTCAACGAACGCCCCAACATTAAGGTTTCATATATGGTAGGAGTACATTACAGGGTGCAAGGTTTCTCCCCATACGATTTTCTGACGCGCTCGAGTAATGCCCAAAATTCCTTCCTGGGCTCCCCTACTATTAAGTGTTTCTGTGCCTTAAATAATCCCTCCTATACTTTTCTTCGCCATTTTCAGGGCGATCAAATTGACACTCTATGCTCTTTTCCGGTACAATTCTGGACAATGGCATTTTTATCCTGTATCGTCTTCGCTTCACTTCACGAATTTTGTCGTATCTTTTCTCAAAATATTGACGAATTGGACAAAACGCCACAATAACAGACATAACGTCCATGGACTTCGTTTAACGAGGAGCCGCTACACGGAAATTAACATCAGTACGGAAATCAAAAAGAGAAACATTGTTTCAAATTGCTTGAGAAATAAAACCATATCCCGAAAAACGAAAGTAACCCTTTATTAGACCTTGATCCATTGACGTACTATACGTTATGGGCTGCTATAGTGAAGTGTCTTCTTCATATAAGACTGGCAAGGACTTTGAAGCCGACGCAAGGAGGCGGCACTAGCGCAATTGATACATCCTGGTTCTCTGACTAAATGCCATCTCTAGTTGATTTTTTCAAGCTCATACAAGAAAAGTGTCAAGTTAGTTGAATAATTTCTCAATCGGCACAGAGAGACAACAGGAATCGGTGCATTGTATATAAAACGTATAGTAACACCATGATATATACAATGTAGGGTTCTACACATCTGATGGCTTATAGCATCGGTGGCTAAACGCCACCTCTCTTCCACAGGCTGGAAGCGAAAGAACGGACGTTCAATGCTCTGATCATGCTAGTTCTGCTATACGGCTCAGGTACATTTAAACCCCATCAGGAAACTCTTTTTGGGTTCGAAAGAAAATTACTCCGAGTGATCTTTGGTTCTGTATGTGAAGACAATGTCTGAAGAAGAAGATTCAACAACGATCTGTATGAACTGTACGACGATATGGGCATAGGGACATGTAGAACAGATAGACACCAATTTTCCGGCTCAACGGGTTGTCGAAAAAGCATTGCAGGGATATGGCGGAGAGGGAAGACCTCTTCTTTGGTAGAAGAAGAAGAGCTCAACCGACTTTGAGTGTAAAACTGGAGCGAGCTCCCCGAAATCAAAGTCCTTATCAAAAGATGTTGGTTGAGGCTGTAATGTAATCTAGAAGCCATCTGGGCTCCCTCGGGGCTTCTACGCACTATTTGCTACCCGGTCTAATATACCCCAAACGTGCTTAATATTAAATCGAATACCACTCCAAATTTCAAAAATTGTTTGTACTCTTGTTGGATACTTTTTAATTATGAGTTCAAAGGAGTCAACAAATCCAAAAAAGCTCTCAACCAAACCGCAAGTTCAGGATGCAGTTCTTGACCTAAATTGTTCCTTAAGTAAAAGTTTTGAACTAGTTTTTTTTTAGATAGATAGCTTATTTTAATAGAAAAAACATAGGGCTGATTTCGTAGGTCTACAGAAGCTTAACAGGGAAGTTAAAATAAATAGGGTGGCGCAATAGAAGGGGGATGGCCAGGGCCTAGGGCGTGTTCCACAGCCATGCTTTGTAGGAGATTCGCTTCCGATTGCGAGCAGCTTGAAATCGCATTTCATGGCAATGACTTTAGTATCGGAAGTCTTTTAATAAGCCACTCAAGACAAGGTCAGATGTAGACTGAAACGTTTAACGATAAAATTAGAAGATTACAGAAATGCTGCTAAAGCTCTGTAACATGGATACTGCCGTTTCTTCCTTGCACGCTTTTCGTCGACACAAACGAAACTCAGCGAGGGAAATGCAAAGTTTAATGGCCGTTCTATGATTTGTGAATAGAAATGGGCTCTTGGTCAACTCTCTCCAGAGAAAACTCATTGGCTCGAACTAATAACCAGAAATCTACAACTTTCCAGATACCCCTTACCAGAAATGATTATAGAAGATTTGTTTAGGTTGTCACGGATATTTTTTCTTTGTGAACCTTTTAATCGTGGTTGGTTTCATTGGTACAATCTCTGTCAATCATATGAAGGAAATTTCGATACAGTAAAGTATTGATCCTGCGATTGAATCAAGTTGGAGACTTTTGGCGCTGATATACTAAAAGCGGTTAACTATAAGAATTATTATTATGGCACCGAATCCTCGTTTTTCACTTAAAGCTTTCAAGGCGCAATTCAGGCGGCAAGTTTGCAGAAGTGTTGCATATTTGAATATTAAGGGATTGAAAATAGGTATCAAAAATAGGCAGGTGAGCGTTGGTGTAAATAGGTATCATTTGTGTTGTTTTGTGGTGGCGTAATTTTCGTTCTGTAAAAGACACAGTTCTCTTTTGCCTTTATGACCAATTATATCGTGCCGTGCAGGAGAAATTGTGTATAACTAAAACTTGTAAAGGGTTTTTTATACAAATTGGCAAAACATCTTCTGCAGTTAAAACATGTGAGAATTTTCGTCACCTCGTTTTATAACTGACTGATCAATGTGAAGGAACTTGCATTGCATAAAAAGCTTTTGTCGGATTTTTTAAGAAAAATTATAAGTCTTGCTTAGGACATGTTGACATGCTTTCTCTTCAGAATGAAACATTCGCTCTCACTTTATTTTATAAGGATGCGAGTGAGAAGTGGAAAAAGAAAACAGGTGACTGCATCATGTCAAGCTCATTTATAACCAGTAGTAGAAGGCCTGATCTCATGTAGCTCTGGCCCCGATGGCGTAAACTGATCTTTGAAGATTTGTGTTTACTGCCCTTTATCTGGCTTACACAGGTTTTTGCATCCACTTTTCGAATTGAGAGCCACCGAATTGATTGCTTTTTCCTTCAGGCAATAAGTTCAATTTGTCGTACTTTATATTTCTTCTGCAAAGTCGTTCAAATGTTTTTTTTGTGTTACAAACGGGCATTTGACCAAGCGATAAATGCTTTTCAAAAAATCTGTTCAATGCCCGACAAAAAGGAGATAAAATCTGAAAACGTTTATGAAAAAACGCATGTGCATATGTCGTAGTAAATGCTTTTTATATGGTTTTACGTTCATATTCACTGTTACGAAAAACAATACCTCTATGTGTGTATATGTTTCGTTTTGAAAGTTTCCTTGAAAAATCTGCAATCAATTTGAGTCAAACTACTTGCGAGCACAACACACACAAGTCGTTTGTAGATGTAAAACAAACTCAATTGCTTCGTTATCCAAAAAAGCTGGCAGTGTGCCAAAAAGTTCACAAACAGTAAACTCATTTCAATCGTTTTGCTCTTGTTAACATATCTTCCGGCCTCATTGGAATAAGGCCCACATATCCTCTTGAAAACTTGAAAATATCTCAAAAGCAATACTGCCAGCCAAACCAAAAAAAAAAAAATCGATGCGATGTCAATGACAAAGGCAATAAAACACCAGGCCTGGCTTTTATTTATTTTTTGTTATTTAGATCAATTTAAGCGCAAGTAATTGGTGAAAAAAATTATATTCAAGTATCTGAACCATTGACACCAAATAGGTCAATCAAATTACACAAGTAAGTGCAGTGAACGACCGACGCCACAGACGCCTACGATGCTAAGTAAGTGTAGTGGAAAAACCTCCACTTGATGCGCTTCATACATGATGCATGGCTTCAAACAGAGAAATGGATGGCCTCAAAAAAAGAAAATCACATCATATATGCCTCACTAATTGATTAAAATACCAAAGAGCTGAAAGAAGAATCATCTGAGACAAAGAAAAAAAATTAATTCTCCTCCTCCTTGTAGTCCTCCTCCTGCTCCTCCTCCTACAGGTCCTTCAACTCGTTCTCGGAAGATTTAATTTATTTCATCACTGAACGTGTGTTGTATCAAACTTACTGCACGACAAAATTACCTACTCTGAGGCGCGCGTCACGCTCATGGTTCAAAATGTCGATGCGTGTCTCTTCACACAGGGACACACAGTCCTATTTTTGACATTTTTCCTCTATTTTTGTGGCGCGCGCTCTTGCTAACAAGTGTATTATGACTAATGCTGATTCGATTAAAAATAGAATAGAAATCAATTTAAAAACCATTCTTGCCATGTGCCAGGCGCTCGCTTTGCTCTGTTGATTTAAAATGCGTCATCGTGTCGTGTCTTATGACAGAGGGAAAGCAAAGAGAGAAGTGTTGAAAGCAAATAAAGTTGACAACCAAGTCGTTTGAAGCTGCTTATAATTATTTAATACACATTAGAGGGTGTGTCTAAAGACACGTTATGCCTATTGGGAATAGTCTGCACTACTTAGATATTAATTTGTCATTTAAGCTAATGTTCAAGGGCGGATCGGATATTTCAAAAAAGAACAACTCAACCTCATAATTTGAAAGTTTTGTAAAGGGTGTTTTCTTTAGGCGTGTGGGTTTCAAAGAACTAAAACGCATATAATTTAATGTTGTGGCCAAGAATTTAGCTTTATTATAAAGATAAGGGTTTGCAATTATGTTTTAAAAATGATGAGAGCAATTTGCCGCCGCGACTGACTCGAATGAATTCCAGCCGAGAGGTCCAATTTTCGAGAGGTCCAATTTTCGAGAGGTCCAATTTTCGACTTTTTGCAGCATTTGGGGCAGTAGGTCAGCAACAACGTGCCGAATAATCTCTTCCAAAGCGTCAATCGTCTCGGGCTTATCTGTGTAGACAAGCAACTTCACATAACCCCACAAAAAAAGTCCAGCGGCGTTAAATTACCCGATCTTGGAGGTAACTCGCATGTTTAAAACTCTAAACTGTGAAAAAACGGTTTGGTTTCGAGACAATCTACAAAACGTACGTAGTTCAGTGATCGTGCGGCTTTAATTCATCCACAAAAAAAACAATGGAATGGCAAACCAAATTGAGCATAAATTAAGAGACAGCTGTCAAAAATAAAAAAAGTATTGCCAGATTGAAATCCACACGTCTAAAACCATCCTTTATATTTATTATTTTTATAGCAGCTTTTTCACACTGTAACCACCGGCCACCGGACTTCAAACCTCCTGCCATTAAAGGTGTAACTCTCACACTAGTGAATCAGGCTAAATATCTAGGTGTAATTTTTCATAAAAAAACTAATCTGGAAACTAATGTAGAGGAATTAATTATTAAATAAAACAAACGTTGCACTTTTCTCATGTAAGAAGGCTATTGGCGGCGAATGGGGTTTCTCCCCCCAAAATTGCTCAGTGGTTATACATATCGGTCATAAGACCTATACAAACCTACGGAGTAATAATATGGTTGACCGCACTTGACAAACAGGTAAACTATAACAAACTTGTTAAAGTTCAGCTGACGGGAAGTATGTGCAATGTGCATCATCAAAGGGACAATTTCTTCGGATGTCTTAGAAGTACTACTAAACCTTACACCCTTAGATATTTTCCGCAAATAGAAAGCAGCGATTCCAGCTACCCGACTAGAAGCAGTGAACCAACAATCAAATTGGTGAAACCAGAACTTTAAACAACTTAAAATTCATCCCAGATTACACCATTCCCAAGTTGGTGTTCAATAACAATTTGCAAGCAACCATACTCTCAAGAGAATCTTGGGAGAACGGTACTCTGTTGAATAATGAAACCTTACACGGAAATTCTGACGATAAAATAAGTCCTGTCCTGGCTCAGAGAAAACGTTGTATCTTCCACGGATAATCGTATCTTCTCGGCAGTCAGGCAACTATCAAAGCTCTTGCTTCTGCCTCAACAAAACCCACCAAAACTGTCGCACGTCTCTAAAGGAGATGTCAGAACAGTCCAACATTCACATTTCACAGGCGCCGGGTCACAGGGACATTCCAGCCATTTAGCATGGCAGACGAACTCCCCAAAAAGAGAACGACTTCTCTTCTTCGACCTGAAAAGAATAACATAGGTATACCTGTCGCTGCATGTAAAATGTTTGCTAAAGCAGCACGATTCTGAAAAGAAGAGCAACGCTGAGTAATACGTGTCTTATGACTAAACAAATTTGGCCATGTGTCGACTCAAAACGTTCATAGAGCTTATTGAATATAAATCGTCTGCATATGAGCTCCACCATTCCTAACAGGCCACTGCCTAATAGGTAGACACGCCAATAGACTTGGTGTCTACTCGAATGACTTTTGTAGAAGCTGCATGGACGACGAGAAGGAGGAAACAATCCAACATCTCCTCAACTCAACTCAAAACTCAACTAGGTGAATACTTTTTTGACGATAAAGGTAAAAGACCCTTTTCATACGAAGTTCTGAATGGCTTGACTAACAGATGATTAACTTGCTAGTACAGGTTCGATTACAGGGTGATCAACTATGTAATCCCCTAGATGGAACCAGAGGGTGAACAAACTTCTGGTATCAGTGGAACCAGAATGAACCCTCTGGGGTCTAAGTGTATCGGCCTCCGTATACTGGCAGCCACACCTAACCTTACACAAGCTAACCTAAGCTGACCTAACCTAACCTTACCTAACCTAACCTTACCTAACCTAACCTAAGCTAACCTAACCTAACCTAACCACCGGCCAACAAAGAATTAAAAAGTAAATAATTGAAACGGCCGTCCTAAGGTCGGACTTTCGTTGCTTGATTCATTGAAAAGTACCCTCTTCCGCCATGGTGCCCCAAATAAGTAAGCAAGATCAGTAAAACTTAGTAGCCCTTTCAAATTAGACTATGGTTGCATTTGCATTTATTCTACTTTTATATTTTTTGTATGGAGTTCCTCAAGGTTGTCATCTTGGCTTCCTTATTTTTATTGTATCAATAAATGACTTGATGACATTGTTTTCATCATTTTAGGTTATCTTTTGTTCTCCACTTGAACCCACCTGAGAAAAGCAGCTGCTCCAAATCAGAGGATTATATGAACTATTGACGTCGGCGTGCGTCGGTATCTTAAGGCAGAAAGAATCTGGAAACTTAATTAGTTACTTTTCTGTCTTCTCAAAAAGGTTTTATAATAGGGTTACTGGTCAGACCCCATGGATGGAATAGTTTTTTGCGATGCTGTGAAATGAGAGGATGAGAATACTGTGTTACTCAAAATGTGTTTGTTGCAAATTGGAACGTATGTGTCTCATATACAGGGTGTTAAGTCTAGATACAGAGCTAGGCTTAAAGTGGTAGACATTTATTGTTGACTAGCTGACAAGCAATAAGGCGGTTTTGAGAAAACCGAACATTGTCTTTTGTTAGTTTGGTTGTTGCTTTTGTTAATTGGTTACTGCTGTTGAATGTAGGTACCCAAACATTATTTCAGGACATTTTTATTTTATCTTGCAGTGATTTAACTAATAGATCAGTACGTCAATTTTAGGCTGTACTCTTTACAATTATCACTTTCCTGCAAAACTATCATAGGATTACCCGCCTGTGTCCACTGTGTGAAATGTTTGATACTCCTCATAAAACCAATACAAAACCTTTAAAAAATATAAAAAATCTAACAGCAAGTACAATGTGCCATTGGAAAATAATAATAAAACACTTCAGAAAGAAAAGAGAAAAAAAATCGCACATTTCTGTGTAAATTAAAAATGAATCAATCGATGAATTTCAATAAGGGCTCAGCACTCGAGAGGAAGTATGACAGACTCTACTGCACGTCTGTTTCTTTAAATCAATTATTAATGTCGCATTAAAAATGAAAGATGAATGCAATAAAACTTCAAGCTCATTTCCGTTCGTTTTTCCGTCTTTTTTTGTAATTAATAATTTTTTTTTAATTGTTACTGACAATGGAAAAGTAGTGGAGGCAAACCAAATAATAATTCGAATTCTTTGACATTATAATTCCACTCTTTCATCCAGCTTTCAATGAAGGTAGTAAGCTAATGATTGGAGTATTGGGGTAGCTTTTTTTTTGTAATGATAATTCTTGAAAGGGAAAGAACTGACATTTTATAATTAGCAAGCGCATGTGGTGCCCATGGCGTAATAGTTAGCTTGTCTGTATGATATGCGGAGGGTTCGTGGTTCGGATCCCAACGGAAACCAAATATGTTTTTCCACGCATATCACCTTTGCGAGGAATTGGCAAGTACTCCGTTAGTAAATTCATTGCCATGAAACGAGCTTTCTCAATTAGCCATTCGAAATCGAGAGAAAATTGTAGATCTCCCCAAATCCCTCAATATGTATGGTTGTGAAAAATGCGCTAGGCCTCGGGGCTCACAGCCATTGTTATAAAATATAACCTTCTTATAGCAACACTATCAGCAATTAGATGGCTATAGCATCGGAAGTGTTCATGGTGTGTAATCATTGTCATCATAAAAAAGTGCACCCAAAAACCTATACATTTTGTGATACTTCGGAAAGATTTAAAACAGTTTACCTGTTTTATTTGATTTGGATTATAGTTTTCTAAGAATTGATAGTTAATGCCGTCCTCTCGACCTCTCTTGAAATGACCTTGACGCCGAGCTTTTCAAGGCAGTTGGAGATCAGCTGGAAAGGAGCATGCACCATCCCCAGATCTGCATGATATGGTCGGAAGGAAGCATGACCGATAAATGGAACCTCAATATCGTATGCCCGATTCTAAAAAAGTGAAGCCTTCACAATTGCGCTCCTCAATAATAAAAGAACAAGCCTCCTTAATTTCACGTCGCGTATAAGATCTTGTCTGTTGTAATATTTGAACTTCTAAGACCTCAATTCAACAATTTGATAAGTCCTTATGAATGTGATTTTAGACCAGAGAATTCTACAGTCGAATAAATTTTTACATTACGGCTAATCTGGGTAAAACCCCGAGAATTAATAACGATATACACCATCTCTATCGATTTCAAGACCGCGTATGACAATATTCACAGAGACGAGTTGTACAGAACCATGGCTAGTATCGGCAGCCCTGTAAAACTCGTGTACGACTATGCAGCATGACTTTGGAGAATTCACGCTGCTTCGTCAAGGTGGATAAAGAATGCACTGAGACCTTTGATGTCGAAAAAGGCTTCAGGCAAAGCGACAAACTGTCATGTGATTTCTTCAACATCGTACTTGAAAAGATTGTGCAAAACTCAAATGTCAACACCAGAGGAACAATCTTTTAAAAGTCTGTACAATTACTCGCCTACGCAGACGATATTGACGTAATGGGAAGAAAGAAGCGTGATGTCATAGGTGCTTTTGCGAGTATTGAAACAGAAGCGGCAAACATGGGTTTGATGGTTAATGCGAGGGCAAAACGAAGATGGTGTCATCAAACAAGGACACCGAATATCGGCGAATTGGACAAAACGTCACAATAGACAGACATAACCTCGAAGTAATACAGGACTTCGTCTACCTAGGATTCGCTATAGACACGGAAAACAACGTCGGTGTGGAGATTAAACGGAGAATAACTCTTGCCAACCGTTGCTTCTTTGGGCTAAGAAGGCAATTGAGAAACAAAACCCTCTCCAGAAAAACCAAGGTAATCCTTTATAAGACATTGACCATCCCCGGCCTGCTTTACGGCGCTGAAGCATGGGCCTTATCGAAAGCCGATGAGGAAAGCATTGGCCCTTTCGACAGAAAAATATTACGAATGAATCTTTGGTCCTGGTATGAGAAGACAATGTGTGGAGAAGAAGATATAACAACGAGCTGTATGAGCTGCGCCGCGACATGGGCATAGCTAGAAGAGGACGCATTAAGAGACTGCGATGGTTGGGACATGTAAAGTAGACGGACATCAACGCTCCGGGTCGGTGGGATTTCGAAAGCACATTGCAGGGAAGTTGTGGAAAACGAATCTTATTGAGTGGCGCGATCAATAAGAAGACAATATTAACGGGTTCAGAGAGCAAAACTGGAGAGAGCTCGCCCGAAGTCGAAATTGTTGAAGAAAAGTCTTGGTTGAGCCCCAGGTTTAACCAAAACTTTAAAACTTTAAAGTTCAACCATTGTTGCTCTTAAAATGATATCAAAATTTTTTTATTTTCGCCTTACGAACCAAACATTTTTGATTGATTCTGTGAAGTTTCCGATTTGGATAATTTCTAGGTCTAGGGGACAAATGAAAAGTTTTTCATTTCGCTTTCGACGCTTTTGCGAATAAGTGCAGCCACTCCAGATTCTGTTGGAATTCATCTTCTGCTTTTATAACAATTCGATGCGGCAATACTTCAATTACTCTTGAGCATTTATCAATCATTCTCTGCCTATCCAAATATTTTGGAAAATAAAAAAACAAATTGTGACGTTTTATCCACTCGAAACTTTGCATTTACTTTCAGCTAAACGAAACAAAAAAACCAAGCTTGTACTTCTGGGAACTCATAGCATTTTCTTTAAATTCCATGAAACAAAGCAGCAATCTGAATACATTTAAAATAATGCCCATCTAATTCCAGTCCAGATGGGCATTAATTTAAATGGATTTTAAATTAATTATAGGAAGGCAGCAAAATAAGTGAAACATTAGAGCAAAGTCTTCTGATTTATTATTTCAAATAGAAATAGAGTTCTCTTAGCTTTCACTCAAATTCAATTTAAAAGCCGAAAAGAAAACAAAGGACTTCCAGGAGTGACAATCAAAATACACACACACACACAAGAGGGCCATTGTTTTCTTTCACTCCAACGTCGACTACATCATTCAAATGGAGGCATTAAAAATTGTCAAAGTTTACAGACGGAGATAAAAAAAAAATACAAAAAATCTGCAGGTTCAGTTCAAACTGTTGACAGAAAATCGATTACTAGGCGAAGGACATGTAAGCCAGAATGACTACAACTGCCTGTTCTCTCTCATAGCGAGGTTCTATTTTGTGTTTTTAATTTAATTGTATTCAGGGCGTTTAGAAAGTAAAGTAAGTTTGAGTGTTTACGAGATAGAAAAGTGCTTTTACAAGTTCGGCAAATACGTGTTTAATCTTTTTAAGTAAATAAAGTGAATAGTAATTGAATTAGTTTCCATCATAAAGGAACCACTTCTAAGAATTTATTGCATTATCTGAATCCAAGGGAATACTGCCAACGCTAATGTGTGTTAAATCCTGAAACTTGAAAAATCCGTCAGCACTCACAATACTAATTTTCTTCCTTTACGTCATCGAACTCACATCACATCGATTGGTTGTTGCCATTTTCTACCCCACAGTCGAGAATTGCTCAAGTGACTCTGACGTTATTTGATTTGCGATTTCTTCTGTATATAATTAATTTTATGAGTGAAAACGTGCTCGTAGACAACAAAGAATAGAAGAGAGAGAAAGAGAATGGGAAAAAACGCTTTGCTCGTAAATCAACAAAAATTGAAAATCAATAAAAGAATTTGATTCAGAGTCCTTCGCCTATAGACTTTTATGATAATAATAAAGTACACCCATTAATGTGTGAACTTGAATAGATCTTAGCCAAATTTCGTATAAGCATAGCAGTTGTATCATAAATTTTCCGAACAAAAGTTTTCTGAAAAAGTTACTCAACTTTGTTTTCCTTTAGTTGATGTTGTTGTTGTGTGAGCATGTCGTTTCATTTACTTTTTTTTTTTTCATTCGGTTTAGCTTTATGGTCAATAATTTGTATAAGAAGCTGACAGCTTGAATTATTATACAACTCTCAGATATATTCGGCCGGAGCCGCTGTAGCCCATTAGTGAAGGAAGCAATGCCATAAAGTTGTAGAAAAATTAGAAAAAAAATGTTTTGGAATCTGTTCTGTAGGCAGATAAATTAACTTAATTCAAAGTATCACCTTAATTACTACCGTCAATCTTGTTTATGACCATTTGAATTTCTTTTCGACGCCAGTTTTCCGTGTATTAACCTCTCGACTTTTCTATGCAAACTGACGACAACATCGTTGTTCGGTTATTTCCCCTAGTCTCCAGCAGTCATACCTCATACCCCATGACAAAACTATATATTTCACTTAACTTAGGTGGACATTGCAGTGTCTCAATCAACATCTTCGATTTCGGGTGAGCTCTTTTTAGTTTTGGTCTAAGTCGTTTAAGTTTAACTCTCAGTCGGTGGAGGTATCCTTCGACTTGATTGCGTCACCAAAGACGAGGTCTTCCCGTTCCGTTATTGCCCTGCAATGTACTTTCGAAAATGTCCTCCATCTTAGTCTCGCTATTCGTACTCTTCTAGCTATACCCATGTCGCGGAACAGCTCATACAGCTCATTTTTGTATCCTCTCCTCCTAACTTTATCTTCACAAATGGGGCCAAAGATCATTCGGAGTACGTTTATTTCAAAACGGCCAAAGGTCTCCTAATCTGCTTTCAACAAGGTCCATGCTTCCGCGCCATATAGCAGGACTGGGATTATCAGGGTCTTGTAAAGGGGTACTAGGGTTTTTTTAGAGAGGCTTCTGTTTATCAATTGCATTCTTGACACAAAGAAGCAACGGTTGGCAAGAGGTATTCTTCGTTTGTTTTCCGTGTCTTCTGGTACCTCGAAGTTATGTCTGTCTTATGACGTTTTTACCAATTCGTCGATGGTCTCTGTCCTTGTTCGATGACAGCATATATGTACTTTGTTTTGCATTCATTAATCACCATCAAACCCATTTTTGCTGCTTTCTTCTTCCCATTACGTCAATATGGTCTATGGAGATGGAGAATAAAAATTCTCTAATACACATTGAAATATCTATCGAGTATCGACATTAAATGATTTAAATATTAGCAGGTATGAGTTCTTTAAAAGCATCAATCAAGGAAGTTAATAAAGGGCGTTTTATTACATGAGCACCGCAGACTTAAATTTTAATTGATATTTTTATTTTTATATTAAGATTCAATTGTTAAATTTTATATCAGTTTTTCGAGCTAATCACAACAACACAACATGCAACGCAAACACTTTACTGCGTGAATGAACTGCAAACGCAGCCGCAGCCGGAGCCGCAAGAGTATAAATCAAGTTAACTTGTGTGGCTCCGTCTTGCGTTGTTGTTGTATTCACTTATATTTAATGTTTTGACATTTCTTCAGGCTGCAGCTCTGCAGACATTGTGTTCACGTAGTTAAGCTAATTCACGTTTGCCAAGCCTATCATCAGATTCCTTTGTTTTTATGTGTTTTTACTCCTCATCCATATTATTTTTACGGCTAAGCGGGTACCCGGTGTTTTGGTACCCGGTTAATACCCGATATTGCGGGTACCCAGGAACCCGGGTGCGTACCCGGTTATGCGGGCCTTAAGAACTCTATAGCCTACCATCATTGTAGTTGATTAAAGTTATTACTTTTTTTATTTTTCACTTTTAAAGCCTAGGACGCTGCTGATGCGAAACGGAATTTTTCGTTGGTCTCCACAAGCACGAAATCGTGAACGAAAACTCAGCGGAAAATATTTGTGTAGAGTATTATCAGCTGTTTAGAAAAAGTGACAATCAAAGTCAAGTCAAAAGTGTCACAAGAAGCATTAAAACAAATTAATATTTTTATCATTGCATGAGTTTACAAAACTATCGAGAAGAATTACTTCTTTCGACAATATTTTGCTCATCATTTGCACTTTTGATGATGCTTTTGAGAAGAAAGAGAAAACTTCCTTCAATTCGAGTCAACCCATATCTACAGCAAAGGCAAACCAAAGGACGTTTCATGACCGATTGGCTCTTTTATTTTTAATAAAGAAGCTAGTTTCTGTTTTTCATCTGAGTTTAGGTCGCTTTTGTTTGCCTTTTCATCTTCGTGTTCAATAAACTCATAATTAAATTCTTTCATTTTGTATTCTAAAAAAAAAAAAAAAAACTGTCAAAATTTCGCAAGCATTTATTTTCCCAGGAGATAAAAGATGGACGAAAAAGTGTGGAGAATTTTAAAAATTGTAGTAAAACATCTACTACAATTATCCAAATGTAAAACCCTTTTCGCGTACTACACAACGAAAATTATCACTGCCGGGTGCGGGCGATGTCCCTTGCTCAAAACCAGGCATCCAAACTTGCTGAATAAGCCATAAAAATTTTGTGCGGTGATTGGAAAGGCCTCATCTCTAGCAATTCCTAAGAGATCCGCACTTTAAGTCCTGGAAAACGATTTTCTTTAAAATTGTAACTAGGAAGTTGCCTTCTAAGTGTACCTGGCAATTGAACCCATCCACCGGTCATAAATATATTCTGTGCTACTCATCGGGGCGAAACATTTTGAAAACGTAAATGACACAGTAAATACACAAAACAAAAAAAAAAAAAACAGTAGAACTGTCAAAATTTCGCAAGCATTTATTGTCCCGGGACATAAATGATGGACGGAAAAGTGTGGAGAATTATAAAAAAAATGTAGTAAAAAATCTACTACAATTATCCACCTATAAAACCCTTTCCGTAGAGCAGCAGCGTACTGCACGACGAAAAGGTGAGCGAAATTTTTCGTTTACGATTCCGTCCTGTCATTTTTGTATGGGATTTTTCTTTTCGTTTCAGCAGCGTACTAGGCTGTAGAACGAAAATGACAGCGAAATTTTCCGTTTACTGTCGTTTTCCAAAAACCAAATCCGGAGTGAATTGGAGAGTTGGAATGTCAGATCTGACAGATAAAGTCTCCAAACCACTCCCAAACGTTTTCCAAAATGCGGTTTGGAGACAATTTTTGGAGTGATTTGTTCACTCCCGTTTCTGTTTAGGTGCAAGGGAGTGAACACCAATACATAAACAAACTGTCATCTGACTGCTTGTCAAAGCAAGCCGCAATTTCTATTTAATTTTTGTCGGCTCCAAAAGCCCGCGATAGTTAATAAATTTTTTTTTAGAAAAGTATTAAATAATTTTTAAAATTCAAATGAACGATTTTTCGTCTTGTTTTTTGCCTTAACGTGAAAGAAAAAAATCTAGCCAGTTTACCACTACCAATACAATCACTCCAAATCTGTCACTTCGCTTAAAACGAATTCCAAAATAAACGAAAAAGGAGTGAAAAGAGTGAATTTGTTTTTGGAAAACGACATACGATTCCGTCTTGTAATTTTGGTATAGGATTTTTGTATTCGTTTCAGCAGCGTACTAAGCTTAAAGCAGGAAACACAAGGCAGCGCTTAAGCAAACGAAGTTTTTTTTGTATGAAAGAATCTTTATATTTGGATCTTAAAAGATAATGGTACTAATACGATGTCCCTAAGAAGTCTATTCAAACAACAAAGCGTACTAACCACAAATGTACTGCTAGTTGTAGTCTATAAACAGTAACGGCAATTTATAGTCAGAGCGTTTTTAAGAAAATGTGTCGGCTCTAACTTTAAAATGAAATCACTAAATCCAAACGATTTAAAAACACCTCACTAACTTGTGACAATTTTAAAATGAACTTTGTTCAAATAAATGTGAACAGTATCGAAATTTTGGAAGTTCAGGTAAAGGAAGATAAGTATAGCAGACCTAAAAGCAAAAAAAAAACTTTGATGAAAAATTTTGATTGAAAACTAAAATTTGAAATGAAAGTTTAGTTTTTGCCTAAAAATAAATAAATAAATAGGGTGGCGCAACAATTTTTTCACAACCATGCCTTGTGAGGGAATGGAGGGGACCTACAATTTTCTGACGGTTCCGAACGGCTAATTGAGAAAGCGCTTTTCATGGCAATGAATTTACTAACGGAGGACTTGCCAATTCCTCGCGAAAGGCGATACCCGTGGAAAAACATTTTTGCCTCTGCTGGGATTCGAACCTCGAACCTCAGGGTTAGCAGGTGGACATGCTAACCATCAGGCCACGGGTACCACTATATGCCTAGAAATACTTGATTCAAAATAAATATTAGTTCGGAAATAAATCACACAAAATTTCAAGCAAGTGAGAAACTTTAGATGAGTTTGAGCAAGGTTTTAAGTATTTAAAAGGCAGTTGCTTAGTTTTAAATTTAGAGTGACTCAAAAAAGGTATGAATCTAAAATCAATTATGAGCAGATTCAAGTATCATTTTAAGCTGGAATGACATTAAGGCTTATTTTAAGGCGATTGTAAATGACTAAATCCCTAGTGTTGCCAATTTGAAAACCAAAAGTCTAAAAATACTTTGTTTACCTTTCAATTGAATTAAATTGTTCATTGTGTGAGTGTTTTTTTATAAGTTTCACCATCGTATTAAAACAAAAACACAATTAAACTATCGTTAAATATACAAGTATTGAATGCCAAATAAGCTTTCTCCCTTTTGCCTTTTGTACACTAACCTCAACCGCAATACTTCAACAATGCCTCATAACCTGACAGAATTTGGTCGAAAATAAAAACTTAAATCAAAAATCCAACGCTTCATAAAGCTGTATGTCTTGCCATCTTCTACCCACCTATTAACACACAAGGCTTAAATTGTCGATAGTTTAAAATGTTGCAGTCTGTGATTAAAACAATTCATAACCATTTATGTAAGCCGTTTAAATGCAGTCCTCGTACTCGAGCCAAACGACACAAAAATAAATCAATACCAGCCTAACGAATCTAATGAAAACGACTGAGACCGATTTCAGACTTTCAATTTTCACCTCTACTGCTCTACACACTGTTCGCAGCGCTTCCCATGCATGCCAATCAAAAGCATCATCCCCGCCAGGCTGCCGCCTGCTCTACGTCAGTAAAATTTCACATAGAAAACATATTCAAATCAACAGTTTACTCTTGTTGAAACAGAAGCAGCACGTGGGGCTTCAGTCTTCATTACATTATATCAATCACACCAAATGAGATAATCCGCTGTTCAAACCTCAATCTGACGCAAGTGACATTGCTACTCGAGTGACTTCTTATCAGCCATCAACATGCAGTATGAGTAGGTAGACCGGGTTGTGGCTATTGAAACGATTTATTTCTTTTATTTTTATTTTTTAAATTAATTTTTCGCAACTACTATGCAATGGAGGAGGAAACAAATGTTATGTTTCTTTTGATAGGCGGTTCTCAAGGCCATACTACAAAGGTAGAGACACATCTAGACAGCAAATGTTTAGACAACGATGTGAAACAGCGTGACATCCGATTTGATGTGAACGACTACAACTACGACGATGGCAACGTCGACGACGCAGCGGGGATCAATGTGAGTGATGATTTTATGTCATGATAATACTCGAAAACGCTCTGAAACACTGTAAAGTGATGATGAGAGTGCGGGTGGTAGCTCGGAAGGAGAGTTCTTAATTTAATCGCTTTAAATTATCGAATTGAAGTGGAAAGACGTGCACAAGCACATGTACAAACGTAAAGACTGCCAACAGGTGGTACATATCTGTCTTTCCCCAACTTTCGTGTCACAAGTTACTTTTGTCTTTGAATTGGCCTTGGTGTTTTGTGGGAAAATGTTAAGCTCAGAGTGGTAAATGGGTATTCGTAAATTCTTAATTGTGCAGTGTGCAATTAAGAAATGTGTAAAGTTAAGAGGTAAAGGCACAAAGGTAATTCGGATTCTGTAAAGTTTGTTGAAACTTTGCTGTTATTCATTTGACTTCGTGCATTGATCGAAGGGGTGAATGGAATTTGATTTTGTGTAATGAAATTGTGTATCTGCGATGGAAGCAAGAAATTAAATTTTGACATTTTCATTTTTGATGTTTTTTGTTTCAGGGTTCGTAATGTTTGCTTGCCGTAAATATTAGAAGTAAATACTACAAAGTTATGTCTTTGATTTGCCGTCTTCATTTTTCCATTTTATGCTTTTTATTTCTTTCTTCATCCCCCAAACACCGAAACAAAACAAATTGTCAGTCAATGAGGGGTTGTTCGTATAGTAGGTAAAGATTATTTTCTCAATTGTTTTCGGCTCTGTTTGTTGCGGTGATTATACTTCTTGCTGTTTGCGATTAATAAGCGCGTGTCACACAGGGCTGCTTGGTAGCCGCTTCTTACCAGCGCCAGCGGCTGGCAGTATCAGAAGCAGGCAGAGGCTGACAGCCCGGTCACAATGTCGGCTGCTACTCGCCTGCTTCTCTCAGCAAACAGCTAAAGAAAACCATACAAATATTGCTTTTGAATTTTATTTCTAGTTTTTAAACCTATTTATGATATTTGATACAAATTTTGAATGAAAAATTTACGAAATAGAACGTGCAGCAGTATTTTTTTATTTTAGCAGCCAAAAGTTGAACATATTCATTGTTCAACTTTTCCAGCCGCTGCTAAATACTCGCCAGCTGGCAGCGAGTGTGGGGAATTTTGTGGTCCCACAAAGTTGATCAGCGCCTGGTAGTAGTGGCTACTCGACTCGCCGCTGGCAACCTGCCGTGTGTGACCCGTGCTATAGAGTCAAGAAGAGAACATCTGCGCGATTTGTTTCAAAATAATAACTCCAAAATAAAACAAAGCTCTGAACTTTGAACCTTCTTTAAAACAGGACGAATTGGTAAGCCTAAATTCGTTTGTGTTGTGAAAAAAGTGTTGAAAAACGAATTAAAATATCCATACCTACTTCGAGTTTCTTTTCACTTCGAAGCTATAAACGCACGACTAACTAACTTATTGATTGAAGAAAGGCCATTTGAAATACACGTGCTGCCATAAAGGAAAGTTGACCCAAGAAAGGAACCGGATACAAATTGCCTGAGTAAATATAACGGTTTTGTGCAGAGGCTAGACAAATTCCATAGAAATTTGGTAATCTTACCATTGACATTAAAAAAAATTTTAACAGCAACAAAATGTATGTTCATTTGAGTTTTATACTGAGAATATCGCCAAGGTTACAGAATTTCGAAACTTGAGATAAAGACTGTTGTTGAATAATTTCCAATACCGGGAATTCCTTCAGGTGATAACGTCATACTATGACACTTGAATGGATTGAAACTAAGATGTTTCTTAGAACACTATTTAAAAAAACTGTAGACATCCATTTGTAAGAATTAGCGATCCGAAGCATTTTCAATGAATGAATGAATGATTGTCTTCATGTCGTCAGCAAAAGTTAGGATGTCGCTGTATGAAATGCAAAAAATTACGTCATTAATTACTTAGTTAGGAGGGCATTATAGTTTGGGGTGAACCTGGGCCTAGTCCCAACCAACAACTTTTGATAACGACTTTAATTTAGGGTGAATTTTTTTTAGTTGTAAGGACACTCGATTGAAAAAGGCAATGGCAATCTTTTGCCATTGTAGGTTTCTGACGTCATATCATTTCACAGCGTTGCAGTTGGTTCGCGTGGGTCGTTAACAGGATGTCATCATTCCTACCTTGGCTACAACAAGGTTGTGATCCGAGTCAAAGTTGGCTCCTAGGAAAGTTCGGGCATCTATGACACTTGAAAAGTGGCTTGCGTCGATTGCAACATGTTCAATTTTGTTAACCGTTATTTGATCACCATTTACCTTTATGAATTTTGAGATGCGGGAAGTGTGCACAACAACAAGATTAAGCCCCGAAGCAAAATCGATTAGCCTCAGTCCGTTTTCGGAGGTTTTGTCATACAGGCTGTGCTTACCAATTGTATTTCCAAAGATGTGTTCCTTCCCTAGTTTTGTGTAAAAATGGCCAAGAACAATTTCTACATCATGTCTAGGACATTGCTCACATGTTTTTTCTAATTCTTTTTTGCTAATTCTCCAGCTGCACGTAATCTGTTAAGGGATCTTACGTGTGCACATCCGGAGGTTTTTCCAATTTTTCGGTTGCTTGGGTCCTCAAAGTTGAAACCACAATTGTTATCCGAGGCTGTTGGTTATTTCGGAACTATGTTGTTTTTACGTGGCCCAGGATGCTAAATTTGCAGTTACAGTTGAAGTTTACGTTCTAAAACGAAAAAAAGTGCATGGCAGTTTTCCATTTTAGAGAGGCGATGAGCGTGTATGAACTTTTAAAAATGTAAAAAAAAAACAGTTCATAGAGTATACGCGTTTTGTCTTTCTGATAACCGACAAATATTAATCTGACGATTAACTGGGGGCAAATGGGCGTAAAGAGAGGTTGAAAAAAAAAGTTATTCGAGTGTGGCAGATTTTTAAATTGAATGTAAAGTGTACTCAAAAAAGTGTATATTTCAATAATCTGACAATTTGGGCGGGGCGGGGCCATTAGTCATGGCTGATTTATAAAAATGTAAAAAAAAAAACACGTGACCTTGAAATACTCGAGCGCGTCAGATTTTTATACAGAGATGTCTTCGTCCTCCAGGATGATAATCTGACAATTATATGGGGGAGTACTCTTAGTCTGACAATTTTAAAGTAACAATATTATTTGTCGTTTCTATTTTTTATTACTTGCATCCAGTAAAATAAAAAAAATATGTACACATATTATGTATTTACAAATTTTGATTTAAAATTTTGTTGAAAATACTAAAAAAAAACCCCTGAAAGTTTGAGCCCTTAATATTAATTTTAAGTGCTCGATCAAAAGGTGTGAAGATTTCCCATTGAAAATACACGGAAGCTCTGATTTTATTTTAAAATTTTTATAGCTCAGCGGCATTTCATGGGATCGCTTTAACCAAAAATGTTTTTTTCTCAAAATTGAACGCTCTACAAAAGTGTTTATTTTGGAAAAGTCGTTACTCATATCGGCCAGGTGGTAGCCACTAAACCAGATTTTTCCATAAAATTCACGTTTTGTCGCAGTTATCTCGTAAACAACGAAAGCTATGAAAAAATTATAAATTACAAACTTGTAGAGAATTTAGTTTCCTACAAAAAAGGTCTTTTGGACCAAATTGCTAATATCAATATTAACCGAGATATTAACCATCATATATTATACATTTACACATACAAAATGTCAGATTATACGTTTTCCGTAATCCTGATAAGATTGCCTTCAAAATAAAAAAAAAGTTAATCGCGCTCGAGTATGATTGCCTTCAAAATAAAAAAAAAAGTTAATCGCGCTCGAGTATTTCAAAATGTCGATTTTATTTTACATCTTTGTGACTTGCCTAAGGCCCCGCTCAAATTGTCAGATTATTTAAATATACACTCTTCTGGATGTAATCAACCTACCATCTCTTAATCTGACGCGCTTGAGTTTTTCTGAGGATCGTCATTTTCAATTTCATTGTTAACGAACAACGGTTGTGATATTAGAAACATACATGTCCATTAGGGTGGGTCAAAAAAATCAAAAAAATTTTTTTTTGATCCGACACACGAAAACTTGTTCTTTGGTACCTCTAGAAAGTACTTACAAAATTTGAGCTCTCAATATTAACGGGAAGATGATGCTCATCGTAGTTTTTCATTTTAATGTTTAGTATCATATTAAAATGGTCATAAATCTTTTTAAAAATAGATTGTTCAACCAGTCGCAAAAACAGTATTTATAGGAAATTGAACGGTCTACAAAAATGGTCTTTTATACTTTTTTCATTAATCTGACCATTTAAAAGATATTCAAGGTCAAAAATTGAAGTATTTTAAAGAAAATAACTTGTTTGTTTTGAATTTTGTAACTCACTAAAAAATAGTTATTATTAAATGAACATCGATTATTTCAATAGAAAATTGAACTTTCTACAAAAAAGGTCTTTTGTTGTTAAACGATTATTCTAACCATTTAAAAGATATTCGCAGTAGAACTGCAATTCCTACGAATTCTAATAATTTCTTTATAAATATTTCCAATTCATCTACTCAATTTATGAATTTTGATAATATTCATGTGAACTTGAGTTTATTTCAAAAAAATGACAGTTTGCAAGTTATGTCGTATCTTTTGTTTGAGAATATATTTCATTGGACTCAATTTTTTAACGATATTTTCTGCATTTTCTTTGTAGATCATAAATTACCTTAAAATTTATAAATTAAACAGATAAACTTGAAATATTAATTAAAAAACTATTAAAATTAGTGGGAGTTGCAATTCTGCTGCGAATATCTTTAAAAAATTTTTTTAATAGATGTATTGGAAATATTTATTAAGAAATTATTAAAATTAGTAGGAATTAAAATTCTACTGCGAATATCTTTTAAATGGTTAGAGTAATCGATTAACAACAAATGACCTTTTTTGTAGAACGTTCAATTTTCTATTATAATAATTGATGATCATTTGATAATAACTATTTTTTAGTCAGTTACAAAATTCAAAACAAAAAAGTTATTTTCTTTAAAATACTTAAATTTTTGACCTTGAATATCTTTTAAATGGTTAGATTAATGAAAAAAGTATAAGAGTCCATTTTTGTAGACCGTTCAATTTCCTATAAATACTGTTTTTGCGACTGGTTATAAAATCTATTTTTAAAAAGATATAACCATTTTTATATGATACTAAACTGAAAATGGAAAACTACGATGAGCATCATCTTCCCGTTAATATTAAGAGCTCAAATTTTGTAAGTACTTTCTAGAGGTACCAAAGAACAAGTTTTCGTGTGTCGGATCAAAAAAAAATTTTTTTTGATTTTTTTTGACCCACCCTAATGTCCATGATACCTTAACAACGTTTGTGTTTCGTCAACAATTCTGAATTGTTGGTAAAATATGAACATTGTTGATCAAGTATGTTCGTGAGAATTCAGCCACGTTTTTATTTGCTCAACAGTTTTAATGTAAAATTTCTATGATAAATGCCTGAATTGAAGTTTGACCTATACATTTGATAGGTCAAACTTCAATTCAAGCATTTATCATAGAAGTTTTACATTAAAACTGTTGAGCAAATAAAAACGTGGCTGAATTCTCACGAACATACTTGATCAACAATAAAGAATAATTAATTATCCCTTAAGATAAAATGGTCACGAAACTTATCATAATGAATTGAAGTTCCGTTATGCGACTTCACGTTTTCTGTGGGCTTAAGTATGAAAAATATTGGAATTCAAAATGTTACTGATACTTTAACTATTCTTTATTGATTAAAGAAGTATGAACATTGTTGATCAAACATATTGGTGATAGTTCAACAGTTTTTAGTTTTTGTAATTTCAGCCTTAATTGTTAGTTAAATATGTTTGTTGTTGATCAAGTATGAAATCAACAATCACGTTGTTGGTTAAAAATTAGAAAATATTCAAATCAACTACGAACATATAATTTAAACATTTTTATGATACTAACCTGAAAAAAAATTGATCACGGCAGCATACTTGATTTGAAAATGCGTTCTTATTTGTATTCATCACGAAACTTGGTTAATTTCACAACTTTAGATGAATTGTTGATTAAAAATGAAACATGTTTGAATCAACCAAGGGGTAACGAAGAGGCTGACTGCCTAGCTAGACTTGGCTCTCAATCTCAATTCAAAAGCCGAGAACCCTACTGCGGTCTCCCAATCAGTAGCATCAAACGCGAACTGGTTACTTGGGAACAGCAGAACATGATCCACAACTGGAACAACTCTAATGGCCACCGCCCACCAGTCAAAACTATTCATCGACTTATCTCAAAGACATATGAAAGAAATGCTGGACATGAGCAAACGTGACACAAAGTTGCTTACGGACTTCGTCACTGGTCACTGCTTTCTCCAATATCACCTTAAAAACATGGGCATCGGCCAAGATGACACCTGCCGTCTCTGCCTCGAAGACATAGAAACAGCTGAACACATTTCATGTGAATGACCTGCCATAGCTAGATCCAGGCTAAAACGTTTCCAAAAAGGATTCACTAGTCCCCTTGACATCAGAAACACCTCTTCTTCCTATCTAGTTAAAAAAAAAAAGGAAAAAAAAACCAATGAGATTCGGGTTCTTACTCACAGAGCAAGTGTGGATCTATTTTTTCTTTATTTGTCAACACTCGCCCTTACTATAGTTAAGCAGGTCACCTCCGGGTCCGGGCCCTATAGTTCCCAGTTACTACTGCGTGGAGTACACGCCCATTATCAGTCTGCGCGTGCAATGCTAATGTAGATATCACACTTGTGAATATTTTTCATTTCCACCCATAAACTTAAATTGACAGTGTGTAATCGCATCAAACAAGTAAAACACAGGTTATGTAGCTTAAACTCTCCAAAACAAAATTGGTTCTATTTTTCAGCACGGAAAGATGGAAGTATGAGTGGAAAACAGGATCTGTTAAAACAACCCACATATGCTTTCAATTCGTTCTCACGTGGTTTTTTGTGTCAACAGCCGTCTCTACAGAAAATCCATTTGGGTTTGGCAGAAATTTAATTAAATTATTATTGTTAAGTTCTCTCTTTGTTCGTGCTTACTTCAATTAAATAAAAAAAACTTTGCATGTAATGCGACCATAGAAGCTTTAGTAAAACTCATTAAAAAGCCTCCTTCTACCCCGCCAAATATGAAAACTAATTAAAATTCCAAAGATGGTATTTCTGTTCCAACTAATGCTTTTCCAAACCAATTGCTCTTGGCGTCCATCATAACGAAAATAAAAAAAAAAGTATGAAGAATCATTTTAAATCAAAAATATTTGCTAAAAGACTCACCGTCTCCACAAAATGTTCCTCGTTGAAACTCCGACTTAATATTTTCCCAACCAAAACGAAACGTTTGCGTTTGAGTTAAGAAAAAAAAACTAAAAAGAGAGGAGAGAATCACTTCTTCATTAAAAAATAATATTTGAATATTCGTGGAATCCGCTTTCTTGTTTACATGTGTCAACAATAAGGCTTTGTTGAAGTTCATTTTCCTCAATGGGAAATTGCTGTGCATACATAGTCCTTCTTAGCATAAGAGTCATCTCCCATTAAGTCAAAGAAAAATGAAAAGTTTTTATTTGAATTTTGTTTTCTGTTTTTTTTTCTTTCTCCTTTTGAAAATAGAAAAAAAACAGGGAAAACTCCTTTACCAGCTTTCTGTAGAAGAAGAATGAGAAAGAAAGAAAAAAAAATTTTTAAAATGGGAGTCTTGTGTAGCAATTAGGTTTTATAATGAAGGCAAAGCCTTAACTCTTTTCTGGGATCCTTGGCTAGGCATACTCTTAGTTTTTCCTGTGTTTCCATAGTTTATTCCTTTTTCGTCTCCTATACCTGGTACTACTATACATAGGGGCAATGATGTTAAATACACTTAAGTGTTGCTCGCTGCTCGTTTTGCATAAAATCTCTTACATATTCCACATAGCATTTGCACATTAAAGCCAACAGAAGCTACCGACCGACGCACTAAGAGTGTCGCCTTCATAGCTTTTGTTTTTTCCCCTATTATTTGTCGTTGTCTACACGGATTTCCGGGTCAATTATTCTGGTGTCTTGTGATATTTTGTGCTATTGATGCTTTAATTTATACTGCCAGCAACACCATTGAATGTAATGAACATGCATTAAACATGACTTGAGTATTGTATAGAAAGAAGTATAACAATTGGTGCTGCAAACAAATTTTTAGCAAGCACTATCTTACTTACTTTCCCCATCCGGAGAGGGAACTGCTTCTATTTCCTTCTTCTCTTCCTTATGAAAACTTTGTTTGAAGAGGAGTCTTATCGTGAGGTTTTGTGTAGAGAATTTGCATCTAGATTGGTTCATTAATTAAATTTTTCTAATTAATTATTGAGGTTATACTAATTTTGTTTCTCCTTTTTTTTATTTCAGATGCCAATACTACGTCTACCGACATCCATGGGTTCCAGCTTACCAAGGTGTCATCACGTTTTTCGTTTTAGCCAATTTTACACTAGCGACATTTATGGACCCAGGTGTGATTCCGAAAGGTAATGATGACGACTTTGTTTGTAACACACTTCCGTGAAGCGACGTGGTGGTAGAAGGAACGGTTATGATGAATGGAATTCAATGCCAGAAGTGATTAATGCGATGAGAAGCTATTTTTTTGTTTTTTATTCATTTTGTTTAGTTTTGGGATACAAATAGTAATGGGCTTTAGACGATTAAGAGAGGGATAGTTGTGGCGCGGTGGTGTTAACAAGGCTTTACATGCATATCAAAAACAACATCGCCGACATCTGATGTCGGGGATAAAAGAAAATGTAGAATACTTTTCGGGATAGATTTTTTACGTTTTCTCTAGTATCGAATGATTTGCCGGCCGGCGGCCGATTCATTGCTAAATGATGGTACAACTGATGACTTTCATGTGTCTAGAACAAAAACAAAATGGACGTCGGAGGGTCTCTTCACAAGTATTTAACAGAATAGAATCGCATACCCACTTTTACATGCAGGGACTTTGTTGCTTACGATATTAGATTTAGGGTGGTATTCACCAAGAAATCTTAAACTAAGTGCCTCATAAACCTATTCACCGACCACTATTAGTGCAGATTTATGAGCGCTCATAACACTTAAGAGTGGTCGCTACCACTTCGAAAATTCGAAATTTACTGACAGCGTCATTTGTGGTTGTTATTCAAAAATCAAAATGGAAGGAGCGTTGAAAAAAATAAGAAATTCGAATTATGGTTTGCAATACAGAGAATGAATTAATTTTACGTTCTACCTTTTCTTAAAATTCCGAAAAATTTTTCTGTTTTTGGTTTGCTTAACAGCTGATTTTGACAATTATTGACACTGACATTTTCGAAGTAGTTCGAAAAGTGTGCGTTCACAGGCTAAACACCCTTATTTTTCGAATATTCGAATTAGCTTAGACTAGACCCTATTATTGCTTGGTGAATAGCACATCCAAATTTAAAACTAAGAGCCTCTTAGCTTTAAGAGCGCTCTTAAGATTGTTTGGTGAGTACCACCCTTAGTTTATTGATTTCGAAGTTTGGATTTGTAGATTTACATATATGAAGATATATAAAATAACGTAATGGAAAAAAGTTCTGTTGAATGATTAAAAGTATTTTTTGCATTGTTCTTTTCACATTTTTCTGTGAATGTTGACATTTTTTCCAATGATATGTGTTAAGTCTTCCCTTAAAATCTATTGTTGCAATTTGTATCTTAAAGCAGGATGAGATGATTAAACAGTTTAACGTGCATCAAACGCATCAAAACAAACCTAACCCAAGCTAGATCTTAAGCGGTCGATCGGCTTGATCTCTCTCAAAAGAAAACACATTAGTGCGACGATAGTTGTTGTCATCACAGGACACTGTCTTATTGGAAGACATTCCGCAAGGCTAGGAGTC
Source organism: Melanostoma scalare (assembly GCA_949752695.1). Taxonomy (NCBI): domain Eukaryota; kingdom Metazoa; phylum Arthropoda; class Insecta; order Diptera; family Syrphidae; genus Melanostoma; species Melanostoma scalare. The sequence goes on from OX456985.1 coordinate 68,428,387, forward strand.
ATCTCAAAACGACTTTTGCAGAAGCTGTTCATATCATATCTGTTCATGCCCAGTCTTAGCTAACAAACCTAGGATACACCTATGATCACTAGTGATCTTACTCCTCACATCGACACTCTGCGTCTCTCCCGCTTCATTGTAAGCTCGAAATGGTTCCGATTAGATAAGGATACATTAGAACCATTGTGGTATCACAATGTTAGCTGAGATAACAGCCACTTTAACATAACCTAACCTAAGACGGGCACCTTTATCTTTGATAACCATTGAAGAGCAAGCTGATTTAAAGACTGGTAGTTATGAGCTTACATAGCTACGTAGCTACATAGCTTTTGAGTGTCATATTTTGGTCAAGCTAACGTCATTTAAAACCTTAATCAAAAGTATAACAGATTTCCATTTGATGCAATCGTGCTACCCCAAAGGAAGGAAGGTTAGGTTATGTGGAAGTGGCTGTCAGCCAATGAGTACATTTCTAGACACACTTAGGCCGCAAGGGCCCATTGTGATACCACAGAGATCAGCAAGTTAATCACCTACTGATCTCAGAAACCCGATGTAAGATTAACGAGTTGATCACTTATTAATCTTCCATTACGGGACTAGCCGGTTAATCACCCGCTAGTCGAACCACGCGGAACTTTTAATGTATTTCGAAAGACTTTTAGGGTCTGTGTAAGCTAAGTCGCTAGTATCATCGAAGAAGAATTCACCGAGATGAGTTTTCCTCCTATGAAGTAGTGCAGGGCGTTAGCAAAGAAGGTGTTGAACGGTTTCTTCCTCCTCCTCGTCCATGCAGCTTCTGCAGAAATCATTGGAAAGCACACCAAGTCTTTTGGCGTGTCTCCCTATTAGACGGTGTCCCGTAAGAACACCTTTGGTAGAACCTAGATACAGGCGGTTCAGGGCTAACAAACTCTTCGAGGGTTTTGAGTCTACACACGGCCAAACTTTTTTGGTTGCAAGGCAGTTGTTACTCTCAGTCCATCTAGTGTTTGTTATTCCCGAAGCGTCTTTTTTGCTTCAATTTTGGACCGTGATGGATTTTGTAGAGACAGAATCAAGAGATTTAAGGAAAGCTTGGCTGTCCGAGAAGATTTGAAGGAAAGTCGAATGCTTTCTTTTATCTATTTTTGAATAAATTTAATCCGTCTGAAACAAATCACAAAATATGTTTTCCAACTCGCATATAGATTACGTCTCACTTAAATTCAAACCAAGCATGCAAACTGACTCCAAGCTCCAACACACATAAGTTAGGTTCCTTTCTTATTTTTGTGAACAAACCCATTTTTGACATTTGTATTTTTTTGTTAGCCATGTTATAATATAACAGCTTTGACAAAAAACAATCTTATTGGCAGCGAGGTCCCATATTTTTGAGATTTTTTTCATCTCCTGCTTTGATTCTATTTCTTGTTTCTTCTAATAATAGCAGCAATGACTTAAAATTGAGCAGGATACTTAAAGTAGAACTTAAACTTTTACAAAACGAACTGATGTTATTTGACCGTAGGAATGTCAAAAAGAAAGGACTAAAAGCATCTTCGTTATGACCCTCATTGCAAAAGATATTTAAAACTTGTTGATAATTTAATTATTAGTAAATAATTTCGTGACAATATATTTACTACGAGGGCGTCCATGACACTTCCTTTTTGACATTCGTAGTCCAAAATTGTAGCGCCGGTGGCGTAATGGTTAGTATATCTGCCTGTTACGTGGGAGGTTTGAACTCTAACAGAAAAACAAAAAATATTTTTCTTCGGGTTTCTACCTCTCTAGGAATTGGCAAGCCTATTGATAGCAATTTCATTGCTTTGAAAAGCACTTTCTCGATTAGCCTTTCGAAATCGACAGAAAATTGTAGGTCCCCATTTTCTCACAAGGTATGGTTGTGAGGAAAGCGCATAGTCTTGGGGCTCCTCACTCTATTGCGCTACCCTATGTCTGTATATTAGTAGTTCGAAACTGTTACGACGGTCGTAGTGATAAGATGAAAGAGGTGATTTTTACAAAACCACCCCTAATACACTTCAAGGAAGTGTCTAGTTAACAGAAATCTGAGTTGACAGTAAATTAGCTCTGTCGATGGAACTGGCATACGAAGAGTTATTAAAGAAAAACCTTGGGACCAATGATGTAATTGAGTTCTTAATGTTCTTTTGAAAGGACCAAACATTTTTACTTCCTTTCGGGCACAGCAGTATTTTTGCTTTATTTTTTGGTCATGCAAAAATTAAAAATTTGACCTTATGTATCTGATCCTTACAGATATCCCTGTGTAGTTTGAAAAAAGTTAGGTTTTCTATTGTAGGCTAGTTTAGGTGTAAATCCCCACAATACTGAGCTTGTCATCTTCACAAAGAAATACGAAGTTCTACAAATAAGCACTCCATAACTCCATCTATAAAAATAATTCTACTAACTTTCTTAGACGGAGCAAAGTATCCGGGTCTTATTTTAGACGAAAAGCTTAGCTGTGAAAGAAAGAGTAAGGAAAGCCACCGTGCCACTTTTCTCATGCAGCCTTGGACAAACGACTTATCGTGACTGACTAAGCAAAGTCCAAAGGTCAGCCAGTATATGTGTCGGCTGCATTAGACATACTCCTACATCTCTCACGCCCCGACAAACAATCGGTGGCGAACATGGCATTGTTTTCCCGAAAGCCATTTTAACTGAACCTAACCTATATATATTTTAGTTGTAAGAACAATGTTCTTCATGCCGATGTCGTTAAGAAGTACTTTCGGTATGATGTCAAACAAAACGCAATGAACAGTTGAAGTTTCGAAAAAAACTTCAAGACTGTCCAAAACTAGAGTATCTATAACTCCCATATTTGGTCAGCTGCTCCGCGAACATCCTTGCGCCTTTTCGATAAGGTAGAAAACACGGCGTTAAGACTGATAGGTAACAATCGTAATCGATCGATTTTCATGAATATCATCGAAACGTTACTGTCTCTGTCTCTTTTATTGCTTTTTTTTTACAAACAGTGTTCCAGTCAAATAGCCTGTTGCATTTTTCTGAACATGAAAATATGATGATTCCATTACCAAATGAAGTTATGGTTGTATCTCGAAGTCTTCGTTCATAGAGTACTAGTAATGGGACAGAAGTGTGTTCTTTTATTCAAGGTTGATCCAGTAGAGTTACATAAGTCAAGATCTTAGTATCCGTGTCTTTCAACAACTCTCTAATTTAGTGTTTCTCTTTTAAAATTACGATTTCCCTTACTCTATTAAGAACCACAGTTTTAAGGATTGTACCCGTTTGTGATGGTTAGCATGTCTGCCTGTTAACCTAGAGGTTCTTTGTTTAAATTCCAACAGAGGCAAAAATGTTTTTCCATGGATATCGCCTTTCGTGTGTAAGTCCTCTGTTAGTAAATTCATACCCATGAAAAGTGCGTTCTCGATTAGCCGTTCGGAACCGGCAGGAAATTGTAGGTCCCCTCCATTCCCTCACAAAGGCAGTGGTTATGACAAATGCGCTTGTCTACGGGGCTCCTCGCTCTGTTGCGCCACCCCATTTATTTATTCAGTTTTAAGGAGCTTCCAAACGAAAGCGTTTTCGCAGTTGCGGAAGCGCCTATTGCAGTTGTTACCAAAATTGAATTATAAAGTGACATGTGAAAATACCCACACCAAAGCGACAAGGAGAAAAAAACGCAAGGTTTTCATACATTTGTATTGTCGAAACTGCAAAAAGACTTTGGTTTGGGAACACCTTCATTTCTGGTTAGATTATTTGATTGTTATTATAAATAGCTCTTATCACAACCATTTTCTAATGGATGTAGTCTGATGTAACCATCTCCTGTTCAAGAATTAGTTCCTCGCTCTCTCGAAAGGTGATAACCTGGGCCCAGTCAAAAAATTTTCAATTCTAAACAAAGTTCATAAAGAAGAGTTTTTGGTTTTGTAGCTGAATGAATGTGACGGGGAAGAAACTCAAACCTTGGACCCGGCTGTTAACCAGATACTGTTCTTTAGAAAAAACAAAACATCTGCACCAAATTAGCCAGCGCCTTTGCTTTATGAAGCGAAGATTTGATTATGAAACTATCCCCCTGGATAAACTTAAACTAATCCACCCACAAGGAATCATTAATTTCTTATCCAATTCAAGAGCAAAAGAACTCAGAGCTCATAAACTTTCCTTGGGTTGGCTAAATAGGTTTCAACAAAGCATCGCAGTACCCAGCTCAAACCACCATAATATAATCTAATCTAGTCTTATATGATGTGCTACATGGCGTTAGACAACTCTCATGAGCCCTCATGAGTCGTAGTCCCAATATTTAAAGGTTTCCGTCAAATAATAATTTTCTTTGTTTGGTTTTTCGAAGTAAGTATGAATACAAAATTTTTTTTCTGTAAAATTAAATCAAAACTTTTCATCGGCGACATCTTTAAGGGGCCCATATCAAACGTTAAGTAACCATTGCGCAGCCATTGAAAATCATCAAAAAATTCCATCCGTCAAAATTCATTATATAAAAAACAATTTCCAATATAAACATTAACTTATGTTCTTTCAGCATCTCCTGATGAAGATCGCGAGGAGGAATTTCGAGCGCCACTGTATAAAAACGCCGAAATAAATGGAATAACTGTGCGGATGAAATGGTGTGTCACATGTAAATTTTATCGACCGCCACGATGTTCACATTGTTCAGTATGCAATCACTGCATAGAAGTAAGTTCTTTTTGTCTTAATTATCTGCGAGTGAATTAATTTTAATTTAATTTGTTTTTTTTTTTAGACTTTCGACCATCATTGTCCATGGGTGAACAATTGTATAGGCCGAAGGAATTATCGGTTCTTCTTTTTCTTCCTTGTATCATTATCGATACATATGCTGAGTATATTCTCTTTGTGCTTGTTTTATGTTCTGAAAAACATGCCGAATATACGGCAAACAGAACCTATTGTGGCGTATCCTTTTTGAAAACTTGCAACTGTATTCATAGATATTTATTTCTTATATGTAGTTAATAGTATATGCATTTAGGTACATATTTCAAAAGCGAACAGATAAAACTCCTGCAACTATAATTAAGGTATCTCTTCGTTACAAAACAACACTTTTTTTTACAGGAATTATTCACCATGAGTGAACGACATTAACCAGTGCTTTAAAAATTGGTCATTTATCCTTTGTCTAAACTGGGACATCATGAACGTCCTTTAACTTTGCACAGCACCAACTGTGTATCTAGTCGCTAACGGTTAGAATGTCCGCCTTTTACGCAGGAGGTTCGTGGTTCGAATCCCAACAGAAAACAGAAAATGCGCGAGGAATTGACAAGCCCTCCGATAGTAAATTCATTGCCATGAAAACCGCTTTTTCGATTAGCTTGCTCGGGATCAGGTAGAAAATTGTAGTTCCGTCCATTTCCCCATAAGGCTTGGTTGTGAGAAATGCGCTAGGCCCCGCGGCTTCTCGCTCTGCAACTGTTTATCTACTACAAAATTTTCATGTTGACCTCGACAGAAGTTCGTTGCCCCCTGCTAAAGCCTTATAACCATTTGGCTGAACTATCCCGCATCATCCCCCCGGGGGCACTTCTTTCGGTTTTGCTTGCGGCTGTAAGCTACATTTGTCTGTAGAGCTCACGTCCCACAGACAGCGCTTTTAGGGCCGTCTTCTTCACTATTTTTTAGCTTGCCTCAAAATCTCAAGTTGGCCAACTGTTGCCTCAAAGTTGACGTATTAAAAATACGTTAATCGTGCGTAGAACCCTGAAAAAGGATAGAACCAAAAGTCAAGCGCATAGCTTTTATTTAGAAACCACCTGCCAACGAGCAACGATATCATTATTTTCAAATCTGCAGAAACTACACTCTGAACGTTTATAGAAAATCAACGCTTGCGGTTTCTAAAAAGTTCTGCATCGTTTCCGCCAGGCGATTGGGTTCTTATATGTGTGCAATCTATTGTCCCAATAGTTCTTGGGAACTTGACTAAAGCATACAAATTCACTTGCCGCTTACGCCAATAAAACCAGCAATGTCCAATTGTAATGACACGAGTGCAAAAAATCTCAGAACTTCAATAAATAGGTAATTGGTCGTAATTCGCGCGATCTACACATAAGTTATAAACTAAAAAATATTCAAAATATTTAATTTCGTACCTTGTCTTACTCCAAGGCAAACTTACTTATCAATTCCTACAGAATCATTGTGGCTCGCTTCGAAATGCAAAATCATGGTCATCCCATTTTTCAAGCTCGACCCGTGGACACATTTTATATTGTCTTCTTTCAACCACCAATTGCTCTTCTTTTTCATTTTCGCTTTTAGAAGCAGACGATGGATGATTCTCACAATAATAATATTTTCTTAACATTTTATTTTAAAAATATTTTTATTTACATATTATGTAAATCGAAAATAATTGACAGAAGCAATAAAATGTATGTAGTACAAAATTAAATTTCAGAGACAACTGTCAAGTTTACTCATTCGAATTCTGCTTTTTTCAGAAGTTGAGAAAATCGGAAGTTGATCAACTCTCGAGTTGAAAATCGACAGTTGAAGCTGTCAAATTTGTTCATCATTTCAGTTGACCTCAGCTTTTAGTGAGGTCCTTAGTACCCCTTAGCACTATTCAACATATCAGAGACCGTTCTTCTGATTTAAAGTCTTGTCACTGTTCGTCTGCACATGTTCCTGGCGATTAAATATGTAAAAGCTTTGCAAATGGAAAGACAAAACCTTTTCATTCACAGTTATCGCTAGTGCCCGTGGCGTAATGGTAAGCATGTCTGCTTATTATATGGGAGTTTCTATAGTGGGAATCTTCACGAGTAATTCGAAAGTCGTAAAGTAATTACACTGTCATGTGCTTTCTCACTAAGTTCGTTCGGAACTGGCAAAGAAAATTGCGAATCCCTGAAAAGCGTAAGAATCCGAGACTCCCGAGCTTTGTGGTACCACCCTGTTTATTTTTATTTATTTGTTCTTTTGCTCGGAAAACGTTTCAGTGGTACTCCCACTCCCTCTGTTTAACTTTCTACTATCACGCAGCTGGAATATGAAATTTGATTTGGTTGCTGTTTGTCGTCTTAAAGTCTCTAAGGCAATTGAATATAGTAGAAGGCTTACTGCAATGTAGAATGTGACCAATAAACTAATGTTTGACGTTTGCCTAGTTTGGTGCAGTTGATTGCTTTATTTAATGCGACACCGCAAAACTAATTGCCCGTATTTTAATCAAAATCGAAACCACCACATATGCTTGTCTTTAACATTTTACAGTCCTGTTCGTTAATTGAACTTGGCACAATAGATTTCCACTAGACATTGCAATGCCCAGAACTTATCTCAACCCACCATATAACCTACCTGAACTCGCCCCAGCAAAATCTTGTTATTTTAGGGCGAGTTGAGGTGAAACCCAGAACTGAAAAAAACTCAGTTTAACGATGAGGGAGAGTTTAGGTTTTTTTTTTTACAAAAAGCCTTACTGCGACTACAGGGCAAACCCAATTATGAAAACCCTTATAATGTTTTAGAACACAGTGCGAGAATTTAGGAAAATAGGAGAGGATTCGAAAAGACACACCAATGCACGTTGCTTTTAAATTTTTATGAATCGCAATGTAGGGGTAAAACAGAATCGGGTACACATACACATTCGGGTGTTAGATTATTATATGTATAGTCCTTATGAATAAAAACTTTCTTTGTTATAAATACGTTCTCTTTACAACTTTTTGAAGTAAAGTTTCCTTGACTCAAAGTATAAATAGCATTTGCCTAATGGGCATTGTGACTGTTTTGGCAATCCCAATATTTGGTTTGACCGGATTCCATATGGTACTGGTGTCTCGTGGTCGTACAACAAATGAACAGGTTACTGGTAAATTCAAAGGTGGATATAATCCTTTCTCACGTGGTTGTTGGCACAATTGCTGCTACACTCAGTTCGGTCCACAGTATCCAAGGTATAAAGCAGAAAAAAATTAATATTTTCATTTATTGAACTTTTCAAAACTTTTCATTTCAGTTTACTCAAACCTGAAAAATATGCTGCTCGTCGATCGCATAAAGAAAACCAAGGCATTAGTACGATAGCCAGCGAAAGGGACAATAATGCAACAGGTGGTGGAAGCAGCGGCGGTGGTATGGGCCGCAATAACACAAGTGGCCAAAATTCGACGGGGATGCAATCAAATTACTATGACCGGGAGAGACATCATACTCAGGTAAAGACATATACGGACCAGGGCAATGGTTATAATCAACGGTCGGGCAGTACAACGCTTTATAGTAAGGTGGGTACACTTGTTGTCTCTTGGAGCTTTTTATTTTCTTTCTATTTCTTTATCTCTCTTTCTCTATCTATCTCTCTTTCTGTTTATATTAATCTATCTTTGACTGTCTTCTTAATTTAGTATTAATTTAAATTTATTTTGTAAATTTTAATTTATTTAATTTCGTTTTAAGTATGAGTTTGTTAACTTGTTGGATGGAAATAGTTTTGGGTGTAATGCAATATTTTGAATAATTTATTTAGTCTGAGTAGAGTTTAAAAAGTAATATTGTGGTTTTTTTTTTAGTTGTTTAAAAGTAACGGTTGAAAAGATATTGAAAAAAAAAGAATGTAAATATTGCAGATATTTTTTGAGTGATCCTTAAATGCTATAAATTTTTGTTAGAGCTATTTGAATTTGAATGCTTAAATTGCCATTTGGAATTTCATTGAGAGGGCTGTTAATGGAATGCGCTTTCAAAAGCACATGATTTATTTTAGCTTTAAAGTTTTTCTGGGAATAAGAATATAAAAATAAATTCGTGGTTATATTGATGACAAGTAAGTTATAAAACAAATATCATTGAGGACACATGTTGTAGTTTATGGATTACATACTAAGGATTGTAATAAATTTGGAGATTGAACAAATATCATTAACATGACGATACCTTGCGAGCTGTTGGATTAGTTCTTTTTCGACTTGACTCTTTCAACGCCGAGATGAGGTATGCCTATTTGTCGATCTCCCTCTACTCTATTTTTCGAATGGATTTGTGGGACTGAAGATTATTGTTGTGTTGACTTTACTCTCCATATCCCAGCCTCTGATCATTTTCACTCTTCTAGCTAATTTCATATCATGGTATAATTTATCGCGATCAAGGTTTTTATCATTCGCCTTAGGTAATGTAATGTCCATGTGCTTTAGAACTGGAAACTGTTCCTTATAGATAATCTTCTGGGAATGAAATGGTGGATGAACTGACCAAAGTCGGGTCATCATTGAATCCAGCCAGATTTACACCTCTGTACTCAAGCACCTAAAGCAAGAAAAGAATAGAATTCACCAGATTTGTCTAAAAGCTGAAAATGATGATAGGTGATCGTCTTTAGAAACTTTTCAGGTTTCCCAGAAGCTATGGGCAGACATTTGGAAGAAGAAAACGAAATATTTACTTTAGATTAACCAGCTTTGGGTTTCTCCGTTGATTGACCTTCTTACTGGTCATAATGGGTCATATAAAGTATGTCAATATCAATTCCGAACAATTTGTCGTAGAATCTATACTACAACGACATAAACTGAACCGAATGTCAATCGTGGAATTTTTATCTCAAAGAAATCCGAATTTGATATGCACCCTGTCCATTTGTCCCAAAGAGCAGGACTCGGACAGTAAGTATTTCGTTTAGAATCTCCTTTATTCTTTGAGAAAAGACTTTACTAGGCTTTACTTTACTTCTTAGCGTGAAGAAATCGCAAATAACAAGCATAGTTCTTTTAGTGATCCATGACCACTGCCTTCTTGCATTTGACATCTCAATAAAGTCTCTGACTGTTTCTTTCTATCTGTTCATGTTGACGTTCCAATTTTCTGTTTCCTGAGTCATTTACAGATCTTGTGCATTCTCCTTAATCATCCAACAAAGTCGAATGCAGCTCCTCTTCGTAGATAGTTGTGTTCGCTTACTTTTGATAATTATGAAGTAATGTCACGAAACTCACATCAAATCTGTCAAATCCAGTATAGAAAATTTTTGTGGTCGTTCGCAGAAGAGAAGAGACTAACGAGTGAGTAAGAAATTACCGCAAAACGCGAATTCTGCCATGTAACTGTCAAAAACACTTTTTTTAAGAGTTGCTATGAATTTTGGCCATCTTCTAGACCTAGACCTAGCACTATAAGAAAAGGAGAACAAGGGTCGTTTCTTCTTTCTAAAAACGATTTGGTCGTTGGCCTTTCAAGTTATTAACGTGAGTGTTAATACTGCTGCAATTGGCGCTGTTATGAAGGTAATCCTTCTTATTATAAGCCTGATTCTCCCCAAATCACAAGTTACAACATTGTTACCTGCTGAGAATCACATCACAATTTAAGCATTGAGTGGAAAGATGTAATTTGACTTGAACATTGGGGCTTCTGATTCTTGGGGTATATCGGTCTATATACTTATCCGTCTCTACACTGACTGTAAATAGTTGTTAAGTAGTTAAAAAGAATTATCTCTTATAATTGCCTTGTTAAACACAGTGCAAAACTACTTCGGTTTCATTATTCTTCTCGGATTGCTTTAAATAATCTTATTTTGACAAAAGCAAAGAAATTTTCAACTGAATGTTATTATTCATTCTGCTGTAATGAATGGATTCAATGAATTATTTGCTTTTGAAGCACTTTCTTAATGCTAATGCGTAATGGTCGTAATGATTTAGTTAAACTTATTCCTGAATGTAGAATTGATTGATGGTATTTGATGATGGATTTCGATTCTATACCACAGTGTTCTTCAATTACAGTTTCCTTGGAAGTCATCAATAAGAACCAAAATATTTCTGACAGCTCATCGTTTAACTTTTTCTTTTACACATCTTCAGAGCAAACATACATTGGAAGGATTTTCCAATAAATCAAAGCACTTCTTACCTACGAACTAATACCTCTTGTGCTTCAATGACGATGAAGTCTTTGCTAAAATTTTGCCTTTTTTCTATTTCCTAATATCGTCTAACTTGTGCGAAAGTCATTGGCACATTGTATTTAATATTATCCATTATGAATGGGTTATGCTACCTAAATTCCAATTTAAGCAAATATAATTAATTTTTTCCTTGAAAGCGAGGTAACATCATAACAAATATACCTAACCTAACGTAACATTTGTAAAAAAAATTATAACCAAGAGCTCCCGCGTCGTCACAGAAATGAGAGTGGTCTTATCCAGCCATATTATGAGTTTCACGTGAACTAATTCCCCTCGAAAAAGATCCCATTTCACTTTTCCCTTATTATGAGTTTCGGGGGAAAAATTTTCGATATTCGCAAAAATTCTCTTATTATGAGCTATTTTCCCCTTGAAATGTGAAAACATTGAGAGCAATGACGTGAATTTGAATGCAACTGAACGTGGTTTTTTTTTCGAAGTGAACTTTCTGATTCCAAGTGGAATTTTGTTCAGGGAAAACTCATAACAGCTTTTAAAATTCAGGGCGAACAAAAATGTTCCAGGCGAAAAGCTGTTCACGTGAAACTCATAATAAGGCTGATTATTATGAAATAGAAGCATGTGACTCTATAGAATTCTGACGTAGATTTTCAATTACCGTTGTTACCAAAGAGGAATAAAGAACAAGTGGGAAAACCATTATTTCTCTTGTTCCGCAACTTCCATTTGTTTCATTTCCATTGTTCCATTGTTGCTTTTGTAACAAGAGATCTATCTGTGATACACGTAGCTGAATATAAATTTGTGTCAGTGAAATTACTAAGGTCTTATAAGGGACAAGATGTTTTCCAAGAAAAGGATTTGTTTCTCAATTGTAGCAGTAAATTTTCCAAATGCAGCTATCTTTCATAGTCACGAGCTATCGAAGTATGCCAAAACTAAATATGTGCTGCAAAATCTGCCTTTAAGTAAAAAGTTGGACAATTGGGGACTTTTGTGGTCTAGAACTAGTTTGAAATTTTTTGTAGTCCTTTTGTGTGGCTGCGTTTGCCTGTCTGCATTTTTGTTTTGTTTTGAAGGTCTTGTGATTGTGAAGCCCAGAACTTTAGAGGTTGCAGCTCTAATGGCCTAGCCTAGCATTGCTGCCACTAACCTTCAATGCTTAATGCTTTCGGCATATGATTCAACGATAGTTGTGGAGAGCCTTGTGGGAAAATGCACCGGCTATCTCTGGCGCTTGTAGCTTTCTGGCGTCATATAGCTTCACAGCGTTAATTTGTGTGGTTTGTGGGCAGCATATTTTTATTCGTGCCTTGGCTACCACAAGGTAGTGGTTAGTGGTCCAAGTAAAAGTTGGCCTCTTTGAAAGTTCAATCATGCATAACTCTAGAAGGATATCTTGCGTCTATTGCTCGTTGATTGATCCCAGGGTCGCCATGTACCTTTATGTTTTGTGAACATTCATGATTTGCATATCAGGCTGATGTGGGCGAATTTAACTCTTATGCGGGTTGTCATTATACGATCATTAACCAAATTCTGTCTGATAACTTTATCCCTGAGCCCGCTTCTAATGACGAATCCGCACCCAAATAAGCGTTGTTTGCCTTGTCTGTAGCAGTTGTCATAATATGTATATGTCGCCGTTTTTCATCTTTTTTATGCCCCGATCCATTGTATATGAAACATATAGTAACACCATGAACACTCCCGATGCTATAGCCACCTACCTGCTCGATTAAAGGGCTTCTCTTTTGAATCGGAAAGAAAGTGAAGTGTAGAACCCTACATTGTATTTATAATACCCAAGTGCACCACTGTACGGGCTGTACAGCGACACTGACCTTGTCAAACGAGTCAAGGTCCAGCGGCTTAGATGGCTGGGTCATGTAGAGCGAATGGACACCAACGCTCCGGCCCGGAAAGTCTTCGAATCCAATCCCGAGGGACGGCGCAGTAGAGGAAGACCGCGACTCAGGTGGCGCACGCAAGTAGGAGAGGACCTCAACCAACTTGGCGTGCAAAACTGGAGGCAGCTAGCTAGGGACCGAGCTGGCTGGAGAAGCATGTTGGTTGAGGCCCTAGTCCGACCCGGACTGTAGCGCCACCTTAAGTAAGTAAGTAAGTAAGTAAGTGCACCACCAAAATACATTTAAAGAGAACCGCAAAGTTCGTTAATCGAGGAAGTAGGTGGCTCAAGCATCGCGAGTGTTCATGGTGTTTCTAATGTTGCACGTGCCGATCCGGAGATCTTTGTTCTTTTTTTGTTTACTAGGGTTCTCAACGGTGGAATGATTATTGTTATCCGATAACTGGAGAGGTGTGAGTTATCTCTTTTACAGCTTGGATACGTGAATTGAAATTGGTAGTTAGAATTTGGGGGAACGTAATCGTGCGATCTTCTTAGCGTCAAATACACAAGAAGACCACTCTTCCCGTGCCTCAATGATTTGTTTTTCAAATAACTTACATAATCTCTTCGAGAAAGATTTGAATACACCATTGAAATTTTGTTTTTATTGCAGACCGTTTGTTAATTAAATTTTTGTTTACGTTTTGATTTGTTCTTTGATTCAAAAAATGACAAATTTAAGTTTTAGGCTTATCTACTATTGAAAAAGAAGACATAAGATTTAAGTTGTTAAGACATTTGTTTTAAAATTCTTAATCTTTACGAAAAAATATATTGTTTTCTGTGCTCTCTTATTATGTCACATAGATGTGCGCATATGTAAGTTAAAAAAAAAAAAACAATTTAAATAACATACCTTTGATCATTCCTTGAAAAGTTCCTTCAAAACTCCCAACTCATTCCGCAATCAGTAAACGTGTTGTTCTGTGTTCTTAACTAGGCTAAGTTGTTTATTTTAGTTGTGATTAACTTTTTTTAATTTGATATATGTAAACCCTACATGTAGTGTAACTAATAAGTGGTTATTGTTTTGAAATTCTTTTTTTTTGGTTTAGAAGTACAAATGTGTATTTTTTAACGATCTTGTGTGCTCCAGTTAAATGTTGTAGTCTCTCTCTTCGAAAAGTAATGGATGGATGAGCAGTGTCTTTTATGTAGTTAAGCAGTGATATCCCAAAAATATGATTCAAGGATTAGCTTATGGCAACTTCAATGGTTTTTGAAAAGTTTACAGAAAACAAAAATGACAATCTTACAAGTCATGTTCAGTAAACTTATGTAAATAGTTATTTGATGGAAGGGCTAAGAAACTTTTGTTAGTTTAATCTTGAGCTAAAGATATTACTTACTGCTCATGTTTTTATATTACTTCAATTACATAGTTCTCCCGCCCCCACCCTTTGCAATGGAGGTCCTGGCTGTGATCGATATCGAGGTATTCCTGACATTTGTTTTACTTATGCATTTGAACGGTTTCAAACCATGGCGTTACCAGTATGTATTTGTCGAATATTCTCGTCACATCAAGAGTATTTGTCTCAAAAATCTAAAACTTTTTTGGCTGTCGTTGCTGATATTGTGAATCAAATTGAGCACATATAAGTACGAACCTGATTAAATTCTTGTATACCAGGGATTTCTGACCTGACTGGAATAGGCTTCGGGTTTTCAGAAAAGGAATAAAGGCCAATCGAGTGGTCTGGATCCTTCAAAAATCCTCGCTTTGATCGGTTCCGTTCTTTTTCACTCAACTAATCCCGAAAACAACCAGCCCATCCGTTAATATGGGGGGTTCATACTCTCAAATATTTACATTTAAATCAAACCTACTCCGCACATAAATCTACGAAGTCCGAAGGTTTTAGCCGGTTGGAGGGTTTATATTCATCAAGGATGTTTGACAAACCGTGTGATGGTCACATTTCACAATCGAGTCCATCAAACCAATTTGTCAAAGATATTTGATAGTGTGATCCCGGCTTATCAAATAATTGTTGAATATAAAAAAGAATGGCAAAATTCGTTGGATATTTCCTTCAGACTCAGTCTACCTTAGTTTCTCTGCTTCTTTAAGTATGTACTTGAGGACTTAGAGCTATTTGTGCTTCATTTCCTGAAAAGAAGCTTACTTAGAGACCAGTTATAGTGATCAGGAAAACGAGTCACGAAAACATTTGAAATGGAATAATAACTATCTTTTCTCTAGAATTTAATAATAAGTGCTATACCCACCGATGGCAAATGCCAAGAAAATGTTGAATTGAATTAATATTTTTTCTTAAAATTGCATATTGTAGTTTCCTGATACAATTTAATTTTCCGTGTCAGCTGATTGAAGTTTCAGCTATGAAGGCTATAAAGGCTCATCAGGAAAAAATTCATGTCTCCATTTGTCTCAACTTTTCCTGATGATTTTTCCTTATCGCTATAATTGGCCCCTTATTACGCCAACAATTTCGATTTCGTGAGAACTCTCTCCAGTTTTTCACTCTAATTCGGTTGAGGTCTTCTTCCATTGCGCCACCTAAGACGAGGTCTTCCCCTTCCGCGATTTCCCTGCAAAGCGCTTTCGAAAACCTGAAAAGGAACGCCAAACGTTTATTTGACGTTCTGCTTGGTATCAACGGAGTTTTTTTTTACAGATCCGTTTTTCAAATAACGCCTTTCTGCTTGTATTTTATCTTGCCTGATTAGGTCTTTTTTTATTGCGGAATTCGTATTTTTTTCTTGTTCAAAACGAGATTATAAAGCGCAGTAAGACAGTTTTAATCGTTAGCAGAGTGAGCTATCTGCAGCCACACCTCATGTGGGTACAGATGACAGTGCCAATGATTGGCCAGTGAAAGTACGAGGATGATCATCCTATTTGTTGCTAATAGCTTTTGGTAGGACGAGTTCTTTACGGAATGGGTTTTTGCTTGTATGTTTTGGATTACCGCTTAATTCCCTTTCTAGAACTAGACCACAATATCTTGGTCCAGAGGTAAGTCTAGACCAGTAATGTAAATCAGGCCGTAAATGACGAGCATGCTCGCCGAACATGATTGTTTGCCCACAGACAGCTAACACATTTGGCGAGCATTCATTTCTGTGTATTTTCCAAAGTCAAAGCTCATGAAACGTGAACCAGCCTTCAGAGAAGAAAAACATGATCAACACAAGCACGTTCGGCGATCATCAGGGCCAATATAAGGAGTTTTTCCCCCTTAAAAATAAAATAAGCTAATAAGCTATACACCATCGATTAATTATTGATGGAATTGATGGAAGCTGTATCTTTGAGCCTGTGTATCTTTTAGACGTTTCAACAATGGAAGATTAAGAATTATCCTGATGAGACCGAAAAGTTTAACTGATACGAAAACTAGAGACGTAGCACAGTTTCAATATATGGGCGGAGCTTTTGAACCGTTAAGTTGTAAGGGTTTTGCGTTTTATAGCCGCAGAGGCACTTGGTATTTCTTAACCATTTCTCTATGACATTCCCAATCTTTTAGGAGTTTTACATTCGAATGCTTCCAACCGTGGGATACACCGCGGTCTGTTTCAGTATACAATTTGATATTATTTGTTCTTAGTGATTATAGTTTGTATTTAGTATTTGTTTAGAAACAGTCGCAGCTGATTTGTAAGTCAAAAAAAGAAGAACAAACATATTTTAGAGTAGAAACCTAACAACGCGTACACACAACTTTCATTTTCTTTGCAACACTCGTAACGTAACCCATACAATTGAAATGTGTCAATAAAAAAGTTCCCCCTAATGCTAATTGCTTATTTAACAAACAAAAAAACCAAAACGTAACACTTGGCTGAGTGCATGCTATAAAATTTTTACTTTAAGTTTTGCTTACTGATCTTCTTTTGTAAATAAATTGGTCATAATCTTGTCCACACTAAAAGAACGCACCGAACCGAAGGTAAACCAAAAAAAAAATATTTGTTTTATTTACAACAACATAATCTAATCTTATAATTAATTATTAATATTCATTTACTTATATTTTTTCCAATAGAATTTAAGATTATGAATTAAAAATATTAATTTTTATGTTCCTACATAAAAAACATAATCTTGTTTTTACTTTTTTCCTTGTTTTTGTTTTTACTTCATATAAATGTTCATTGTGTTTTAACATAAATCTTATTTGTTCAATAATATTCTGTCTTTCAATTTAGTTTATTCCCAACCTTCTGCCATATTCAGATATCAATGTGAATATTCAAAATTTAAATCCAAAAATAGAAAATAATACAAGAAATAGTCAACCAATAACACTTATTGCATATAAATATTTATTAAATAATTTGAAAATGAAAAGTTAAAGTTCTTCTTTTTAAAAAAAGCATTCGTTTTATGAGCATTTATTTATTATAATTTTTTTTTTTTCAAATTCTAGAATTTTAAATAACGTTATTCCAATTCTATTATTGAAATATATTAAATTCCTTAACATTGATTATTTAAATGAATACCATTTAGTATGAATATATATGTACATGTATATGTTTTTAGAAGAATTATAAGTATTTTTTTAAGATTAAGAATCTTTTGAATTTGTGCAAGAAATAATATAAATAACATTTTGAAAGTATGATTTCACCCCATTTATGCAGCTATCACCGGGCCGTGATTGCTCGGACACTGATATGGATCCACCACAGGCATCACAAAGTCAGGATTGTGAGCCCACCCCACCGTTACAGAGGCATAATTCGAGTAATTTTTACTTGCCACCAATTGAGAATACGACTATTGTAGTGGGTGCAAATGGACCCAGTGGTGTGGGTGGAGGAGGTGGGCCAGAATCTCCGCGCCACATGAGAATGTATCATCCGCGGCATAGTCCTCATTCAAGGCAGAGGTAAGTGAAATGATAACCTTTTCGAAGTGTCTGTTGTCTCTATTACGCAAGTTTCCATGTTTCGACAAACTTGCAATTGAAAGCTTTCTATTTACCCTCAGGTTAAGTAATTTTACTCATAGCTAAGAATGATAGTTAAGTCATGTGCAAATCAGCGTGGCCTGCGATTGCGACCTGTGGAACGCATTCTTTTTTGTATGTTCCGCAGGCCGTTTGAGCCACTCCATAAGGTTACATGCATTTCATTTTGACAGCTAACGGAACGCATGCCCAGCCCACGCTGGTTTGCGCAGTGTATTAATGTACCCAATGTAAATTCTTATAATTCAAACTCAAATGTTATTGAAAATCAAATGAGTATAAATATCTGTCAAGGTTCACATTGAAAAAGAATTTTAACTGCAAATATGTGCCTGCAAACCTGCACAGTGTCCCAATTTCAAGTTAAATTTAAAAATAAAAAATTATTTTCTGTACAAATCGATTTTATTCTTGTTTTTAAACTTTATTAAATTTTTAAGTATATACAATACTAGCGACCCTCCCCGGCTTCACACGGGTACAACGCTGATTTTATTTTGAGTTACTAATTCATGGGTAAATAAAGAAAATTCTGCCATGAATTACGATCCTTTTTTTTTGACATTTGAGTAACATGTGTTGGTGCTTCTTGAGTCGATTCTCACTTCAAATCGAGAAGCGGCTGTCACTCCTCAGAATCATGAGAAGCGATCTTTTTGCACCAATGGAACGGTTTAAGAATGCTTCTGGACGCTCCTGAATATATATAGTATATTGCGAATGAATTGTTTGGATTTTGGATGATCACCCGTAAGAAGATAGTGAAGTGGTTCAGGTGGTGGGAGAATTTCTTCTTATTTTACTTTTCCTTGTAAGCAACACATGCCTTTCGATTCGTCCTTGAATTTCAATGCCAAGCAATGTTCACACACTACTGACATAGTACCTATTGATACTATACGATCGTCCTTGTAAGAAATCGAAGGATCGTAATTCATGGCAGAATTTTCTTTATTTACCTATGAATTAGTAACTCGTGCTAATGATTCTCTGTCCCTCTGAACCATAAGCCTACCTTGATCCCGGCTGCGGCGAATCTCACGCTCTACTGAAGATTCTCTCTCTCTGTCAGCTCTGTATCTATCCCGAGCCTGACTGAGGAGAGCCTCACGCTCTACTGATGATTCTCTGTCCCTCTGAACCATATGCCTACCTCGATTCCGGCTGCGGCGAATCTCACGCTCTACTGAAGATTCTCTGTCCCTCTGAACCATAAGCCTACCTTGATCCCGGCTGCGGCGAATCTCACGCTCTACTGAAGATTCTCTCTCTCTGTCAGCTCTGTATCTATCCCGAGCCTGTCTGAGGCGAGCCTCACGTTCCGTTGACGATTCTTCATCTCTTGCTGAACGTATACTCTTTTGCCATTCACTGTGCTACGACCTATATTCGAACCAGTGTTGGCCCAAAATTAATCTGATTAATGATTAAAATTAATGATTAATAATCATAATCAAAAATTTGATTATTGATTAATTAATCATAATCAAATTAGAATGATCGAACGATGACGTCTTCCAGACTTGAACAAAATTTTCTCAGTTTTATTTATGTATGATTAGGATTACCTATGCACGAATTGCCATATTATTAGTATGAGCCGCAGTAAAAATTATCTGAATACTTACCATTCAGAAACAAAAACAAAAGATACGTATTCTTTTCAACATAAACTACGATGCTTTAAAAAATAGTTTGCTATTCGTGCGAGTTTCAAATTTTAAAATTGAAGTAAAAGTAAAAGTAAATATTTTTTTTTTATAGTATAAAAATAATATGTTTGTTATGACATCGCATTACAAAATTTAAAATTTCTTGGCTTTTCTTTGCTATAATATGCATGTATTATACATATAAACCTTCCTCTTGAATCACTCTATTCATTAAAAAAACGGCATAAAAATCCGTTGCGTTGTTTTAAAAATCTAAGCATACATAGGGACATAGGGACAGAGAAAGCGACTTTATTTTATACTATGTTAAAATTAAATACGACCTTGTTCACATAATATCTTTTTTTTTTTAAATTGTGAAAAATGAACTAAACTTTTTCTGAGTTTGAGTGCTTTATTTGAGTGCAAACTTTCAATGAGCACTTAAGGGGGTCCTATACCTGTGTAGCCCATGAAAAATTATGCGATTTTTGGGAATTTTTTTTTAAGGAAAGTACTTAATAAAATGTTTTCAAGTTTTTTGGACATAAAAAGGTATATTTAAAGCTATATTTAAAGATTTTTTTTCGAAAACATTGAAAAATAATGGAGTTGTATGCTGTATTCGGAGATCTTAGTCATTGTGTAATAAATATATATATAGGAATGCTCAGTTTCAATTTGAAGTCGATCAATCAAATTCTCTATGACTTCAGTCTTACTTACTTACTTAAGTGGGCATTACAGTTCGGGGTGAACCTGGGCCTCAACCAACATCCTTCTATAACGACTTCGATTTCGCCTCAACCAACATCCTTCTATAACGACTTCGATTTCGCCTCAACCAACATCCTTCTATAACGACTTCGATTTCGGGCGAGCTCTCTCCAGTTTCGCACTCTAATTCGGTTGAGGTCTTTTTCCACTTGATTGCGCCACCTAAGACGAGGTCTTCCACTTCCGCGATTTCCCTGCAATGTGCTTTCGAAAACCCGTCGATCCGGAGCGTTTGGGTCCATCCGCTCTACATGGCCCAACCATCGTAGCCTCGCGATGCGTACTCTTCTGGCTATGTCCATGTCGCGGTACAGCTCATACAGCTCGTTGTTGTATCTTCTTCTCCACACATTGTCTTCGCATACCGGACCAAAGATCATTCGGAGAATTTTTCTTTCGAAACGACCAAGAGTTTCCTCATCCGCTTTCGATAAGGTCCATGCTTCCGCGCCGTAAAGCAGGACTGGGATGATTAAGGTCTTATACAAGGTTACCTTGGTTTTCCTGGAGAAGGTTTTGTTTCTCAATTGCCTTCTTAACCCAAAGAAGCAACGGTTGGCAAGAGTTATTCTCCGTTTGATCTCCGCACTGATGTTGTTGTCCGTGTCTACAGCGGATCCTAGATAGACGAAGTCCTGTACTACCTCGAAGTTATGTCTATCTATTGTGACGTTTTGTCCAATTCGTCGATGTTCTGTGTCCTTGTTTAATGACAACATATACTTTACTTCGTTTTGCCCTCATTAACCATCAAACCCATTTTTGCCGCTTCTGTTTCAATACTCGCAAAAGCACCTATGACATCACGCTTTTTTCTTCCCATTACGTCAATATCGTCTGCGTAGGCGAGTAATTGTACAGACTTTTGAAAGATTGTTCCTCTGGTGTTGACGTTTGAGCTTCTTACAATCTTTTCAAGTATGATGTTGAAGAAATCGCATGACAGTTTGTCCCCTTGCCTAAAACCTTTTTCGACATCAAAGGTCTCGGTGAGTTCTTTGCCGACCTTGACGGAGCAGCGTGAATTCTCCAAATTCATTCTGATAGTCGTACGAGTTTTGCAGTGATGCCGAAACTAGACATGGCTCTGTACAGCTCGTCTCTGTAAATACTGTCATACGCGGCCTTGAAATCGATAAAGAGATGGTGAATATCGATATTATGTTCTCGGGTTTCTTCCAAGATCTGCCGTAATGTGAAAATTTGGTCTTTTGTGGACTTCTCTGATCTAAAACCACATTGATAAGGACCTATCAAGTTGTTGACGTGGGGCTTCAGACGTTCACATATTACAGCAGACAAGATCTTATAAACGACGTTAAGGAGGCTTATCCCTCTGAGTTGTGTTTAGGTTATACTTTATTTGAGTGCAAGCTTTCAATGAGCACTTAAGGAACTTTTTGGGAATTTTTTTTTTTTTAAGTTTTTTGGACATAATAAGGTATATTTTAAGCTATATTTAAAGATTTTTTTTCGAAAATATTGAAAAATAATGGAGTTGTATGCTGTCCTCGGAGGTGCCAAAAAATGTATCCCAACTGCTGACATGATTCCGGCCAAATGATTAGCTGAAACCAAAAAATTCAAAAAGGCTATTAAAGTTAAAAGTGTTATCTATTTCCAAACTGGCGTAGTTCTAAAAATGTGTAATTTTTTGGGTAGAATATAGTGATTTTTAATGCCAAATTGACAATTTTCAACCAATCAAAAGATCTTAGGTCATTGTGTATTAAATATATGTACATATACATACATATATAGGAAAACTCAGTTTCAATTTGAAGTCGATCAATCAAATTCTCTTTGACTTCAGTCAGCAATTTTGAAAAACGCGTTTAAATTTTCAACTATCAACTATTATATCTGCGAGCGGTCGCTCTTTAGAACGCTTCCATAGGGGATTGCAATCCCGAAAGGTTTTCAATCTCGGGATTTGGGCATTCAGACATGTCATTCCCGTGATTGGCTCAATATTGTAGACAGCAATTTATTGTTTAAAAAACTTCTTGGTTGATAGCTGACTGTTATCCAAATCTATTTTTGTGTTTTTATGACAAATATGTAGGTATGCAAACCTTTTGTTGATACCCTTTAATGTTTTTAATAACACATTTGTGCATAGCTTATATTGGTTTTTTGTAGCTATTTTACTAGATTCAATCTTTTGATCATCGTTATTTCTATTTCTTAGAAAACGAGAAAGGAAACTAAAATACTAGTTTACTAGTTTTATTCTTTTTAGAATAGTCAAACAGATCAAAAACAATGAAAAGAATGGATGGCTTGAAAATCACATGGGAAAAATATAAGAACTTTTTTGAAAGTTCTCCTAACTCAAACCAATAATGCTCAAGAACAAGTGGAAACCAGTTTTCTTAGCCCTTCACCATTGGCTAAGTAGGTACTTAACAAATGGTTATACAAAGCGATAGCAAAAAGATTAAGATACAATGAAAAAGAAACGGCAACTTTTTTTGCTTTGTTTTGCTGGTTTTGGAATACACCCAAATAATGTATTGACAGTAAAAAAAAATTATTATGAATTTATTATTATTAATTCACAATCAAGTAGAATCCAATTTTAGTTTTCAAAATATTCAACAAATCAATCCAGAAAATTCTTAAATTTTGCGTTTTTGATTCTGGGATTTTCGGGGCCGGGAAAAGACTCATTACTGCAATCCCTAGCTGCCATTCAAAAACTATTTAAGATACGACCATGCCGCTTTCACAGGATATTTTCGAAAGTACATTATAAACTATCGAATAAGCAAAAAAAAAAAAATAGTTTTCTGAAAGTGTCACACTGATATAGCCCCTTAACTTAAATTTGTTTACTAGTTTGATGGATTTGTTAATATTTGACGACGCCGCGCCGCTTACTGGTTCTATTCCCTGAAAGACGAAGCATTTGAAAGTAGCAGTCTTCTCAGTGCTGATTTGTGGATTCTATAGTCACTTCTCCCCATTACCTTAATTTAATGTTCTGTAAGCGCCTTACAGCCATATTATTCACTTATTTCGAAACTAGTTTTTCGTAGATCTAGTTTTCAAGTTTCAAGTTTTGAACAAATCGGTATTATTGAAAAACAAAGTGACACATAAAACTCGAAATCGTAAAACTAGTTTTTAATAAAACTAGAAATTCATGAAACTGGAAATATCTAGTTCTGAGGACTTCAAAACTAGTTTTGAAACGTTTTTGTAGTAGTAAAGCAGTAGGTGTAAAGTTTGATTTTATTGAGATATAAATAAAACTAGTTTTATAGTTACATACATAGTTCTTTGTTAACAATTTTCACAAAAAGACATTGGCTTATGCCGTCAGCCGAAAAAAGAGTTATTTTAAGAAGCAATAAAGTTCTTTGTTGATTTAGTTATCGCGAAATAAAAATACATAACCATATATATACAAAAGTACCATATCAAAATGATTCGTTAATAATTTGCTGTCGATATTTTAGAGCGGGTTTCAGGTAGTTGTATAGGATTTTCCAATTTTCTCCATTTAATATGTTTATGATTTCATTTGATGAAAGAGTATTTCTTCCCAAGATATCCTTCGGATCGAGTTCAGGATGGGGCAGACACCAATGAAGTGATATAATTTTCTCTGCATCGTAGGTTGCACAAAGTAGTTGGCTTTAAAGATTGTTGATATAAAATCCAGACTGTTTCGTTCATGGAAATAATTTTTATCACCTTATCACTCACTAGTCTATAGGTACTTCTTGTTTGGCTTTGCTGACTTTTTTCTTTGAAAGCATTCCATATTGATAGTTCAATGTTTCCTAAAAGCATCTACAGGGTGCCACCAAAAGATCTTCCATTGTGTTGGAGAAGTTGAACATCATGGATGTCACTCTATCTCGTCGATTCCGTAAAGAATTGAAGATTTCTGTCTTTTAGAAACAAAACTATCTTATTGGTGAGTTAATGATTTGGTTGATTCATGATTTTCCCAATATATGAGAAATGCAGTAGAACTGTGTGTAAATATCACGTAGGTAAACCAGTTTCGAGGTGCAACATGTAGGTTGGTGTGTTTTCCGATAGTCTGAAGGTTTTCTTGATGAGATATCTAAGAAGCTTTTCTACTTCGTCGAACTCGAAGATACCCCAAACTTGTGCTGCGTAGCACATAAGAGATCTTACGACTGATGCTTCGAAGACGTAAAGACGAAACGTTTTTGTATTATTCATCAAAACGTTACTACCTCACATCATTTTCTGCTTTCATTTTGAAGCTTCGTTTCGGTATCGGTTGGTTTGGCAAGTATGTACGTCTTCGTAGGGGATTCAGGCTATTCACATACACCGTATTTGGCTACCCCATACACAGTAAACCACCCCGGATAGGCTATTGACCCAATCAAAAGTCGGTGAAGGCCGGTTTCCGGTAGTGCGACATAGGTGAAATATGGCTCAGAAACTAATAATTGCAGCACGCATTTTGCAGGACCAAGCTAATGCATTGTGTGCACCGATAATCAACTGATAAGAACTTCTTTGTTGTGTTTCTCCAACTCCAACGATTGGAAGTAATTTGGTGGGTTTCTGCTACGGAAAAACTGCATGTGACTGCATGTCGCTGGTTAGACAACGTTAATTGGACTTATTGCTTCGATTTCTGTGCAAGGAAACTCGGCTTGTTACAGAGATTTTTGAGCAAGGTTCACAGACTCTGTGTTGCATTCAAAAAAATTTCCCATTGCTCAGCGATGCAATATTGGAAAGAGTTAGCTACTGCTGCCGTTGGATATTTATCTGCCACAGTCATAGCAATTGGCAGGGTGTCTGTGCCAGTCAACAAATTTGGAATATCTGACTCTGACCCAAAACCATCTAAACCGAAAGATGAAAAGCATCCGCGAGATCTAACATTGGGCTTGTCACCTGAAACCTCAATTTATCAACCTTAACCCCCGTTGTTATCATATTACGACGTTTTCGTGCACTATCCGCAAATGCATCAAAATGAATTTGAAACGTCTTAGAAGGACGGATATGATTCGTGGTAGGTGCATCTAATATAGGACTAAAAGAGGTGCTATTTTTATACCTACTGAATTACGTTAATTTGTTGCACACTGATTGGACAGTAATCCATTGAATGATCTTTTTTGTTTGAGTCGCTTTGCTTGTCTACTTTAACGTGACCATTTATTTTTTTTTGTCAAAGCGGGACATCTTCGGAATTATGTATGTAATTACAAAAATCTACTAGTGTCTTATAAGATTTTTTATTATTATTATTATTTTTAAATAATCAAAGCAAATAAGTAGTGGCGTAAAATCTAGTTTGTATTTTTATATTTATCGGCTGAACAAATTTGTTTTAAAATATCGGGTCTTATTTTTAGAAGAGTGTGAAGCTCAGGTACACGATTTATTTATATTTATCTTCGTTATCAAAGTAGTTTTCATTACTGAGACACTCAACTGTGTTTTATCACTTGTCCAAACCTTGTTCATTTGAGAAAAAAACTCTTCCGTGCATTACTCCCCGGCAGACACATTACGTACTCAATAATCGTAGAAAAATTTGTTAAAGTTATAGATTTATTGGCACGAAAGTGCTGGATTAAATCGACCCAACGATTATGAGTTGAAACATTCTCGGTATTCCATTCAGAAATTTTTTCATCTGTAACAAAGTTTAAAAAAAGTGAAAACTCGTCAAAGACTGTAGCATCTTGGCTGCTGCTAATAAATATTTGCATGATTAGTAAATCAACCACTTTCTGTACCTCTTCCCACGTAGGCACTTTTGTTAAATTTGCCCATTCAAACACTTCCAGTTCTGTGTTAAATTGACACCACTGGCACTGGTCGAAGTATTCCTTGCTTGTTTTATAAAACTCAGATGCCGTAGTTTATACGTTCTGGCTTATACTGCTGCTTTTTCTTCTGCTCTTTCTTGTAATTTTACCATCAGGCCACGGACCATGTGAGGAAGGAAAATCGTATTCTCTGTTAGTGTTAGGTTGTCTCGGAGACGATTAATTTCCTTGGCAGACTCTATAGCCGATACATTTTGTACTTCGATTTTCAAAACAACTTCGTGAAAGATCGCTGCTGGTGAGTGCAAAAAATATTACTACAATTCTGAGCTGGGATTATAGAAAAACGTGTTTAAAATATTTGGGCATTTGTCGATACTCAGAAAATAGTTTTTCAAAGGCTGAAACATATTGATAACTCTCTCAAACGCGGGCATTAACGCAAGCCTCTTTATTTTACCAAAGCCCAGCACCTTGTGATACTCTGTCTCGGTAGAAATACAAAACTCTTTCAAAGCTTCTACTCGAACGCTGTAGATGTAGAAATGAGTAAATTTTTACTATAATGCAATCGAAATCCACAGGAAGACAATCAGCGGCAGTTTTGATCGCGTTGTGGGCTATGTGGGCTCCACATCCAATCCCAATAAACTGTCTGCCGAGTGATTGGTTCAACTTTGGGTAAACATTATTATTTCCTCTCCTATTCTTTCCCCCGAAGTTGCAGTTCGTGTTATCTCCACAAAACGCAACAATTTTTTTATTTAAGTCATTAAAAGACAATACCTATACTTCCTTCTATACAATAATAATACAATAAGTACAATAATATCCGATGTTTCGCCTGGCTGCTCCCGAAACTCTAAAACCTTAACTTTCACGCCTTCATATGGTAAAAAATAGCGAATTAAAACTGGGAAAAATTTGACTGAGCCATGATTTGAAGCATCCGTTAATAAAGTTTTGCAATTGGGTTTAGGAAAATGCTCTTTTAAATCTTCGGTTGCCATGGTTGACAGCACATTTACCACAATAGCTTGAAACTTTGTACGTGCACATCTAAATTTTTGCTCAAAACATGCTTGAATTAAAGAAGAAGAACAGTCATTTGAACGAAAACTGTAATTATGTTGCACGGTGTGATACGCCCACGTACCCCTGCTGCTGTTAAATCCAAATTCTTAGAAGTCGACGATTCGGTTTTTTTTAAAAAAATTAAGCATTGACGAGCTTGAAGCAGCGGCTTGATCGGCAAGTCTATGTTTTTCTGATTTTAAATGTTTTTTTATATCACTGGCACCACCATGTCCAACACTAAAATCTGTACGACATTTTTCACATGTAACGTCTGCGGTGTTATCTTTTCATTGTTTTATAAATGGATACTTCTGTTACAAACTAATATTAAAGGAACACTTGCGCTTAGGCATTATTGTTTTGTAACAAAACTTGAACTGAAACAAAACCATCGATAACTAATTAATAAGATAGCAATCTCTGGCCATGGCGGCATTTGTCCACAAGCTGCTCACACACAGCTTCACGAAAATTACTTGCACAGCTTTCATTTTTTAAAAACCTCGAGTATTTTGCCAGCACGCATTCCGAGTTAAATATACAAAAGAATGAAAAAGTTTTTGCTTAAATTTTATCGAATCAAAAGAAACTCAACCCTTACAAAAATTGTAAAAGCGGGACAGTTTCAGCCTCGCGGGGGACAGCGGGACAGTCTGTCTGAAAGCGGGACTGTCCCGCCCAAAGCGGGACGTATGGTCACGTTAGTCTACTTGTCTCTTTGAACCAAATACCACTTCTACCTTTTGATAAACAAACCGATGCCAGGGTCTCCATTTTTGCTTTGGTCTATATTTTACTTTCAATGATCTTGAACCGTCGCGTGACGTCGACCACCCATATGTTCCTATTCTTGAGAAATAGAATGGTAAGTTCAACGCTTAACTATATTTTATTTTCATATATTTATACAAACAATCAAACGTTTGCAAATTACAGTAGTTACTTGTTTGAATTTTCTATTTTGTTTTCAAAATCAAAGCAGCTCTTGATATGAATCTAGTTTCGATATTCAAAACGAGAATCCATTTTCAAAACTTGAACTAGTTTTTCTCCAGAAATCAATAATACCGATTTCTTTTTAAAACTAGTTTTGATTATTTTTTGCAAAACTTGAAACGAAACTAGTTTTACCTGAAACTAGTTTCATTTCTAGTTTTACGAATTCTCAATAATATGGCTGTTAAAGTTTTGAATATAAATAGGGCATAGGCCCGATTCCACATTAATCGCAGAGGTGGGGGTTGCGTTTGGGAATCGGAATCTTCGCTTTAAAAAAAAACTTTGAACAGCTTCGAATTCTTCAACTTGGTTAACTCCAAAAGCCTGCACACCATAACAAATACAGGTGTTGACCATAGAATTAAATACTTAGTATTAAGATGTACGATCGATATCCTGATTGGTAAAGAATTTGGGCCACATAAAATTTCGAACAAATTTTGCTTCATTGCTTTTTACTTTTGCATGTATACTATAGTTTAAGTTTGGTGATAACAGAACGCCGAAATACTTAAACTCACTAACTTCTTCTGTTTGCTAACTATCAAATCGCTAAGTTTCTTCGCGTTGTCTTCTTCTCTATCGGCTATCAAAGATCATAACTTTGGTCTTCTGAACTTTGATATGAAGATCCTATGTTCTATACGCTTTTAACCTATTAATCTGAAGCTGAAGTGTGAGGGGATTGTCTACGTATAAGCATCAGCGTTTATTAGATTTTCAAGAAATATTACTCCACCAAAAAGAACATCCCATTACATCAACAATGAATTAAGCGAATAGGATAGGACTTAAGCCAATCAGACAACTAACAATAAATTTTAAATACAATATAAGAAAGTTTCTTGACACACTCAGAGACTCAAATTTATACCGTTTCAAACGCTGCTTCCAAATCAACGAAGCATACTTACAATTTTTTGCTTTTCTCGATATATTTTGTGACAATGCTTGTTGAAAGATATGGTCAGCGGAAGAGTATCCAGACCGAAGCCCTACTTAAAATCTGCTGAGACGAATAATGCTTTCTATTCAGTTAGAGAGCCTTCCATAAAAGATCGTATCAAAAATTTTTCTCAGTGAGTTGAAAAACGATGTTCCTCTGCAGTTCTCGTATCCCTTTTTTAAAAATTGGGAATATAATAGCTTTAGTGGAATTAGCAGGTACACATGCATTCGTACAACAGATTGAAAAGTTCGACGTAGTTTTTGTTTGGCAGTGGGTGGAATTTTAGTGTGGTAACTTCTTTCCTCAATAACTATCATTTCTGAAAGAAAATTTTGCTGAAATCGGTTTAGTTGCTTGGTTTTATGAACTTTTTTCCGCTCTATCGTACAAATACCTCCACTGTGCGTGGCGTTGACCTCAAAACGCAGGCCGGTTTTGAATTGAGCCAAACAAATACAGATTTCGTTGCATTTGTCTGTACCAAGAAACTAATGTAATAGCAATTGATCTTCAATGACTTACATCACACTTATTTTTTTTCTAATCATTATATGTTTCTCAACTGGTTTTGAATCAATATTTTCACAGAGGGCTTGAACCACAGCGCGTTTACAACCCTGATGCACTTTCACCTGATCATCCAACTCATCCCGGCAACTCAGCAATAGTGGCAGCACAAAATCGAGCCGTTACCTCAGCCACACCCACGATGCAGCAACGAATCAAAGCGCTGGGCGTAGCGACCCCCTTAGCCATGTCTAGTCCAGTCCGAAGGTATGTATGGGAGCATTATTTTCTTTGCTTTTACTACTACTTTTAATTTTAATTACTTGTGTCTACTCTTCTATCTTTTATTTCGAGCAGTTAAAACATTTGTTCAACTTAACTGTTTATGTGAAAATAACTTAACATTGTTTCTAAATTTAAGTTTACAAAATGTTTTTGTTTTATTTTTTTTTTACATATTTTCTTATACCTCAACAAAATGTATGCGACACCCTTTGCCAATTGAAATCAAAAAATGCTTTAACGTTTTATTTTTTTCTTGGCACAATAAATGTCACGAAATTTAAACTTGATAATTCAAACAGGTGGACATAGCTGGGAGTAACTTCGATTGATATTTACCTTAGCCGGTAATTATGATCGTATTGTACCATTTAGCAATTGTTTTAGGTTGATTCGATGTTCGGAACGCGTAAATGCTTAGCGTATTTTTGTTATTAATTTTAATTTCTTCTGAGTTTTAATTTGATGTCATTTAAGTTATCATGGAATGAACGAGTTTTTTTTTATTCCTTTGAGTTTTGTAAAGTCATTCTTGTTGCGTTTGTTATAATTTCTATCTGCGTTCGCAGCCCATACACAGCGCTTAGTTTTTTGATTATATTATAATATTAGATTGCTTTTTTTGTTTTGAGTGATTATGAGAGTGAACTGAAAAGAACTTTGCCGGTGGGGAATTGTTTTTGTCAGTACACAATGGGAACAGCTCTCGGATAGAAAGAATATCTTCGAATGGTTGATTACTTCTGAGTGATTATGTTTTTTTTTATTAACAATGTTTACCGAGTTAAACAGAGAATTGTGTTTATTCACTTGAGTTACATTTAACTACAATGTATTTTTTGTGATCTTTGGAAACTGAACATCATTTTGAAACTCATTCAGGGGTCCAAATAGTTTAGTGTGACCCACAACCCACCCAATCCTCTGCTTCCTACTCACCCTCCACCCCTCATCCTCTGTTATCCGGGGAGCACGATGGATCGATCCTTGAGATTTAAGTGAGGTATTGCCACTTGTTTGCACCCCAACCACCCTAAACTTCTTTTGGATTTTTAGGTTTTTGTGATGCTTCTGTATTCTGTGTCTATAGAAATTTATTTGCTTTCCGCTTTGAGAATGGATCTGCTGCACTCGGCCTTTTTCTTCAGGGTCAATGGAAATATATTCATCAACAAGCCTGGTGATGACACAGAATTGTATTTTGCATCGTTATCGTATATCGTTTTACACGGCTTAAAAGTCATAACGCCGCCCTATTCTTCTATTCGATCAGAATTTCTGGTCGTTTCATTCAGTTTTGCTTCAACTATTTCGAGTAAATAAGTAACTAGAGTAGCGCAGCAAAGCTCGGGTAACCTCGGAGCCTAACGCATCTCAAGGACCTTCAGTTGTATGCCGATTCCGAACGGTTAATTAAGAAAGCTCTTTTCAACTCAGCGCGAAAAGCGATACCCATGGAAAAATAAAATAAATAAATAAAATTTTCTAAAATTCGAACCCGGAACTCGCACATAACAGGCAGGCAGGCTAACTTTTACGCTTAGGGCAAACGATTCATCAGGTGGAGTGGTTACCAAAATATAAGTATTTTAAGTTCCTTTTAGACGATCGTTTTCGAGCTTGTTTCAGTTGAGCTTTCAGTCAAACAATCAGTTGAATATGAATGCTTTTGATTGATAGTGAACCTGGAACTGATGGATGGGTATTTACATTTATTTCGAAGCAAAACTTTATAAGGGTCGGTTATGATAATAGGGCAAATTATGGGTTTTCTAGCCACTAGATGTCCTTTATGATCTCTTAAAAATCATTTGTGCCGGTAGTTTCGGTTCTATTTACTCGATGCATTGTTTTTTTCTGTCAGAAGTTCTTAAAAATACAAGCACTCTGACCTAGATATCGATCCATTTTACTGCCAGATAGATCTTCTTTTTGTTAAAGCTTTTTAGATGTTCGTAGAAAGGCCAAAAGATGCTGCCATCATAAGGAGCCTAAGTTCCCAGCTCTAACCATGTCTGCGCCGAGTATCTGTAACCTCCTGTGAGAAAAAGCAGGACCTTCACAGAGGAAATGCTCCGCGGTGCCGTCATCCTCTCCACAGGATTCACAGAGTATAAATATCACTTAAGACTAACATGTTTTAATGCTTGGCAAAAGAGAATTGCCCCTTAGCAAGGCCAAAAAGCTTTCCACATTCTTTTCTGCTAGTGGATAGCAAAAATGTTGCAGTTTTCTTATTATTAATGTTGGGCAGCATGATGCTTTTGGTCTGTCTGCAACAGGAAGGTATGCCATCTACAGTTGTGCTCTTGACAAAACCAATCGTTGATCGAAACCGTCACCGAGGATCACCAAATGCCTGTTTCCTGAGAAAGCTGTCTGAGTTCCATCCTCGTAAGTTTTAGTTAAGCTGCAATGGCTTGGAACCCAAACGAGACTCAAAGAATTTAGTCTTCCGACCACATTCAGACAGGATCACTTTTGAAGTAGTTAGAGGGTTAAGCACAGCTTGGCTATCGTTGCAAATAAAGATACTTCTTCCCATCGAGCCATTGTTCAGCTTATAGCCATTGGGATAGCATACGCCTCCGCTTGTAGAACGGATGTGTGTGTGCCTAAAAAGGCGTGCAGTCGTATGTTATCGCTCTCCACAAAGGCTTCAGAGCCAGATCCATCATCGTTTTCAGAACCATCTGTGAAGATTCGATAACAATCCTTTCCTGGCTCAGATTCTAGAGTGGAACAGTCCTGAACCGATGGAAAGTTGACTGTGTGTTTTTGATGCAGTTTGAGCCTTGGGACCATTGTGTCGGACGGCATAGCCATTAGACGATAGTCAAAAGATATGGAGCTTGTGAGGTCCTCACAGTTCCAGTGCGAATTGTGCCAGAGACATCATCTCTTTTAAACGAGAAATGGTCTGCAGTGCTGGGGATGGCCACAGGTACAGCCGAGACATATTATTCTTTGAAATTTGGTGAAAGAGACAATAACGTTTGTACGTGAGAGCTTATTCCACCAAACAACTGACGTATTGGAGATGATTGGTCTTATCATAGTCGTGTTGATACAAATGACCCTTTTCGGTGACAGACCGCATGTTTGGCAAAACGCTCCCTTACATTCTCAGAAGACTGACAGTGCCTCAGTAGTTTTCTACTCACCATGTTTAGACCAAAGAAGCTTGTTATCTAGGGTTAAGACCAAGATGCTTGAATTCATTTGAAAAGGCAATGTTGACGCCTTTAAGTGTAAGTTGGGTCAGACCAGTTGACTTTCAGCGTCTTGTAAAGAGACAACCTCAGTTTTAGGAGGATTGAAGGAGAGACCGTTTCTAACACACCAGGAGTTAATAAGATTTAGCGCAACCTGTGCTCTGAAACAGACAGCTTGGAAGCAATGGATCCAACGTCGCGTCGTCGGCATATGCTTGGACGTTTAGATTAGGTCCATTGAGTATTAAAAGTTGGGAGTCGATCAGCATACACCACAGAAGAGGAAATAGAAAGCCACCTCATGAACAGCCCTTATTCACTCCTGTTGCATAATATTGTCCAAACTCCGCTTCAACTGTCACAGTTTTTTCATTAGCATTGCTTTAATCCACAATGATTCGTCCACACCATGTTCTCTGGCAGCATTGCACATGAAAGCAAAGCATCGCCAAAAGCACCTTCTATGTCGATGAAAATGCCCACCGCAAAATCTTTCCTGTCAAACGTTCATTCAATCCTGCTAACAAAATTTTGAAGTGCGGTCTCAAAAAAATTCTCCGAACTGGTAAGAATGTTGCATCTGAGACAGAGGATGTGTTTTTAGTTAGGTTTTACGAATGAAAGTCTCAACCATTCTTTTCAGCGTTTTGAGCAGGAAGGAGGTTAGACTGATGGGTCTAAAGCTCTTGGCGAGTGAATAGTCTTCCTTATCAATTTTTGGTATGAATGCGACTCTAAAACGTTGCAACGGAGTTGGAGTATACTCTAAGGCTGAATTGCCAGTGAAATTATTTTTCAAAAGAGGTTTATACTTTCCTGCAATATGCCTGGATAAACTCCGTCAGTGCGGGTAACTTGAAGCTGCCAAAAGATGCCACGGCATATTTGATGGTCTCGTTACTAACAACTTACGATGACGTGCAGCAAGCTACTTCGAGTGGATTTATCGGATTCAGCTGATCTAAGGGAAATAGATTGTTGTGATCCGATTGATACCTCGTTTGCAGTAAAATGACAAATGAGTTTCCAGCATAAGACTAAGTGTCTCTGTTTAATGTAAGTGTAGGAGCCGTTTTATGGTATGTCGTCGATGAATGAAAGAAGTGGATATACTAATGAAATACTAATGACTCACGGCTGATTTTTTTTGCTGAAGTTAAAATTTTCGAACTTAACTATTCCATAATGTGTATGCTAATCGCTATTTTAAAAACCAACCGAAGTTGCATGTACTTCCATACTAACTACTTACCTAACTACATTATTTCTATTGAATAGGGTTTCCTGTCTGTTTCTTCCATGTCTGCCATTATTTAATTTTTTGCGATAACTTGGCTAAGTAAAGTCGTTGAAAGTTATCGTAAGACATTACTTACTTACTTAGGTGGGCATTACGGTTCGGGGTGAACCTGGGCCTCAACCAACATCCTTCTATAACGACTTCGATTTCGGGCGAGCTCTCTCCAGTTTCGCACTCTAAGTCGGTTGAGGTCTTTTTCCACTTGATTGCGCCACCTAAGACGAGGTCTTCCACTTCCGCGATTTCCCTGCAATGTGCTTTCGAAAACCCGTCGACCCGGAGCGTTTGGGTCCATCCGCTCTACATGACCCAACCATCGTAGCCTCGCGATGCGTACTCTTCTGGCTATGCCCATGTCGCGGTACAGCTCATACAGCTCGTTGTTGTATCTTCTTCTCCACACATTGTCTTCGCATACGGGACCAAAGATTATTCGGAGAATTTTTCTTTCGAAACGACCAAGGGTTTCCTCATCCGTTTTCGATAAAGTCCATGCTTCCGCGCCGTAAAGCAGGACTGGGATGATCAAGGTCTTATACAAGGTCACCTTGGTTTTTCTAGGGTTTTGTTTCTCAATTCGTAAGACATTGTATGCGACAATTGGCAAAAGAAAAAACGATGGAGTGTCAATTCTCGCTGTGGATAATATGCATGATATGTTTTGTTTTAAGGACAAGCCGTGCTGTATGATTTAATGAGTTCGAAATACACACTCAGAAGGTTTCGCTCAAGTTGCAATGAGCCTGTGTCCTATTCCTAAAAAAAAACTTATCAACTTTTCACTTAGCATTTATGAAAATTCTTTGCAAATTTTACTTTGCACTTTGCAGAAGAGAACGTACTTGGAACAGCAATTGCAAAGAAAATATAAAATTTTTAAAGACCTTGCAATTTGCGCTTATCAACTTCAACTTACTCTGCAAATTTTATAGTTCTGAAGAACATAGCTTTGCAAAAATTTGATGTGCTAAGTGAAAAGTTGATAAGTTGGAATAGGGCTCTGGTCACCGGGAAAATTGGTACGTCGCGTCGCGTCGTTTGTCCCTAAAGGACAACTAAGCTCCCACCTTCACCTTTTATGGCCTATACAAAAGTTTACCTGGTATAATCCGCTCCCTCTGCGCCGAAGTTTTAACGATCATGGGCCTAACACAAACAAAGATTTTATAGTTTATTCTGAAAACTGCCCTAAAAAAATGGGCAGAATCAATAATCTCATTTTTCGTATACAAATTTTTTAGAATTTTGCTAGGCACGTTGGTTAGGGTAGTGGCTCGAAACACGTTTGTTTTTCAAATCATCATACTTTTTATTTTTAAAATTCAAAATAACGAACCCATAAAGAAATCATGGTTTTAACTAATTAAAACATTTCTTTTATAAAATGCAGAAAAATAAAAAACGAAAGCAAAAATATTAATCGCAATCCATTTTTCCACTTAGTCTCCAAACAACAGAATCAAATTCAATTTGTTAATAATCCTCCGCGTCGTCTTCGTCTACGTTTTCATTTGGCGAATTAGAAAAACAAAACAAAAATACAGGTGAGCGATGAGATTGTGATGGGCTCTAATAGTGCTTTAGAAGTCAAATTTTGTCCAAATATACATATACATATATTTTTTGTTAACATCGCACCGTCTTTGCCTATGGTTACCATTCACCACATATACAGTTTTTTTGAAAATTTGAGAAAATAATTTGTTTTGGAGCTGTGGTTGGGCTTATGTCGTTGTTCTAATTTTATTATTTTCTATATTTTTTTTTTAATATTTGTTTATTTTTAATAATTGTGTTCTTTCTTTTGTGATACTACGAATAAAGAATTACTTATCTTGTAATGCTAAGTTTTGTTACAAGGTTTTTTGTCAGTGTTATTTATGCTTTAGATTTGTGTTTTGGTTTATGCTTTTATGTGTACTTTTATTAAAACGTTAGTTTTGTTCATTGAAAGACATATAGTTCTCATGAAAATCAAAATTGTCAACTTTTTATTAGGGTTGTTATCATCAAGCAAACAGCCCAAAAAAGGTTTAGTTTAAAATGAATTCACGGAAACATTTAGTTTCTTCGAATTCTTAGGCAAATACAGTGGGTTACCAAATTAATATTGGCAAATCTTAAATCTTGAAATCCTAGAAACTTTTATATATTTTAATCAAATGAATGAAAAAAGTTGTGTTTGCTTTTTTTTAACATTGAAAATATTGTTTGTGGGAGCTGCCGGAATGGCTCAATAACGTATTTATTTTAATTTTTTTTTTTCTTGGAGTGATATCCATTCTTCGATCCACTATGATTCAAAAAATGACCAAAACAACTAATAAACGACTTTAAAGTAGTTATTTTAAAAAAAAATTAAGTACAATAAATTTCAGGAAACGTCCACATAGTTTTTTTTAATGAAAATTTTTTTTCTTTCTTGGCTGTAATTCAAGTTTTCTCGAAAAAACTTATTTTGAATAGGCGCCTTTTGCCGGCATATTAAAACAACCATTGAAACAAGTAAGCCGTACAGTAAGAACAAAAAGAAAACTTGAAAGAAACACTAAAACACGAAAATTATTTGAATTTTCAATGTCCCTATCAATTTGGCAGCCCCACTGTATTCTGTAGTTTTGTAGAATGTACTTTTATTGCATTCCTTGTCACCATATTAGATCTTACAACTATTACAACTCTTGCCGATATTCAAAACCTACAGGAAACCAACTAAAGCCTTACAAAATAGTAAGTTAAGGTATAAGCAATGGATTCTGTGTTTACGATTCTTAATAATTCACACCCGGGATAAAAACTTAATTCGTTTACGAAAACGATCTAAACTGTTCCCACTATATGATTAAAAATCTAAAATCTAAAAAGAAATAAATTTCTTAATAGAAATGTTGAAAGATCGTGCAGATCATCTCAAACTCCTTTTTGCGTTTCGCCCAGGTACGTTTCGCCCAGGTACGGCAATGGGCTCATCTTTTAGATGTTGCCGTACCCTTCTAAGACTAGTTTTTGTTTGACGTCTCAACCACTTTTGCGATCTTTTTTTGAGGAAAAATTGTTTATTGAAATAAAAGGAGATTGAGTCCAACATAAATGAATTTATATCCTTAAATACTTAAAAACCATGTGCTTGAAGTGAAGGGAAAACATTTGTTATGGCCGCTGTTTTGGGTGAACGAATTCTGTATACAAAATAGCTTCTATCCTGTACAATGTACATGTACAATCACCAATTGTTTTGCTATGGGTTTTATCATTAAAGTCTTTAAAACATCTCGTTTATGAAAACATGTGGTTAAAGAAATTTTTATGGGTAAACTTGTCAGGTTTTGGAAATTTTTACGAAAACTGCGTTTTTTGTCAAGTGGGAATAGGCTGTGTAGTGTACCTTACAGCCAGGTCCAGACCAAAAGAAACATTGACAAAACTTTTAAAAAAAACTTGAAATGTCGTTTGTAAAAAAGTCGGAGTTGTTTCAGAATTAAATTTTTTTAGGTTAAATTTTACGTAGTCAAAGAGATTATTAATTTTGGATCTAATTCTAGTGAATGAACCAATAATATTCATATTAAAAAAAAGAATGGCGGCTTAAATGTTTGAAAAAATTTACTTATTGTTAAAAAATTAAACGTTTTAAAGTTTAGGTATCTTGCTATGTATGTACTGGGTGCGGCAAAAGTATGGAAACCCTTGGAAATATGGCAGAATATGCGTTAAAAAAAATCAAAGACCCTATATCCGACGTATTTTTCGACGAGGAATCCGATGGTGATCTTGAATTTGACCTTGGACGTAACCTTGAAGCCCCAGCGACCCAAAATCGATTTTTCAAATGGAAACCCCATTTTTTATTGCAGGTTTGGAAAGAGCGCAAAATTTTATGAAAAAACATGTATTTTATTTTATTTTTTTTAATGATATTATTAGAGGTGCAGCGCTTGAAATAAAAATTTCAAATTGCTTCAAGGTTTCAAGGTTACGTCCAAGGTCAAATTCAAGGTCACCATCGGATTCCTCGTCGAAAAATACGTAGGATTAGGGTCTTTGTTTTTTTTTTAACGCATATTCTGCTATGGGGTTTCCATACTTTTGCCGCACCCTGTATATTTAGAATAACTGGTTAAATTTTCAGTTAAGTCGGTTGAATACTTTTGAGGCAGTGCTTCCCCGAAATTTCAAAAACATGGTTTCGAGAAAAATGCGTTT
This sequence comes from Melanostoma scalare, assembly GCA_949752695.1. Taxonomy (NCBI): domain Eukaryota; kingdom Metazoa; phylum Arthropoda; class Insecta; order Diptera; family Syrphidae; genus Melanostoma; species Melanostoma scalare. Next base: position 68,466,928 of record OX456985.1, read on the forward strand.
AAAGTTTTAACAACAAATAATACTTTTATTATTTAATCAGCTATGCCCGGTGCATAGAGCAATATACCTGCGTATAAGGTTCTGGCCTCTTTACAGTTGGCTTCTGCAGTTTTCTCCACCCTTAAAATCCGTGCATTGTCAACACACTTTCATACACTCTACGGGGCGTAGTCTGTCAGATTTCATGAAAAAAAAACTCAATATATACAGTAAAGAAACGTAATTTCCTGCTATTTTTCTTGCCATCGTCTTTGAAGATTTATTGAAACTGAATGCTGACGACAAATCTCACAATGTGAACCCTAGCAAAATCACATAAACCAACATTGCAACATTTATCAAACCAAGTTAGTCCAACTACATAGTTGTACAGTGTAAACCGCTCTTTTCTGAAACAACATTTTTTATAATAGGTTTCTGTTTTTCATATCCGTGTTTTTCTTTATAACAAACTTTATTACCTTCTGCTCTCCAACAAGAAGGGTAACGCTAGTTTTAAGAAAATATAGCTTATGCTACCTTTTTTTTTTTTTTTTTTTTACTCTGACAGATAGTACCTTAGCAACTCAAGCTTTTATTAATTGAAAACTTAGCACTGCCTTATATCAGTTCATCGTTTCAAACAGACAACATGGGAACGCATTACATACTACACAGACGATCAGAACAGACATGAAGTACAAAACAAAAATGCATATATACCTCGGCTGACGCGACGGTTTGAGTAGTGTATTAGCTGTTTCAATTTCTACACAAACATCGAATCAAATCTTTTTGCTACATTCGATAATTAATTAATAAAATAGTCAATCTAACAGTAAATCACAAAACATCAAGTCATTGACATATTGCTGAACCAGAAACTTCTTCTCATTCAATAGTAAACTTGCATTTTGGTCAAGCATAACATTGTGTATTTCTTTTTTATGTTTGTTCAAATCAATGAAATCATTTTTGCCTGCACTCTATGTTGGCACTAGATTTGAATTTTCTTCATTCAATCAAAACATGTCTCGTAGTGCAAACTTTATTTATACAAATTTGTTTCTTTTTTTTTACAATTAGGTCTAATCCTGGCACCCCAACTCAACCACGTCGGCCAGACTTCATAGCCGTTGGCTTAAACCAACAACAATCGCTTCAACCAAATAACAATCAACAGCAACAGCAGCAACAGTCACAAATTTACTATGAATATGCACCAGGCCTGCCGACACAACAGCAACAGCAGCAACAACAACAAATGATGATGCACCATAATGGTTTAGCTCAACAGCAACAACAACAACAACAACGTGGTATGGGAGTTGGCAGTGCCATTGGGGGAATGATGCTAGCAAATAATAGCCAATATGGATCGCCGCAACGACGATTTCTATCCGAAGGAGAACTAGTTCGACAAGGTGGAGGAAGCGGTGGTCCCTCCGCTGGTGATTTGTCTTACGCTCGAACGAATAACACAGTCGACAATATACGAGAACTGGCTGGTAGCCCACAACGCGGTGTTTACATGTGGAAGGATACATCGCCTGGATTTAATAACGGGTCGAATGGTGGCAATGGTGGAAATAGTGCAGGCACTATGCCCAATCATCATCCCGCGCAGTATATGAACATGGCGCAACATCCGTTGAGTCATGTACTTAATCAAGTCCGCCTACCATTAAACGAATACCATCAACAACAGCAACAACAACAACAACACCAAATGCAATACGACATTCATCACCATCGATCGAATCCGACAAGTCCGACAATTGTAGTGGCCACCTCACAGCATCTAACTCCAAATCCAGTTCAAACGTCGCAACCTTACGGGATGATGCGTTATGGTGGTGGTGGTGGCGGTATTAATAATCCCTCAACGAGCACTGTAATGGCTCAGTCCTCGTCTACCAATACTATGGTTGGAAGTGCGGGCAGTGGTGGTGGTGGCGGCGGCGGCGGCGGCTATCAACCAGCCCTGAGAGGTGGTGTACCTGTCTTCCCTCCAAATCCAAATCTTCATACACAACCCTCACCGCAAATAAAACGCAAACAAACACCAACAAGGCCGATGTCGTTTGTGCGAGCTCTTGAAATGACCGATTCCATGGAAATGCAATCTATGGATCAACAGCAGCAATCACGAAATAATGGCAGTGTTGTGAATTCAGGGAACAACTTGTCGTCAAATAGCTTGGGACCCTCATCTTCAACGGCCAACCAACAAAGGGCAACAACACCAACACCAGATCGCGCCAGTGTTTACGATATGAACTATGAGATATCTGTATAACCCATTAAGAAAAACACACCCAATCCTGTCCCTGGTCCGGCTTCTAAGCCCAAGATATTATCAACTTTCTTTTGAGAAAACAATGCTAGCTTTCACGGCTAAGAAATTTGAGTATTAGACGAAATTCATGGCTGCAGACTCATTTGCTTTCCCAAATACATACTCATTGTCATTCAAAAAACTTAATCCTTAGGCCAAGTTTGGGAAGGAAAGAGGATGCTTCCGTTAGAATTTTTTTTCAACTTATTCCCAGAGTAACAAACTCTCAAAGAACAAGAAGTATGTTGATGTTTTATTTTCGACTTTTTCAAAGTTCTTTAAAGACTTGGCAGTCTATAAACGACTATCGCAAAAATGGTTGTTTTCATCAATGTTTTTACCTACAAGGTTTGGGTCGTGTAACTTTAGATTCAAGTGATTTTAAAAGATTTCATCAATAAATTGAAATTTCCCAAAAATTTTATGCTGTGGACCAACAAAGGCAGGATTCCCCCTAAATTCCCATAGATAAAGCTTTTAAATTTTCTTTTTAAGATTTTAAACTAAAAACAAACCACAACATTTCTACTTCGACTAAATAAAAAATAACATGTTAACCTAACTCATTCCCCCAAGCCCAGAAGAAACAAATAACATTTAAAAAAAAAAACAAATTATTGAGATAAAATAATAATCCCCCTCCCAAAAAACAAAACAAAAAAAAAACAAAAGATTTGTAAATTATTTTTTTACATTAATTAAAAAAATGAAGAAAATTACTTGTAAATGTGGATTTAAATGCAATGAAGGAAGTAAATTAATTAATAGTATATTATATATATATATAGTCATTTATATAAATATATCGATTGAATGGTATAACGATGTGGTTAAATACATTTTAAGATAAAAAATAAAACAAGTAATAATATTAATTTAAATGAATAACACTGTGTAAAAAGTACATCTATCCATTAAACCATTATCTTCTTACATTACATTATATAACAACAACAAACTCCATCCCCAAACAGGCTAAGTCAAACAAAAATGAAACCTTAAATTGTTTTATATTATTTAATATTTTTAGTTTTTAATGTTTTTCTATTTAAATAAAACTAAAATGAAAAAAAAAAAAAAGAAATACAAAACACAACAAAACTGAAGTTTAACTCTTAATATAGATTAAATAAAAAAATTAAAATTAATTAATTACAATTGATCGTGAATAAGAGATTATTTATATATACATATGATGAATGAATAAAATGTAAATAAATATATTTATATTTAAATATTGTATAAATGCAGAATAGTTTTTTATACCAAATTAATATTTAAACTAAATTTCATTCTAATCGTTAAAAGAAACCACACTCTCACACATATTAATACATAATTGAAGAAGATACCTAATATAGTACTCAAATTAAAAATTTGATTTTATCTATGAATCATAGTCAACGGCACAGTTCTTTGTTTGCGTTCAGGAACCTATCGGATAAGCAATGTCTGATATTTGTTATTTTCATGTATTTCTATGCACATGGGATTAAAACTACACAAGGTCGTAAGGATATGCGCTGGTTAATTTCTTGAAAGTGAGCTCTCTTTCAATAAAAACAGTCAGTGATCATGATCAGTCTCGACGGAATAAGGGATGTGCTGAAATGAGCAGCGATCGCATAGGTTTGGTTAGGTTCACATGGCTGTCAGGAAAACAACTGACATACTTAGATCAATAATAGGCGCGTTGTGAATGTGATACCACGTGAAATATGCGAAGGAGTGCTTATTACCTGAACCATTAAGAGCTTTTGATAATGTGGTGAAAGTATTTGAGTTTCTGCGTTCGTCAAATCGCTCGGAACTTAGAAGAAGTAACCTTCTAGATGCAGTTTACGTATGCGGGAGAGAACAGGACATGAAAAGAGGAGGCGTGAGACTGTGTCTGTCTTGTGGCACGCGGCCTATGAGAAAATGTTTGGTTTTTTTTTTTATAACTAACGCGCACATCAAGGGGTTATGACTACCCTTATAATGCCATTAAACACAGTGCGAGTATTTAGGAAAATAGGAGAGGATTTGAAAGGAGACATCGATGCACGTTGCTTTTGAACTTTTGTGAATCGTAATGCAGGGGAAAAACAGGGCCAGGTAGAGCATTCCACATTCGGGTGGTGCGAACCAAATACGAATCTCTATACTTGACTGTACGCCCGAAGTTGGGCTCAAGGTAAAACTGATGAGCATTCCTAGCGAGGCGGGTGTTGCGGCTAAATTGTTTCAAGGGAGGAATGCACCTGGCTATTTCACTAGAGCACTGTTTATAGAAAAAGCGATAAAAGAGAGTGAGACAGGTAACGTTTCGTCGATGTTCAAGAGAATCAATCGATTCTACGATTGAACTATCACCTATTAATTTTAACGCTCTATTTTGTACCCTATCAAGCAGATGCAAAGATATTTGAGGGGCACCTGACCACATATGGGAGTTATACTCCAGTTTTGGGCGGATGAAGGCCTTATAAATTGTAGCCAGATCAGAAGGGGTGAAGAACTTCCTGCATCGTCTCAAGAAACCTAAGCATTTAGCGGCTTTTTTGGCGACTTCAAATATGTGGTCGTTCCAACGAAGATCATCGTTTACACACATACCAAGTACTGACAGCTTTTCGGTTTCTTCGATGCAGGTACCATTCATGGATAATGGCAATGGGGGAATGTTAAGCTTCAACGACAAGAGACAGCATTGAGTTTTCGAAGCATTGAATTCTACTCGGTTCATAAGACCCCATGCAACAATGCTGTCAAGGTCAGAATTCAATGAGCTTATCATACGCAACCGTTCCAGTTCCACATCCGAAGAGCAGGGACGTGAATTTGGAAACGAATATGAAAAGCTGAGGGTCGAGTCGTCAGCAAAACAGTTAAGTGGATTAGAAGTTTCAGACAAGAGATCATTAATGAAAATGAGGAAGAGAGTCGGAGACAAAACGGAGCCCTGGGGCACACCAGCATTTATGAAGTGGGTATCAGACTTGAAGCCATCCAACACAACTTGTATTGAACGGTCGGAAAGGTAGTTTCTAATCCAACGAAGAAGAGACTCATCGATACCAAAAGCACGCATTTTCGATAAAAGAGCCTGATGCCAAACTCTATCAAATGCTTTAGAAATATCAAGCGCAATAATCTTACTTTCTCCAAAACAATGTAAAGATTGGTTCCACTTTTTGGTGAGATAAGCCATCAAATCACCAGTGGACCGTTTGCTACGAAAGCCGTACTGACGGTCATTAAGAAGCTTTCGTTCTTCAAGATATTTCATAAGTTGACGGTTTATCAACGTTTCCATAACCTTGGAAAGAAGGGACGTTAGTGCAATTGGACGGTAATTGGAAGGGGAGGAAGATTCGCCTTTTTTAGGGACCGGCTGGACAAATGCAGTTTTCCATCTGCTCGGAAAAATTCCAGCAGAATAGGAAAGATGGAAAAGTTTACGCAGTGGTTTTGCCAGCGTAGAAGAACACCTCTTCAGAATAACGGCGGGGATACCATCTGGACCAGCGGATTTATGTATGTTGAGATCTTTGAGGACTCTCGCAACCGAGCGAGTTCGAAAAAATATCTGCTTCATCAAAGAATTTGCAGAATCGAGCTCAGGCGGAGCCAATATGCTACGAGGAAGTGTCGAGTTGGCAGCAAATTGAGCTGCTAGCAAATTGGCTTTGTCGATGGAACTGACATACGGAGAGTCATTGAAGACAAGCGTTGGGACCGATGACGTGGTCGAGTTCTTAATGTTCTTGACAAAAGACCAAAAGTTTTTACTTCCTTTTGGACACAATAGTATTTTTTGCCTTACTTTTTGGTCATGTAAAAACTTAGTCCTTTGTATTTGAGCATTACAGATATTTCTAGCCCGTTTGAACAAATTTCGGTTTTCTACAGTCGGGTTGTCTTTAAATTTTCGAAAACTACTTTCTCGATCCCTAATCGCCTCTTTACAGCTTGAATCAAACCACGAATTCTCTTTGGGGATGATACTTTTTAATCTGTGAGGAACAAAATTTCTCATGCCGTTGAGAATTACGTTAGATATCATATCAGCTGATGCATCAACGTTTCCATCGAGAGCACAATGACCAATTAAAATTTCGAAAGAAATTATTCAGGCCGTCCCAATTGGCTTTCTCGTATTGCCACACAGTTCTTTTAGGGACTTTATCTTTTTTTACCGTGACGGAAAGCGAAAAATCTACCGATATGACACAATGGTCTGATTTGCCTAAAGGAGATGATACTACAACCCTGTATTTTTCGGGATGAGAAGTGAGAAATAAGTCAAGAGTGTTGGCCGCATGGCCTTCAATATCTGGAACCCGAGTGGGCTCATCAACAAGTTGAGTTAATTCGTTAAACTCAGCGAAGATCTCAACATATTTTCCTTCGGGTGTTGTCTGGCGAGAATGTCGAAGCCAACATGAATTGTGTACATTGAAATCGCCCGCAATTGCGATTTCAGTGTGAGGATAAAGGGAAACAATTCTTATTATGGAGTCAGATAGCGCATCAAACTCGTTAGAGGTTGAATTGCTATCTAAATTGGGGCTTGTATATAAAACAATAGGTCTGTTCGTTGAACTTTCCCCAGGGTTGACCCAGGTTTTCTTGACAACCACATGAGTTGTCAAAAAAACCTGGGTTTTCCAGTCCTCAAAAAACGCTAAACCACAAATCGCCACACATCTCTGTCATTTAAATAAAAACACATGCCATTTAACAGCCCTCAAATCGCCACAGCAAAAAGCTAGGGCGAGTTTGGGGAAAACCTATGGCAAACCTATGGCTCAAAAAACACTCAATTTGACATTCAGGGTGAATTTAGTTTTCTCAAAAAACGCTTTGTGGCGACCCTAGGGCAACCCCAGGGCTTCAACGAACAAACCTAATAGTGAACGATTTGCTTACGGACGGTGAATTTTAACCACATGAAATTAAAGTTCGTATTAGAACAAAGGCCGTATTATGGTAGAAGTTGGTAAGCAATATCATTTCGAACATAAACGGCGCGGCGAGGGCATGAGAAGAAAAGAATAATGGCACTAAGCTATATCCAGGCAGATTGAACTCTGAGGGATCAGAACCAACACCCACCTGTGTTTCACTCAGTGCCAAAACAGCTGGCCTGCATTTTGCAGTGTGAGCGTACACAGCAAAGAAATTCGATCTTAGCCCCCTAATGTTGCTTAAATCGACCCGAATGATGGTCCGATCCGAATGGTTATGACACAGATTGCAAAACTAATAGGTCCGTTCGTTGAACTTTCCCCAGGGTTGACCCAGGTTTTCTTTCCAACCCTATGAGTTGTCAAAAAAACCTTGGTTTTCCAGTCCTCAAAAAACGCTAAACCACAAATCACCACACATCCCTGTCACTGAAAAAAAATACATGCTATTTGACAGCCCTCAACTCGCCACAGCGAAAACCTAGGGCGAGTTGAGGGAAAACCTGGGTCAACCCTACAGCTCAAAAAACAGTCAATTTGACAATCAGGGCGACTTTAGGTTTCTCAAAAAACGCTTTGTGGCGACCCCAGGGCGACCCTAGGGCTTCAACGAAAAAACCTAATATGCAATCTGTTTTTCAATAACGAATGTCTTGCACGTTTTTCATCCAACTTTGGTCAGATTTGTTCAAATTTTGTTTTGTTTGATTGAGTGTTTGGTTGAGATCGGTATCGCGTTTCTATTTCGATCATGTTTGCAGTTTATTTTAACATCTCTGTGCCCCCGGCACCCAAAAAGGTAATTGTTTAACCCTTCTGTCATCTCCATAAGAGGTAGTCGATAGGTCTGTTCGTTGAACTTCCCCAGGGTTGACCCAGGTTTTCTTGACAATCCCATGAGTTGTCAAAAAAACCTGGGTTTTCCAGTCCTCAAAAAACGCTAAACCACAAATCGCCACACATCCCTGTCATTAAAAAAAAAAAAATACATGCCATTTGACAGCCCTCAAATCGCCACAGCAAAAAGCTAGGGCGAGTTTGGGGAAAACCTGTGGCAAACCTATGGCTCAAAAAACACTCAATTTGACATTCAGTGCGAATTTAGGTTTCTCAAAAAACGCTTTGTGGTGACCCTAGGGCAACCCCAGGGCTTCAACGAACAAACCTGATGTTTGAGGGTGGTTTCTGAGTTCGCAAAAAAAGCGCCGAGTGATTTGAGATGTGCTTCACTGTCTGAGAAAATATGGACAACAATTGAAAGGGGAAGAGGATTCGCACTGTTTAGGGACAAGGTGCTATAAAGACAACGAATAATAGATAGACAAACATCACCATTTGCATGGCTGACAAAAAGATATTGCGCATGCTTGATCTTAAGCGTACCAAAAGTTTGTTATTTTTAAGCAGATTACACTTTAGCTCCGTAACTGGTGTTATAACCGCACGCCACCTCATAGGTAGACATGCCCCAAGGTTCAATGTTCCATCAAACGACTTCTATGGAAGCTACATGGACGAGGAAGAAAAGGAAACCGTTTCACATTTTCTTTGTACATGCCCGTCCTCTTTTAAAGACGTAAAACACATTTGGAAGAACACTTTTTCCGCGACCCAAGTGATCTTAGAAACGACATTCATAGTCTTCATCGCTCTATAGAAAGCTCAAAAGGTTTAAATAAGAGGTAATACCTTAAACTTCTTGCGGTATCAAAATGGACCTATACATACATACATACTATAAATACTAACCTAGAGTCAAGTTGGACGAATGTAGAGCCAGAAGAATAGGATAGATAGAAGAACTTACGCAGTGGTTTATGAATCTTTAGATGGTATTGTGTTGTATTGATCGAGTTCACGAAAGAATAGAAACCATGCATGTAGTTCTGAAATTTCATTTCGGATAGCTGAGAATACTCAAATTTTTAGAATATCTCTGGATCGATTTCCTCTAAATTTGTTTTGCTATCAGTTGTTTTTTAGCATGGGATTATAACGATGAAGAAGTTAACGCTTTCGGTAGGTAAGTATTTGTAGTTAATACAGCAATCTCTGAGGTGGTGTTGAATTCAGCAAATCATCTTTGTGGAATTGCTATGTAGCCGATAATTCAAATAAGAAACTTTTTTTTCGTCTCAGAAAAAATTTGATTATGTTTCAGGCAAAGGAGTTACGAGCTCACTATTTTAATTAGGTACCTATACTGGAATCTACTGCATCTACTTTTATTTCAGCCTCCCAGTTTCATGTGGACGGGGCGCGGCCGCCCTTTGGTTTTTAAGTATAGTACAATGAAGCAGTGATTGGCCTCAGTGATCCAGTTCCGTATTAGTCTCCTCTTTCTGTTTTTATGAAAACAAATGTGCAAATCACAATGTCTTATAGCTTTAAGTATGTACAATCTTCATCAAACTGGACCAAAACCTTAACACTTAATTTGGTTGAAAAATTGATAAAACCTTGGGTGAAACACTGCAATGTCATACTGGGTGAAGCTGTTGTCAAGTAGCACCGTCTTCTGTTGACTGAATTCGTTGATGACGTGTTGGAGAAAATCAAACAAGCAATGGCTACTTGGAGAATCAAGTGGTAAAATGCTGACAAGAAGAAAGCGAGCTATTCATTTTATGCGAAATTACTTGTGTAGCACCATCTTAGCAGTTCGAAATGCTGGAAACACAGGAGAAACTAGTGGGATTGCATGCAACAAACTTGCTTACAGAGACCCACATCATTACAAGAAGTTTCAAAAGGACGCTACCAACAAAACAATGAATTTCAAGTAGTGATAAGAAAGCAGAGAGCAGCTTTCAAAGCACTGTTGGAGCTGGAAGACGTTTTGCCTGGACTGCTGATGCAAACCATAAATACAATAAAACTACTTTAATAACGAAATAGCCTCTCAAATATCGAAACATGCTCAGGAAACTGGTTCGCTGATACTTATGAACGATTGCATCTTGTGGATGATGACAACATCCGTATAGTACTGATTTAAATTTGGATTTGCAAACTGCCATGAAAAGCGCTTTTTCCCTCCACCACCGTTCGGTATCGGCAAAATCGTTTAGGTCTACTCCATTCCTCACCAGGATATGGTTGAGAGCAATGTGCTATGCTCCAAAGCTCTCCGAGCTCTGTCAAATAAATAAATAGAGTGGTGCAACAAAGCGGGGACCCTAGCGCATTTCTCATAACCATTCCTTGTCAGGTCTATTCAAACTTTAAATTTTATATACCCTAGAAGAAGCCATGGCATCAGTGATTAGCCCGAGCGGGAATGCCATTAGCACATCGCAACCCAATCTGCTTCCTATTTTCTTGGTAACTGACAATTTTTATAATACATTTGGTTTGTTCGTTGAACTTTGCCCAGGGTTGACCCAGGTTTTCTTGACAACACCACAAAATCACCACACATTCCTGTCATTTGAATAAAATCACATGCCATTTGTCAGCCCACAGCTAAAACCTAGGGCGAGTTGAGGGAAAACCTAGGTCAACCCTACTGCTCAAAAAACATTCAGTTTGACATTCTAGGCGATTTTAGGTTTCTCCAAAAACGCTTTGTGGCGACCTTAGGCTTCAACGAACAAACCTATTGTTTCAAATATGGAAGACATTTTCTTTGAATCTGAAGGTTAAGTTCTGGACAAGGAAGTTCTACATCAGAGACCACAGGGTGAACCGTGAGAAACCAGTTAAAAGAAACGAACACGAGCTTCTGCCTTTAAACAGGACAGAACTGGGCTTTTACGGAAGCAATCTGTCGGCCCTATCGAGATAACCGTCGGAGCGGAATTCTCTCCGATCGGAGACATTTTGCTTCGTGGTAGTTCTCCGATCAGACGATCCGACGTTCTCTGAAAATTTTTTGTTGCGGAGATTTTAGTTTTGTGAATGCAATGCATTGCTGCATTTGTGAAAAATTTCTTACGACGACAATTACTTCGAAGCAAAATTGAATCTCCGAAAAAAATGCGCTTCGGAGAAATCTCCGCTCCGACGGTTACCTCGATAGGGCCGTGTACTTCAGGAAAATATCATAAACGAAAACCTTGCAAAATAGTAGAAAGACGTGCCAAGGAAATAGAAAGGTATTTATGAAAGTGGTATTATTTAAAGGAAGACAATGCGTCCAAAGATTCAGAGGAAAAAAATTTCATCTTCATTCCTAATTTCATTGAAATCACATCAGTAGTTTTGAAGTATATTCAAAAGATACAGATATCCCACAATAATATTTGAAAGTATCTTTTATGTGATTTTAAGTTTCATTGCAAGTCATTGCAAAATGGTTTCAAGAAATTTAGGTCCCAAATCACTTATCTTGTGGAATTCGTGTCCTCCACTGATTTAAGCAAGGTCTTAGACAAAATTTCACATAAACTCATACCTACTTTTTAACTTATCTTTTCTAGGTTTTCAATCGGTTTTTTTGAAGTGGATTTCATCCTCGGTTAGCTACCGCATATACAATGTTCTCTTCAGATGAACTCTTTCCTACCCGTTTCATGCTACTTCTGGGGTCCCTCAATGTAGTCACTTAGGTCCTCTCCTTCTTATTTTTTCCACAATTGATATGAAAGTGGTCATACAAAACTCCCATATCTCACTTTACGTAGACGACACCAAATTTTTAAAGGCCATAACATCGTTGCATGACTCGTCCCTTATTCGGCTGGCCCTTAATAGTTTCTCAATCTGCTGTTGAAAGAACTGTAGAGATGTAAATATTAGTAAACGTCAGTCAACAACTTTTTCACGAAATCGTGTTAGAGGTTCACCCAGTCAATATTTTTTCCACAGTCATTCCTTCCCGACTGTGGAGGTTATTCACGATCTTGGACTTTCAAGCGATTAGGAGCTCAATTTTCGGTCCCATATTGACGATTAAGTGTCCAAGCCAAATCAACTCTTGACGTTGTAAAACGATGGTCAAAAGAATTTTCCAATCCTTATGTTGCCCGTTCACTCTACATCACCATTGTCCGACCTCTCCTTGAATACGCCTCTCAATTGTGGTCCCCTTATCAAGAAGTAACCATTTCAAGAATTGAGAGCGTTTGGTTCTTCAATTTGTTCTTCGAGGCCTAGCTTGGCATAATCCTCTGATCCTCCTTCCATACCAAAACCACCTTCAACCAAAAAAAAAATTCAAAAGTTAAGAAGAACGTAAGAAGATACATATCTGATATCTTGTTTATTCATCGCTTTCTTTCTAGCTCTATTAACTGCCCAAATTTTTACAACTCTGTCATTTCTTACACGAACCCTCGCAACTTAAGAAATACCTCCTTGTTTTATTTGCCATTCCACCTTTCTTCTTATGGATCTAATGAGCCCGCTACCCGTATGCTCCGGAATGTTAATGTATATGAATCTTATTCCTATTTCACTTTAAGAACTTTCTCTTCAAAAGCTCGTCTCCAAACCTTTAGCTTGTCAAATCGCTAGCCTATATTATAAGTTACGTAGTATGTAAGTTAGATTAGGTCACCTACATAATATGTAACTTGAAATGAGTCAAATAAATGGGGGTGTTGCCCCATCAAAATTAAGTTGAAATCATCATTGACATGTGGATGAAAAACTGTCACAAGTCACTGAGTCAGCAATAAGGGTACGCTATCGGTTCAAAAAACTATAAAAACAAACATCACTATCATTATCATTTTGGAATCATTCTATTCAGAACACATTTTGGTTAAAAAAAAAACTGTGGGGAATATCACAACAAAAACAAACAAAAAAATTTGAAACAGAAATTCAAACAAAAAAATATCACGTCTATAGAAATTCTCCCTCCCATCACAATTCTTTTTAATTGTTTTGTCACAAAGCTTCATAAAAAATAAAAACAAAATGCTTTCTCATTTCAATAATTTATGGGAACAAAGATTATAACTTTATTGACAAGGTATTAGGTTGTGATCGACATGTGATAAAATATTATTTTGTAGTGTTTGACTCGTTTTCAGAGGATTAAGACGCAACAAAATTTCTTGTGCTGGCTGCTTCGAGAAGATGTTCATAAAAAGCGTAAGTAAGAAACTGATATCCAAAATGAAAACGTGCAAGTACAAAATAATAAGCCACTTTTATAAAGAAGATGTATCAAAATAAGGTTTAAAACTTTTAAACAAAACCAAAAAGATCTGTATCCGCTATATACTCGCCAAAATTTGTGTTTTTTTTAATTAACTAAGGGCATTGCTATTAACTAAGGGCATTGCTATCAAATTGTGTTTCAAATTCCATTGGTTGGACTTAGTGCTACCGCACATTTTTTAAAACAATACAAGATAAGCTTTCGTTAATCTATCTTTCAATAAATGCTCAGGGCACTGAAAACCGGTAGAATATTTAGTTAAGTAATTGGCAGATATGTGAGTAAGGTAATCAAGAGATTTTTACCTGCTTCTGCATTTAATTAGAAACTAAATAATATTATTTACAAAATCCTATGACGTTGCTTTTTAGTTTCTCATTTTTGGATTTATCACGACAAACTTATATGGCTTGGCAATAGCGGTAAGTATTCAAAATAGAGTACTCAACATTGAATTCAATTGATGTTTTATTTATAGCAACCCGATACTTTTCCAATAGTTCTTGTCCATGGAGGAGCTGGTGATTTATCCGACGATCTCGTTGCGGCTAAAATCAAAGGAGTAAAGCTTGCAGCCAAAGTTGGATACAAAACTTTGATAAATGGCGGTAGTGTCCTTGATGCAGTCGAACAAGCTGTTCGATCGATGGAAGTCGATGAAAATTTTAATGCTGGATATGGTGCAGTTCTCACTTGGGATGGAGAAGTAGAAGCAGATGCATCGATTATGAATGGCGCTGATTTAAAAGGTGGTTGTGCGTCAATTGTCAAAAATATTCTTCATCCAATATCAGTTGCTCGCCGGGTTATGAACTCTTCTCGGCATACTTATCTCGCCGGAGAAGGTGTTATGCGTTTTGCATATGACCAAAGTTTTTTGATCCTACCAGATGGGTCATTGGTTACCGCAGCTGCCAAAAAAGCACTGGAAAATTTCAAAAATAACTCACTTGGTCTCCACAACTCTGGATATTTTGGTGAGCCAGGGACAGTTGGTGCTGTTGCCATTGATGCAGATGGAAATTTAGCAGCTGCTACGTCAACAGGAGGAGTGACCGGAAAGATGGCTGGCCGCATTGGTGATTCACCTATTTTAGGTGCTGGAACGTATGCCGATAATTTAATAGGGGCTGTGTCTGCAACGGGCCATGGAGAATCTATAATGCAATACAACTTAGCGTCGCGTATATTACATCTTATTGAGTTGAAAGGAATGTCTACACAAGAGGCCACAGAAACTACCCTTAAAGCAATGACGAAACAATACAATGAAACAGCTGGAGTGATCTCAATCAATGCTCATAGAGAGATTGGAATATATTTCACATCAAAGCGAATGGCATGGGCTTATCAACGAGGTCAAGAGTTACATTTTGGCATCAATAAAGGCCAAGACAACTTAGAAATTATTGATGATCCTAGGACTTAAGTCTTTTCGCATTAAATTTTTAATAAAGTTTCTTAAAACAGTCTGAAGTTGCTACTTTCTTGAATTTTTAGGAGGAGGCACAAAAGAATATATATACAAATGCGTGACTCAATGAAAGCAAAGACTAAATTCTTTTTCTTCGGAAAGAGGCAAGTGTAAGCAAATGCCAGAAAATATATAAAATGGGGTGGCACAACAGCGCTCGGGGAGCCCCAGAGTCTATTGAATTCCTCTCAATTATAAATTGGGAAGAATGGAAGGTATCTACAATTCGTTTGCCGAATACGAACGGTTAAGTGAGGAAGTGGTTTTTATAGACATGCTTATTTTGACATTCTATTCGATGGAAAGTTTAGTCGAATTCGAAAGAAGTGCACTCGAATGATTCGAAATTTTTTTTTCGCTAGGCGTTACCTTTTAAAACTTTTTTCTTTGATATTTCTGGGATTTGAACCACGAACCTCCCACGTGACAGCCAGACATTCTAACCAATACGCCACTGGCACCAACTTTTCCGCTTGGTCAACTTGATCTTAGCTGTTCATCTCTAAACCTTAATGTAATAAACAGTGTTGATTACTTTAAGGCATTGCATGGGTGCCAAACTCGCGGGTTTCATTTGGCAAACAATGATCTCGCGGATGTCTAAAATTTTTTTACTTATTTTGTAACAGTCAGCTCAAAAATTGTCATTTCGTTTTGCACTGATCTCTCGCCGAAACATTAACTAGTTACTAAGCATTTTTTTTCTTTTGCATTCCAATCAACTGGCTTATAATGCAACTGGCTGATAATACTTTCGACCCTTATCTCGCAAACAGTTAATTCGCCACACGCTACTAATCCACTTGATTAATAATAATAATGTTAACGACGATTATTTGTTTTGATATCTTTTCCTTTTCTTAATAAAATAGTGTTGTAGATAAAAATCGAAAATTACTGCTCATTATTTCATATAGGTGGGTGGTTTTTCGCTTTATGTTATTTGGCAAAATATTTTTAATATTTTTTTGTTTTCAATTAGTTTGGTTTTCACTTGACAACCAAGCAAATTAAAAAACAAAAAATAATAAAAATATTTTGCCAAATAACATAAAGCAAAATATCAAAACACGAAATAAATCAGTGCGAGAGAAAGTAAAGCAATTTAAGTAATAGAGAAATATTGAACGCAAGATCATCTTACAGCGAGATGAACGCCAAATGAAACATGAATTTGGCAGAGAAGAATTATGAAAAAACAAAATACGAAATAAGAAATTTTGTATTGACCTCTGCGAAGTAACCTTTTGCGAGAAAAAAACCGCGAATTGACTCCTACCCATTTTCATTTTAAAAAATCAAGTGTTCTATAAAATATTTTCCATATTTTGTTTAAAGAAATGTTTTAAAAATATGTGTTTTCAATTTTGGTTTTGTAGGTTCTTTGCTTGAATCGCATTTTAGACTTAATGTGAACCAAATCTAAAATTTTGTACTTATCTTAAATAAAGTTTTTATTTGGAGAGCCTTTTAAGGAAGTGGGTAGCACTTGGCTTACCGAAATACCCAAATATGATTTCAAAAAAATTATTTACACAAGATCAAAAAAGATTTTAAATGGCTCTAAACATAGGAGAATTATGAAAGCTTAGCGGCCACAACGAATACCAAAAATTAAATCTCAGTTGTGCACCTAGGTGTATACGTATCATTTAAAAACTTCCGACGAAATGTACAAAATGCTAGTGTAAGAGCAATTAGGATCTTTAACGACGACAATTCAGAAAAAGAAAATCACTGGTTCTGCTATGCTGTAGTGGAACTCCAATGACACAAATAAAAATATTAGAATTCTACAGAAACAAAGAAAGAAAATTAAAGGTAATGAAACTTCTGACTTGGCAGCAAAAAACACTTTTCAATATCCACTTATCGTAGAGTATCCTAAGGCCTGAAAATACGGACAATATGGTCAAATATGTTTTATGCTTCTAGATATCTTGTTTTCATTTCCATACAAAAGTTGTAAGGCATACACGTTTGACTATTATTCTGAGTAAGCCCTTTTGTCACTTCCAGGCATTAATGTTGTCAAAAACATTGTCTCTTGTTTTACAAGTGCAATGTCAGAAACGAGATGAAAGTAAGTTTTAACTTAAGAAATTGTCCTGAGACTATAATCCGCTGAAGCTGAACCAACTAAATGATGTGCTATGGATTTCTTTCAATATTATGGTTGGTCACAGAACTCCTTAACAATAATCTTCCACAAATGAATAGACTCAAATAATAAATCCTTATTACATAATTTTTGGTTCAAGGAAAATAGTTGAGAAAGAAACACCAGACAAAAGACACACCCTTCCATCCTTCGTTTCTTCGAAAAGAGAAAAAATTAACGAATTGCAACCGGATACCGGAATTTCTACATTTCTGCAACAGTTCTGAGCAAGTTTCGTCAAAATTATCTTATGAACGAAATTCATCCAACAAACGGAACTTCATTTACACCAACTTTCGAAAAGAACTTTTGCCCACATTAATTTTATTTATTTAAATGCTACAATTTTCATTGCTCAAATCAACAACGTCATTTTCAATTTCATTGTTAACCAACAACGGCTGTGATACTAGAAACATACATGTCCATGATACTTTAACAACGTTTGTGTTTCGTCAACAAATCTGAATTGTTGGTAAAATATGAACATTGTTGATCAAGTTCATACTTTCATACCTTTTCTATGGGCTTAAGTATGAAAAATATTGGAATTCAAAATGTTACTGATACTTTAACTATTCTTTATTGATTAAAGAAGTATGAACATTGTTGATCAAACATATTGGTGATAGTTCAACAGTGTATTTGGTATTTCAATCACAAACGTGATAGTTTTTATAATTTTAGCTTTAATTGTTAGTTAAAGATGTTTGCTGTCGATCAAGTATGAAATCAACAATTACCTTGTTGCTTGAAAATAAGAAAATATTCAAATCAACTTCGAACATACTTAATTTAAAAATTTTTATGATGAAAAAAAAAATTGATCACGGCAGCATAATGGATTTGAAAATGCGTTCTTATTTGTATTCATCACGAAACTTGGTTAATTTCACAACTTTAGATGAATTGTTGATTAACAATGAAACATGTTTGAATCTACCAAGGTTTTTTCTTTCGGTGAACTCTTGGAAAAGTGGCAAATATATTAAACCTTTCTTCGAAAGCATCATCCCGATAATATCCGTATCCAGTACAACCAATCCTTAAGCAGAGAAGAATACATACGAATCGTTCGAGTCAGAGCAGAAAAAATTCTGTTCCCAAGCAAACACTATTATACTCGTGATTCCCAAGAGCAATACTCAAATTGTGGGATAGATCTTACAATTTGGCACATTTTTGTGGAGTGTCCTGTTTCTCGCCAAATAAATACTTCCGCAGATAATATCCCGCCGGTATTCTTGCCAACATCCTGAATTCATAAGATATCTACATTATCCGTCGCATCAAAGCTGCCATTCCTTCCCACCCCTAGTCTTATTTGCCAATCATAATTTTTTATTTTACTCAGTTACTTTGTTTCAAATGTACAAAATTTATATAATTCTTAAGTACTTGCTAAATTATTTTCAGGCCAAAAAATGGTATTAAATGGTCTGGCTACCCTTATGCCTTAAAAGAAAGAGTTTGTTGTCTAAGGCGAAATCTACTGAACCACATTTAAGAATAAAAATAGAATAGCGAAATTATCTTAAAATTTTAATTTAGTTGACTTATTATCAAATATTTTAAGTGTCGAAAAGCACCGAATCAAAAAAATGATATTTAAGCGGCCAAAAAAACAAAAATATTAAATTGCATCAATGTGGAGGCATTTTTTCATGAATTTTCGTAGAATTAAAATACCCTTGAAATTAGATGCCGAAACAGATTTCATATTTCTCGTCAATAAGTTGCTTAAGCCTCCTTGGCAGAATCGGAAGAATTCTTATTTCAGATTTTCTAAAAGAAATTAATCCAAGTATTGCATTCACACTACCGATGATTGCTGATGCAATCGTTTTAGTTTATCAATAATGCGGGTCTATGAGACGTACTAAACCACAAAGAATTCGCTGACCTATTTTCCCGGCGTTCAAACTTAATTTCCGTAAAAGTAGCAAATCGAACAAGAGTCAGTATTCTATATGTTCGATGTTTGTCTGGCCACCAAAGCATACAATGTTTGTTCTACCTATGATAGGGGGGAGTTAATTCAAATCAAGTTTAACCATTCAGCCTTGCAAAATAAACTGTCCAAAGTTCACACAATCCAATCAATACCAGAGTAGGTATCTGGTACATGATTCAACTAAGAGCCGATGCCGATGGTGGGATGTAGGCAAATTAGCACCACAGGTTGACGTTGCTTTCTGCCTCCATTTGATTATCCATTGAGAATGAGAAATTTTAAAGAGTTAACACACCAATCATCTAAAAATTGTTTAGGCTGCATAATCTGATACAATTTGACAAAAGAATTGCAGTTTTGACTTCGTATAAATATGCCTTGCCGGCTCAGGAAGTTATCATAAGCTTTCTAAACTTTGCTTCAGTCAACAAGTCAAATAAGGACCAAGACAAAATCACATAATAAAAATAATGAAGGTAAGTAGCAGAATGTAAAAGAAATCCTATCTAAATGTACTCCTTTTGTAGACCTTCATCTGTTTTGCACTTTTCATTGCCGCTGCAGCAGCTTCTGGCATTATAAGCCCAATTGGTGCTCCGTTGCCATTAGGACTGGCTGGCATTTCCCCACTGGGACTAGGTATTGCACCTCAACCACTTGTCATCAATAGCTCACCACAACTTATTTCGTCTCCTTTGGGACTTGGATTGGGATCAACTAAAATCATTAGCAGTGGATTGCCATTGAATCTTGGATTGGGTGGTTTGAGATTGGGCTCTCCCTTGGGGTTGGGACTAAACGGTCCACTCATATCATCACTCAATGGTGGAATCGTTATTGGAAAGTAAAGAGGCTGTGCTGGTGAGAAGCAAGACAACTAATTGTTTTTCGATATGGATCTTAGTCTTAGATGTTTTTTTTTTAATATTTTAATAATTCTGTTTTCGAGCTAATACAATAAAAAGCCACCTTCCAATTCTGTCAAGAAGTGAACGTTTTTGTGTTGTTGATGGTGCTGCAGCCAACCTTACCAAGCCACAACATGTATCGCTAAAGGGGCAGCGCTTAAAACCAGTGGAACGTTGTTAATTATACCAGCAGTTAATAACGAGGATGTTGTTCCAAACCAAAGATCAGCTTTCTGGTGCTTTTCTATGCATTTCTGATTTATTGTAGATATGTGTGACTATGACTCTCTGAGTGATGTTCTTATTTGAATGCGACGCTTCGGGGGAACCTTGCTAACGTTAAAATCTATTGCTTGGTTGTGCGCTGTCCATGATAGCTGGGATCCAATAGTTTAATGTTACATTACGGTGAGCTAACAGTTCAAACAAGGGTATCTTATACTAGCTCATAATAAGCACCCTAAGGTTACTATACGGGTGTCCTATCCTTGAATGGTTTGGATTACGCGATCTGATAAAATAGGAGAGTGCCATTTGATGGGAACATTAAGTGACCGGTGACCTAACAAAGTTATGGAGCACCCGGAACCGAAATTGAATAAATAAAATATTTCTTTTGGAACAGATAAAACTTTTTTTTAATGCAGGACAATAGTTATGATTTGAGTTTAAGAGACATTCTTTGAGTTTGATTTACTTCTTGAACAGGGTATTGGCCAGAATTGGGCTGGAGTAAACAGTTGGAGCAGCATAAGCAGATCTTACTAATGGACTAGCAAAACCATAGCCAGCCGCGCTGTACACAGATGGAGCAGCCAAACCAGCGCTGTAAACTGATGGATATCCAGAGTATGCCGAGTATGTCAAAGGAGAACTGTACACAGATGAAACAGGAGCCACTCCAGCGGAGTATGTGGTGTAGGGAGCAGAGTATGTAAAAGCACTAGGTACTCCAACAACTCCAGCTTGAGCAGCAGCAACAAAGAGGGCAAGGCACACAAGGAACTAAAATAACAAAAATGTTAGACTTTTCATATACTGTGAGATTGACAAAACAACAGGAGCTTACTTTCATGATGAATTTTGAGTTGGTTGTTTGAGACGATAGAATTTGTCACTGATTCATTGATGTCAATTGCTTACCATTTTATACGTTTAAGTGACAATGTGGAAGTCGTAGACAATTGACCGTGAAGTACATTGGTGGAACAATAGATCGCTGTTTGATGGCGGAGATAAATTTCAGTTGTTTTTGGTTACCATTAGATAACCAGTTTGGCATCTTGTAGATGTATCTTGATGTTAAATTTTTTTGGGTGTAGATAATCTTAAAAAAAAAAGTAGATCCGTTTACGAAGGTAGATAGAATTTGTTACACAAAATATTTGAACGTGATCTGTTCTCAGTTAGGTAGAAAGCAACATAAGAGTAAGTGTATAAGCACGTTGTCCTCGTTTGGTGATTTAAATGGTGGAAAATTTGACGGCTGGTTGGCAAAATCTCCGAGCTTATTACAGCCACTTTAGTGATAAAATAAGAACTATGGTATTCTTTGAATTATCCCCGCGAAGTCCTGATGTCGTTGAAGAAACATATTTATGAAGACGATAAATAATTTTGTGAGAAAACTTGATTTTTCGTTACTACTTGGCGTGGTAACCGTGGCGTGATGGTTGTAAGCATGTCTGTTTGTTACGTGGGAGGTTCGTGGTTCGAATCCCAACAGCGCATTTCTCACAACCATTCCTTGTGAGGGAATGGAGGGGACCCAAAATGTTCTGCCGATTCCGAACGGCTAATCGAGAAAGTGCTATTCATGGCAATGAATTTCATATCGGAGGGCTAGCCAATTCCTCGCGAAGGTGATACCCTTAGAAAAACGCTTTTGGTTTATATTGTGATTCGAACCTCAAACCCTCTGCGTAACATGCAGACATACCTACCATCACGCTACGGACACCCATTTCGTTAAAGACCAACAGCTCACTAAAAGTTGTTGGTTTTAGAGAAAGTACGAATTCATTAGTAGTTTTGATTAGGTATTCAAATTTTATGCAAATAAATGATGAATTCCTATTCGGTAGCCAAATTTATAAAGTATCCGTTGAAAGATTGCAAAGTGATACTCGTTGCAGCACCGCCTTTTGATGACAAAATTTGGTTCTTAGGTGATGAAGAAAATCAAGAAAATGAAGATACTGGAAGAATCACGCAGTATAGTCATAGTTCTTAGATAACGCAAGGACGGTGAGCAATTCATATTGAATATGCGAAGTTATCTGTAAGACACCATCGACACAGTCCAAAACTGAAAAATGAACACGACTGGGTCGCACGAACTTGCGATTGTGTGCTAAATACGATTTAAAAATCTTAAGGCTGAGTACAAGGTTTTAGTATTCGCTCTTCTTCATATTTTTAGTAATGCAGGGTTGCCAACTACACATTAATTATGAAAATTGAATAAGACATATAAAATATTAAAAAACACAATATTTTTACAGTTGCTGATATGCATGAGAATTTAATAAGAATCGTGAAATTATTTTTTTTTAAAAACCGATTTTTAACTTTTCACTTTTTAAAAACTAGTTTTTTAAAAGTCAAGTATGCAAGTATAGAGATCAAGATAAAGATAAAACAATCAAAGACACAACCCTGTGAAACTAAAGAGATCATTGGTAACAAAATAATGCGAAAATCCAATGAAAGATGGGAATGCCTAGATTCCTGTGTTACTTCCAGGAAACTATGGCCGAAATACAATAAGAACGGATCTGAAAAGCTACTATCATTGAATAGGCCTTCATTAGGATTGCTTATCAGTTACATAACTGTACACAACCTACTAGGCTACCACAAAGAGAAAATGGGTCTTTGCTCCGATGACCTGTGCAGAGGATGCAATGACGAAGATGAACATGAGGATACCACTCACTTCCTTTGTCAATGCCCAGCAATCTGGCACACCAGGGAAAAATTTCAAGGCAATTACTTCTTCAATGAATTAGAAGAATTATCAGACACTCCAAAAAACTGACTGTTGAACTTCATTAAAGCCACAAAATGGTTAAAAACTGACCAAACATAAACTCATAGGCTTCTAAGACGTTACAATACTCCAGGGTATCACAATGGATCTACATTGAACTAAGTGTGACGGTAATAAGATCAACCGTCAGCCCATTCTACCTAACCTAACCTCAAATACAAAATATTCAAAAAAAAGTTCAAAACTAAAAAAATAAATAATAAAAATTTATAAAATTAAAATTTAACAAATGTTGATATGCAATCTTTCTTAAAGAACCTTGAACTTCTTAATTATAGAATTTCGTCAATTTCATTAAATTGACTAGAAAGTCGATTCTGAGAAAGCGGTGCTATGGGCGGGTACCGTTTTTAGACTTTTTCCAAAAAATTTAATATCATAAGAAATATAATTAAAAAACGATTCCGCCGCAGTGATTGATTCAAAGCGTGGTCTAAGTGTTCCCAAAATAATAAAAATGAAATGGCTCACGTCGAAAGAAAATAAAAAGTTATAAGAATATTGAAGAAAAGAGAAGTGCGCTCAATTTCAAACTCAAAGCTCGGAAGGCATGTATCGTGATCTTGGAAATATTTTTGCCCTGGCTGTTGACGCAATCAGGCTATTGCCTACTGCGAAACACGTTTTGGCCAGACGATCAATGTGGGTTTTTTGTGGGGAAGTCAATAGCAATTGTGCCCGTGTCTGCCAGTTACGTTACGGGAAGTTCAAGGTTCGAGTCCGAGAAACATCAGAAAAAAATGTTTTTCACTGATATCGGCTTTCGGATGGGCTTCCTTCCTCTTTCAACCATCTTAATACTTCCTCTTCAGATCCTCAAACAATCACCAATCTATTTGCGAATTTCTTTAGTCAATCATATAACCATAATAAAGTTCTACCTGACCTGGAATACTTCAGTTATCTCGATAATTGTCCTCAAAGCTCTCTTGTTTCTATTGGTGTTAGTCTCGACAATGTGTATGATAAAATCAATGCACTCAAAGATGACTTTTCTCCCGGTCCTGACGGTATTCCTGCCATTTTCCTAAAAAAATGTATAAACGTACTTTGTCAACCCCTTACAGCATTATTTCAACTCTCACTCTCACAAGCAGTTTTTCCAACATTATGGAAAGATTCATTGATATTTCCAATTCATAAGAAAGGCAGTAAAAGTGATATCTCCAACTTCCGTCCTATTGCTAAACTTTCCTCTATTCCTAAGCTTTTTGAAAGCATTGTCTACGACTCGTTATACTTTCATTGTAAGTCTGTTGTTTCTCCACTGCAGCATGGTTTTCTAAAGGGAAGATCTACAACGACTAACTTAACCCAATTTGTTTCTACGACGCTCTGTGCTCTTGAACATGGCTACGAGGTTGACGTAATCACTACGGACTTTTCGAAAGCTTTCGATAAAATCTCACACCATATAATTTATCTGAAATTAGGTGCTTTTGGATTTCCCCCGCATTTTATCCAATGGGTGAAATCCTATTTAGAACACCGCATCTATAAGGTATTGTTTAGAAGTTTCTTATCTATTCCCATTTCTGCCTCCTCCGGTGTGCCTCAAGGTAGCCATCTCGGTCCTCTCCTTTTTGTCCTTGCTATCAACGATGTCCATATGATTATTTCGCACTCAAATCTCTCAATCTATGCCGATGATATAAAAATAATGAAGTCAATATCGACACCTCGTGATAATTCTTTACTTCAACATGACTTAGATTCTTTTCTTAATTGGTGTCATAAGAATCTGCTCGATCTTAATGTGAGTAAATGTCAATTCATCACTTTTTCACGAAAACGAATACCTACTCTCCCTCGGACTTATGACTTTTGTGGGGTTCCCGTTCCTGTTGTTTCTTCTATTCGAGACCTTGGAGTTTTTTGTGATAGAGAGCTCAACTTTCGTTTCCATATAGACCAAATTATCGCTAAGGCGAATTCTTCCCTTGGTTTCATAAAACGGTGGTCTAAAGAATTTTCCAATCCTTACGTAACCAAATCACTATACATTACTTTTGTCAGACCTATCCTAGAGTACGCATCTCAGGTTTGGTCCCCCTATCAAATCACTCAGTCACATAGAATTGAAGCCGTCCAACGTAGATTCCTTCGCTTTGCCTTACGCCATCTACCGTGGTCGAACCCTCTCATCCTACCTCCATACGAAGATCGTTTACAACTAATTCAGTTACAAAGCCTCGCCAAACGTCGTGCAATTGCGGACATACTTTTTGTACACCAAATAATGACTGGTGCAATTGAATCTCCCGCTCTCCTTGAAAATTTTTACCTTAATACCAATCCTCGTAGTCTACGGTCCATCCCTTTTTACAACCTTCCCACCCACCGCACTAACTATGGTCATTTTAACCCCATTACTCGAATGTTGCGCTTAGCCAATGGTGCACAAGATATTCTTGATTTCAACGCAAGCTTACCATCTCTAAGAAATAAATTATCCTCTAATCATTTTCAACTTCCTAATTAAATTTCCCTTAGCTTCTCTATTATATTAACTTTTAATTTAATTAATATTTATTGTAAATAGTATTTAGTACTTGAGAAATTGATTTTTGTAAATATTTAAGTTTTCTTTTTATTTATATGTATGTTGCTTGTATTAAGCCAGATAAATAAACAAGCGAAAAGCCCTTCGCGAGGTATTAATAAGCAGAGAAATTAAAACTGCCATGAAAATGCTTTTTCGCCAGACCGTTCTTGATCGACATAGAATAGACGTCCTTGAAGTGATCTTCGCCCTGAGGTTCTTTGGGCCTTGTTGCGATACTCTACATATTTATTTGTTATTTTCAAAATATGTCTATGAAGTTGCAATATGTGTACATCAAAGAAGTATCTTGAGCCCTCTGGTCTGTATAATAAGCGATCATTACCTACCTGACCATGAAAAGTTTTGCTTAAAAAGTGCATCTCTAAAGTTCATACAAACTTTCATGAACCATCTTTCGGATATTAGATCGTCTGATAAAGTGCTTTCGAATTACCTTTAGCATTTGAACATTAAGATGTAAGAAACGCAAAATATTTCAGCTAATCCGGAAACATCAAGTTGTTCTTCTATGGGCATTGACGTTCTCGAGTAGCTGACAAGTTCTCCGAGACTAATAACTATTTC
This sequence comes from Melanostoma scalare, assembly GCA_949752695.1. NCBI lineage: Eukaryota > Metazoa > Arthropoda > Insecta > Diptera > Syrphidae > Melanostoma > Melanostoma scalare. The sequence goes on from OX456985.1 coordinate 68,492,988, forward strand.
TTCTTGTTCTGGTTACTTTTACCGCTACGAGCGTTAGTGCAGTCAATGAAGCATTTTAGGTCCGAATTTTTTTACTGTGAACCGATTTGCATGAAATTTTGGAATTAGGCTCATCATACCCTTAAATTCAAAAGTGATAATGATTTGCACACCGCCACCACCCTGGGGGTGGTTGCCACCCCTTCTCGGGGGTGAATTTTTTTTTTTTGAAATAACCTCGGATATCGATAGAAGGCCTAATTTTAAGCAAAAAAACAAATATAAAGTTAAAGTTTTTTTTTTTTTAAGAAAAAAACATTAGATGCTCCCCTTATTTGCACTACAGCTCACTTATTTTACGTGCAAAAGACTTTTAATAGTGCTCATTTTAAAGCTTATTTCAAGCACTACAAAACATTCTCTTGTATTGGAATGCATAAAGCATCTGCTCGCCGCTAAATGGCATTGACTACAACCATTAAATTTCAGACAAAATAAAAAATGGTTTTGATCTTTTATATCTAGCTTAATATTGTTCTTAGAATACTTTATAAAAAACCAAATTGTTCATTGTTTTACCTGCTACAATTTTGTTCTTTATAAAATTTTCGATAAAACGTATAGTTTTGGAGATATTTGCAATAAATAGATGAAAAACGTGAACAAATTGCGAATTTTCAATTGCCAATAACTCGATAAGTATTGGACTTAACAAAAAACTTTATATTTGTTTTTTTGCTTAAAATTAGGCCTTCTATCGATATCCGAGGTTATTTCAAAAAAAAAAAATCACCCCCGAGAAGGGGTGGCAACCACCCCCAGGGTGGTGGCGGTGTGCAAATCATTTTCACTTTTGAATTTAAGGGTAAGATGAGCCTAATTCCAAAATTTCATGCAAATCGGTTCACAGTAAAAAAATTCGGAGGTTGGGCCCTATTTTTCGCTTCATTGACTGCACTACGTCATGATCTCGGAGATATCATAACCCTACCACCTATCGGCTTCACACTAGTGGGCCGTTCACAAGTGTGAGCCCGATAAGTCGCCGAAAGTAATAACATTGCCATGAAAAGCCATTTCTCAATCGTTTTCGGAATCGGAAAAAAAATTGTTAGGTGTCCTCCATTACTTACAGTATGTGGTTTAAAAAAATGCGCTTGGCCACGGCCGGTGCTCCCCGAGCTCTGTTGTGCTAGAACCTATATTTGTTAAACTATTTTTTACACGACCTTCTTAAAAAAAGCTTTAAAAACTGGTATTCAAATGCTGCTTGCAATGACTAGATCAGTTTTTATTTGAGCGTTTTAGACGTTTAGTGTTAAATCTCCATTTGAATAAAAACTTCCTCCTAAAAATCATAATTGTGTTCTAAAGGCCTGGTGTTGTAGTTTCCGGCAATTGTGTTTTTCTGTGCCTTAAAAGAAGAACACACATTTCTTCTTAATAAAATAATAAGTGCTAAATAATTGCTCTACATTAAAATTTACTTACGAAAAATACCAAACACATGAAATAGACCACCAAGAGTTCAATGGCAAAATATTTAGCAAAGCGATTGATATACAATTTATTAATGTGTCACCAAAAGTTGAAGTGATATGTTTAAAGTCAGTTCACCAAAATTACTCATTCCTTGCAATTTACACGGATTTGTCTCCATTTTAATTAATCTGGTATCAATTGAATAGTTTCGAGCGGAAAAAACGACAAACTGGTTAGCATATGACAAACAAACAAAAAAAAATTTAAAAAAATTTAACTGAAAAGTAACTATTATTCTGTGGGAGGTACAAGCATATTACGACTTCCTACTAAAAGCTAACGATGTGAATAAACATATAAAACCTTCCAAAATGGACTCAATCATCAGTGATATCTTGGCTGTCTCAAGTAACAAATCAAAAAGTTCATCATGAAAGTAAGTTCACAATAAGATTCAATGAATTTTGATTATAAATGTGAAGCAGCTTAACCGAAATTATAATTTGTTTTCAGTTAATAGTTTGCCTTGCCCTCTTCTTTGCTGCTGCTCAAGCTGGCGTTGTTGGAGTACCTAGTGCTGTGACATATTCTGCTCCCTACACCACATACTCAGCTGGAGTTGCTCCTGTTTCATCTCTGTATAATGCTCCTTTGGCATACTCGGCATACTCTGGATATCCATCAGTTTACAGCGCAGGTTTGGCTGCTCCATCTGTGTACAGTGCTGCTGGCTATGGTTTTGCTAGTCCATTAGTAAGATCTGCTTATGCTGCTCCAACCGTTTACTCCAGCCCAATTGTGGCCAATACTCTGCTGAAAAAATAAACTCATTTCAATAAACATACCGTAACTCGAAACTAGATTATGACTTTAATTTTTATCAGATATGCGAGTTGCGCAATTGTTAAGAAAAAAACATTGACATTGACGATTTGATGATAGGCAAGACGAGATGGTGTGGGTTCCGAAAGACCGTCGGTCTGCATAGGCACCTACTACCTGAAAGGCTTTGCCGATTTTCTTCAAACTTGTTTGTCGGAGGTGTTTTAAATACAAGCTGTAGTTTGCTACCGCACCTTCGTGGGGGAAAAGAAACTAAATTCTATTTTCATCGTGATTCAGATAGTTGCATGTACAATGGTTTCCAAATGGAGAACATAGCAGTTTTTACAAGTCAACTTACTGAGTAGATCCGCTCCAAACAGCATTACTTATTCTCATACATCTTTCAAACAAATTTGGTTTGGAAAGGAATGCTGGAATGCACGCGCAAGATGTTTTGCTATTTTAAAGTGTTTATGTGCTACAAACAACCGACAACTATGGTATATTAACGCGAACACCAAATACTGAAACTTACATATGTCAAACGAAAAAACACGATTTTCAAAATCAACAAGCTCTTTTCCTATAGTGCAAACTTTATGGATTTTTTGAAGACTGCGAGGGAAATAAGCGGAACGAGCTATAATTTTGGGCACAGGGGTATCTGCTCAGTTACTAACAAACCATTTTAAACTCTTGCTACGTGCAGACGGCATATAAAAGCCGCACACGTTTGCGGTTCTGACGTAATTTTTACGTCATAATTTGCGACAGTTGACGTATATCGTCTGAACACCCTTTTGGGACACTCCGCACATGCACGCAAATGGTTTGCGGATGATGTGCGACGGCAAGGCCGCACATAAATGTGCAACTTTTTTGCATTTCGTCTACACACCCTCGCACATTTTTGTGACAGTTTGCGTGCATGTGCAATCTTCAAAATCATGTGCGGTGACACGAAAATAGGACAACGCAAATGTGCATATTTTACGCAAATCAGTAGTGGTTGTACAGTATAGTTGTGATCGGGTTTCAATTAAAAAAAATTATAAAATGAGCGAAGCGAAGTGTTTCGGAAGTAGCCTGTTTTTGTGTTCATGAATACAATACGTATATGAGATAATTATTAGGTCTCTTGAGTATTATGTTTTTTTTTTTTTGTTGACTTGAGTATTTTATTTATTTATTTAGTTAATTTTTTCTTCTACTGATTAACTGATGGCAGATAAATCATATCCAATGCCAAAACAGCAGTAGTACCCCTTTTTCTTTTCGACATTTTCATATAATAAGCTTCGCCAAGAACCACAAACCATGAGCAAAACACAAAATTCAAACAATTTATTAAAATAACGCAAACCTGCATATGAACGCAAATGGGTGATGTGTGGATTTTTCCGCATATCGTGTGAACACGTCGCACATCGACCGCAAAATTTGCGTACTCATTTGATGTGCGAGCAAATCAACGCAAACTAATGTGCTGCTTTTGGGACAGATTCTGCACATCGTCTCAACACCCTTATATGCGAGTTTGCGTACACTGGCTGACGTATCGCATTTGCGTTGAATTTACAACTTTTTATGTGACGTCAGAACCGCACATATGTGCGGCTTTTTATATACCGTCTGCACTTAGCTTTACTCTCAAGTAGCTATAATCTGATTCTCCTCTACGCAAACATTTGAAATATCGATGGACACTGATATTTGAAGAAATGAAAAATGTCCTTGCAAAATCTAAAAATGAAAGAGCACCAGGAGAAGATGGTATTCCATATCAATTATTTAAAAACTCAACACCTATGTTTCTCAACAATACCAAAATCATTTTCAACAAAAATTTAACAACGAGTATGATTCCTCTCGCTTTTCAGAAATCGGTAATCCTATTCATAAGAAAAGACTCCTAGAATGTTGTTGAAAATTATAAAGGAATTTTCATCATGAATATATTTTGCTTGAACTTTTTTGTGGTATTATGGTCGAAAGATTGGAAAAATGGAAACTTATGATGTTACAAAACACATTGCGAGTGTTGTAGGAAATAGGAGAGGATTGAATATTTTATATGATTTTGCAAATCGTAATGTATTGGATAAACCGAGTCAGGTAGAGCATTCCACATCCACATGCGACTAAAATATGAATCTCTATGTTTGACTGTAAAAATTTAAAATTTTCCACATCGTCTTAGGAAACCTAAGCATCATTGCGAGATCAAATATGAGGTAATTCCAACGAAGATCATCGCTTACACACATACCAAGTACTGACAGCTTTTCAGTTTCTTGAATGCAGGTACCATTCATGGATAATGGCATTGGTAATGTACACAAACACCATCTTAGTATCTTGGAAAGGTTCATCATACTCGGAATGGTTTGCGACTACATCCAGGGACACTCAGTAACCGCCCTTAACTGTCGCCTATCTCTTAAGGAGATGGCTAAACAGTTCAATATTCACCTTATTTGGGTGCCGTGCCGGTGCACAGAGATATCTTGGGTAACTGCAAAGCCGATGAACTCGCCAGAGAAGGAACCGTACTACCTTCTACCGATCTCAACCAGCAGGTTAAATATTGGAATACCAATCGCTACATGTAAACTTATGCTAAAGCAAGAGGCAATGGATAGAACAAATTATAGGAGGAACAATATCACCAAGTGTGTAACAACAAAACGGATATGGCCAGGACTAGATTCAAAACGCACAAGACATTTGTTATCCATAACCAGATTGCAAGTTAGCTCCGTAATCAATGTCATCACCGGACATTGTCTGATAGGAAGACAAGCCATAATACTTGGTGTTTCCTCTAATGACTTCTGCAGAAGTTGCTTAGATAAGGAGGAGGAGGAGACAATCCCACACCTCCTCTGCTCATGCCATGCACTCTACTTTAAAAGAAAACGGCATCTATGAAAATATTTTCTTGATGATCCAAGCGATCTGGTGAACACAGATCCCCTGCATCTCTTTCGCTTTATTAAAAGCTCCAAATGGTTTTGTTAGGTGAGGTACTCCCTCGCACAATTTTTATGGTATCACAATGGACCTAATGTTGGTATAAGTGTGTCAGTTGTATTCCTGACAGCCATTTTAACCTAACCTAACCTAACATTCTACATCTGGTGTGAAACAAGATGTAGTAGCACTTTTTACAAACGAAATAGTTGAAGATTTAAAGATTGGATTAACAGTCGCAAATCTTACAATCAATTCGTAGATGTCGTCGTCATACAGCAGTTGCAACTGATGATAAACCGTCTAGCAAATTACTGTGAGAGATGGAACCTTACAATAAGCACAGATAAATCAAAAATCTTGATATTTGGGAGATATTCTAGATCACGAAATGGAATTCTATGAAACTATGACGGAAAAGCTCTTCATGTTATTGAAGATATCAAATACTTAGGTGTCGTTCTCAACCAGGCTCTTAACTTTAATATCTGTTAAAATATTTGTCTAGGAAGTGATGTCTGAAGTGAAGAATTTTATTTCTTCTAGAAGAGAAGCGAGTAGTGTTTGAAATAGTACTGTGCGTGAACTGATTTTTTCATCGTGTGTGCCTAGACAAATTCAAATCGAAACAATCAGAGAAAACTTCATCACCATTCGCCAGACATACAATTAAAGTAAAAACCAACAACCATGACTTCCACTGAGCTCAAAATTGGCCTCACCAACAGTGGCTGTCCATCAATTCGCGTTTTGAAGCCACCAGGTGGTGGCCATACTAACATTTTTGGAGATTTTGACCCACAAGTCCCGAATGCACGTCCCAGGCACAATCAACAGAACTCGTCAAACATGAGCGCGTGCATGAACTCCGAGGATCCCAATAAAATTGTTGAAAAAGTTCGCGAAGAAATCGCATTGAAGTCGGCTGCAGTGGAAAAGGCCGCCCCAGGGGCGAAGAAGTCACCAACAACAGAAGTATCGTTGTCTTGTAACGGCAATCAACAACCAAAAGGAAGGATTCCACCTGGTGGATTCTCATCGGGCGGCTTCTGGTGAAGGATTACACTCATTTGGCTCGTGCCTTTTCCAAAATAAATTTAAGTGGTTTTGTTTTAATTTTGTATCTCGAGAAATCTCTTTTTAAATTATTTTTCGTGCTTGAGCTCGTTCTGAAGTTGACAAAATACTCTGCGTTTATTTATAATTTTTTCCTTTTCAAATTCGGTAATATAACTGTCTCCAAACATGTCCAAATACTTTTAAGATCGCATTTGTACATCTATGCAGATAGTAATCTAAAATCAAATTTTTCCTAAATCATGTAAATCTTAAGAAAACTTAACTAACATTTAAGGGAAACCTGATTCATTTGACAACATAGCAAAAAAAGGACAACATCGTCCTACACTCTTTGCAAACAATCTTCAAATATACACCATTCGAAAAATTGTTGTTTGTTTATTCTTTGTATTACTTAATTGTCAGGTATTTTATGTGAATATTTTTTTAAAAAACACCAACTTAATAAATATATGTTAACTTTTTCTGAAGTCAATACAGTGTACCTGACAGACGGATCACTAGTGTGAAGCTATATAAGTGGGAGAGTTGCGATCTTTTCCAAATCACGATAATTTTACAGATTTTGAAGTCGAAGTGATAACCACATAAATGATACATCAAAAAATCAGAAAAATTCCCCTGATTACAAAAAACTCGGTCCCAGACGATTTCGTTTCAGCCTACTTCTTGCCAGACGCATTTTAACACTTTTCAAGTGCATTTTTCAGCTTAAAGCACTAATAACTTTTTTCCTATTACATTTAACTAGGAAAGTGGTACGCCAAAAAATAAGAAAATTTACCTTGATTTCAAAAAAGTGTGTCTTTGACGATTTGGTTTCAGTCTACTGCTTGCCAGACGCTCTTTAACATTTTAGTAAAATGCATTTTTCGACTTAAAGTACTGATAACTTTTTCACATTATCACATTTCCCTGATCGTTCCCCTGATCACAAAAAAGTTTGCTTGCCAGACGCACTTTAACACTTTTTTAAACGCATTTTTCAACTTAAAGTACTGATAACTTTTTTCCTATCACATGTAACCAAAAAAATGGTACGCCAAAACATGAGAAAAATTCCCTTTATTACAAAAAATTTGGTCCCAGACGATTTGGTTTCAACCTCCTGCTTGCCAGACGCATTTTAACATTTTTAAGTGCTTTTCCAGCTTAAAGCACTAATAACTTTTTCCCCATTATATATAACCAAGAAATTGGTACACGAAAAAATAAAAAAAGTTACCCTGATTTCAAAAAAGTGTGTCTTAGACGATTTGGTTTCAGTCTACTGCTTGCCAGACGCTCTTTAACATTTTAGTAAAATGCATTTTTCGACTTAAAGTACTGATAACTTTTTCACATTATCACATTCCCCTGATCGTTCCCCTGATCAGAAAAAAGTCGGTCCAAGACGATTTGGTTTCAGCCTTCTGCTTGCCAGACGCATTTTAACCTAAGCATGTTTATCAAATTGAATGAATAATTCCTTGTAGTATTTCATTTAAATGAAATTTTCGATTTTCATTCAATTTGATAAACATGCTTTAGTTAAAATGCGTCTGGCAAGCAGAAGGCTGAAACCAAATCGTCTGGGACCGAGTTTTTTGTAATCAGGGGAATTTTTCTGATTTTTTGATGTATCTTTTATGTGGTTATCACTTCGAGCTCAAAATCTGTAAAATTACCATTTTCGAACGCCCACCCCCGCCCCCGGCTGAAAAAGAAACCTGCCAGTCGGTTGAATCTGATATAATGCTGCGTGTATCTACACATACATGTGCAATATTTTTGGTTATCACTCCACTCCAAAAATTTGCTTCCAGCTCTTAGGCTACAAGGTATGTTCGTTGAAGTCTTGGGTTTGCCCTCCGGTCGCCACAAAATGTTTTTAGAAAAACCTGATTTTGCTCAGAATGTCAAACTGAGTGTAATTTGATCCCAATCCCTGAGCTTGCCTTCAAATCGATCCAAAGTAGGATTTTTCTAGCGCAAGCTCAGGTAATTGCATGTGTACATATTACATATGTATTTTTCTTCACATGATGACAGGGATGTGTGACGATTTCGTGGCTTATTTTTTTTTTTAGAACAAAGACAATTCATAGGGTTGTCAATGAAACCCGACAACGAACAAAACTACTATTTCAATTTATACGCTTTATACAAAATCTGTATAACAAAGATTTAGTTAGGGGTCAAATTTTTATTCAAATTACAATCGTTTCGTCACAGTCAATTACTTTTTCAACAAAGTGTTAGCCACAATTGGACTTGAGTAAACGGTGGGAGCAGCATAAGCAGATCTTACTAATGGACTAGCAAAACCATAACCAGCAGCACTGTACACAGATGGAGCAGCCAAACCAGCGCTGTAAACTGATGGATATCCAGAGTATGCCGAGTATGCCAAAGGAGCATTGTACAGAGATGAAACAGGAGCAACTCCAGCTGAGTATGTGGTGTAGGGAGCAGAGTATGTTAACGCACTAGGTACTCCAATGACTCCAGCTTGAGCAGCAGCGAAGAAGAGGGCAAGGCACACAAGGAACTAAAATAACAAAAATTTTCGACTTTTCATATACTGTGAGGTTAATAAAATAGCAGGAGCTTACTTTCATGATGAATTTTGAGTTGGTTGTTTGAGGCGATAGAATTTGTCACTGATTCATTGATGTCAATTGCTCACCATTTTATACGTTTAAGTGACAATGTGGAAGTCGTAGACAACTCGAAGTACATTGTTGGAACAATAGATCGTTGTCTGGTGGCGGAGATTAACGTTGCTTTAGGTTACCATTACATAACCAGTTTGACATCTCAGTGATACCTTGCTGTGGAATTATTGTGTATTTAAATTTACCAAAAAATATAACGATAGATCCGTATCAAAGAGTATATACATAATGTAGACGTAAAATCAGTCACACAAATAGATTAGTTAGGTATACAAGTACATTCCACTTGAATCATGGCTAGTTTCAATTAAAGTACTTGTCCCAATGACGCGATTCGTTAAGCTGATGAAAGATATTCAAACATAGAAAACCATCTTCCCTAAAGAAAAAACTAAAAATCATTTTAATCTGGAGACTTTTTTCAGTAATTTTACCAAGAAAATTGAGAAAAAATTACTCGCATATTAGTCGCATTACTCTAAATTACAAATCTTTTTTTCTAACTAAAATAGCTAAAACGGCTGGGGAGAATCGTGGGTATGGTCCAATGCCAATCTTTGATATCCTCCATTTTAACAGGTTTTAACTTTTTGAATTTTGAATTTTTACTACCTTTTCATTTTACCTTTTTTCTTGAAACATTAATAAATATCTCATAATAAATTTCCCATAGAAGCGAATAACTAAATAAAAAAAAACAGACCATTCATCGTTAATTCAATATTTTCTAAATCAAAGCCAAAAAACCATTTCTCACATGTATTCCAAACAATGTTTGAAATATTAGAATTCTGATGGAATTTGAAAGTTTGTTAAAGATACGACATGAAATGACATTATGAAATTTTTGAAATGCGGTTACGCCGAAGGAAAGTACTTTAACAAGATTTACGTATATTTGGAGGCTAGAAAAGAAGTCTTCGGTTTATATTTTCTAAAGAATATTATTGCAATTTATTTAAATTCTCGTTCAAAAACTATAAGGAAGTATTTGTATATATTTTTTCTATGGAAATAAATTGGATGTTGCTAGCTGCACTCCAATAATCGTACTGTCTGTCTTTCTTCTCAGCGTAGAAAGTTGTTTTTACCTCTAATGCTGATTGGACAGTAGCAAGCGGCTTCCATCGACTATCGAAATTCCAGATGTGGCGCTCGCTGATTGAGTAGTAGCAGGCGGCTTCTAACGATTCTTGAATGAGAAATTATGTGTTGCGCGAAGGGCAGCAGCGCTGCAAGATCGAGAAATTTCGTTTTTCAAATCTCAGCATTTTTCCACGGGTATCGCCTTTCGCAAGGAATTGCCAAGTCCTCCAACAGTAAATTCATTGTCATGAAAAGGGCTTTCTTAACTAGCCGTTCGGAATCGGCAGACAATTTCAGGTCCCGTTCATTCCCTCAAAAGGCATTGTTGTGAGAAATGCGCTAGGCCCCAGGGCTCACCGCTCTGCTGGGCCATCCTATTTATTTATTTTTTAATTAGAAGATATCAATGTCAATGACGTTTTTTTCAACGGTACCATCGCGGTATGATCGGGAAATTTTTCGGTGATCACATTAGGCAACCTTTTGTTTTAACACCTTTCAATAATTTTTCAGGCTACGTGCGGGAACATTTTTTGATCCAGCCTACAAGCGACTCAAAACGTCAATGATGGAATTCGTCAATCTATCGAGGATATGCAAAACCGAAGGTGTGATAAAATTTCAAGAATATGGTTCTGTAAGCGTAGCCGCGACGGCTATTTTGCCATTATTGTTTTTCATTACTTATGATATGACATTCCCTTTTCTTTATTGTGAAATAAATATGTATTAAAAAAACTCCTTCTTATTTAGATATGCTGTCCAATCACTGGTACTTTAGGAATACTCACCACTTATTTTGCTTCAAAAAATGTGGCCAATAAATACGTACGATTTGAAAAAACTTTCATACCTTTCACTAACTACACAAAATGTCAAACAAATAACAAACGTCAGATGAGTTAAGGCAATGTTTTGAGTAATTAAAATGGAGTTTCTCGGATTATAGATTTTGACTATCTCTAGCGTTTAACAGCGGCTGGCGAAGTTGAACATGTTCAACTTTTGGTAGCAAGCAGCGGCGGCTGGCAGCTAGTAGCGCAATCTGACCACATCGGCTGGTAAGTAGCAGCGAGTAGATTTGGCAGTTGACTTATTTCAAATCATAAATCAATAGTAATCGCGCGCTTATAAACTTTTCAATTATTTTAAATTAATATAAATTAAACAATATGAACGACCTGAGGTGGAGTTCAAAAGAAGTGCTGACGTTTTTAAATGTTTTCCAAAAGTATAAAAGCTTATGGGACGTGACTTGAAAAATTATTTAAATAAAAATGTTAAATTTTAAGTTTTTTTCAATCAAATGGTTTGGTTGTGGACAGTCCATTAAATGGCTTGTGATATCTAGAGGATTGAGTGTTCTACAAACACAGCTGGAACAGACATTAGAACATATCTTCTATGAGCACGATCCATTCCTAGATAGACCTTCGCTCGCAGAACACTCTTTCCATCTTTTTCTTTAAGCTCATTTTTGGCTTGTTCAAGGGGCTTTGCTTGTCTCGTAGTTGCTTGGGGAGAACTTGAAGTAGAATTTGCGAGGTTAGTTTCTTCATTGGCTTCTTTCTGAACTTTGTTCTCGACAATTTCATCAATTGCCTGAGGATATGTTAAGATTTGAGCGATGAGTATTTTAAGTATTGTAACCAAATCTGATATTGGGAGCTGGTAAATGCTCCATGTCTAAAGTTTTTGTAGTACGTGTGGATTCTGCCTGCAGAATACCATTCCAGGATCTTCAATTAAATCACCATCAGATGTCTTTTTAACCCCAACACCCGATGACAAAAGATGCAATCTCAGCATTGTTGCTCTCGTTAATTGTATCGCAAAGTGAAAGTGTGATACTGTTGTTGGATATACAGGCGATGGGAGCTCGTGACACTGCCATTGGAGTCTGGAAAAGAACCTTTTGGGAGCGAAACACATTAGCGATTGCACTACGAGTTTTTTGAGAAGTCAAGCACAGATCTCTCGGCCGTCTGGCTATTGACCAAGAGCGAATCTGTGGCGTAGTGAACTGGGCTTCAGCCTCCTTGAGAGGTGTTTCGATTGACAATCTTGCTAATGGAGCTGCAACATTTGAAGAACATCGATTCTCTTCAATCGGTTTCAAAGGTTGTTGAAGCTTTGGCGGTGGTTTTTGCAATTCACTAGAAAAGTAAAAAAAGTTTTCTAAACAGCAAATTAAAGTAGAAGTATGGCAGCTGCTGTCAATCGGTTAGCTGTCAGCCTGTGTTTTGACGTGTGGCTAGCAGCTAAGTGTGACCGCACTGCCAGCCGCTGCTTGCTGCTGCTACTGCCAGCCGCTGGTAAGAAACGGCTGGCAGAAGCCGTGTGTGACCCGTGCTTAAGATAGAGTGAAGTTTAAATCAACTATAAATTATTCAAAAGTCTTTGCAAGCATCGCTGGTACTATGGATCATTTCGAGGCGATTTCAAACAACTGTACACTCAGAGAAAAACCGCAGGCTAAAATCAGGTACGAGTATAGGCTTAGTTCTATTTTTTTGCATTCTTAGTTTTGTTCTTTCAAAAACGACACATTTTATTTTTAATTCAAGAATTGTATTCTAAAAACAAGAAAATAGGAACACAAAACTTGATTTGAGTATTTCATTCTTAATATAAGATTTGTTTAAAGTTATAGTAAGATATACGTTCTTAAATTAAGTTCTTCATTATCTTGACTTAGTTTCGTTTTCTTATTAAGAACAAAACATTCTTAATTTAAGATTATTGAATGTTAAAACGAGCCGATACGGTCTTAAAGGAGCCGATACAATCTTAAACAATCCGAAACGATCTTAAGCTAAGATTGATATTCTCAAATTAAGCCGAGGCGATCTTAAACTTGTATGATGCAGTTTGATTACAAAGAATCTTAGATCGTTGTTTCATTTTGAAGCGTGCTTTATAACGGTTCGGACGTAATTTCTTACTGAGTGGTTAAGTGATATTTTTACGAAAATTACATTGAAAACAGTATCTAGTGATGTATATGTGTTTCAAAACATTAACGGAAACTTTGTTGTGAGTGTCAAAGTGATAACGATATAAGAAATAGAGTAAACATTGACTACTCAGCTGAAGCCGACGCCATTTCAACCACCATGGCACCAACAGTATTTACGTAATGATGTTACTAATAATTTTGAACTCTATAAATTAAAAATTTTTATATTTCAGAATGAAACAATTTATGTTCTATGCCAACGAATTGAAAATTTTTGATTTGACCATCATTTCCAATCATTTCAAATTGGTTGTTCAATAAGAACCATTGAAGTAAAAATTATTACAGAATTTTTAAGTCCACCACTCCATTTGTATCCATTAAACAAAAGAAGAACCTATTTTAGAATTAAGTATGTAAATTTAAATAATTTTTGTAAAATAAAAATTAAAAAATATAAACACATTGAAGTTATAAGTGCTTTTAATTTTATTTTGGAGGAGAAGGGGTGGAGAAGAGGGCTGGGGACAAGGGGTGAGGAAAAGGATTGATTATAAAAGTAAGAGCTTACAAATCTTGAATCATGATTTAATAAGCTAGAAGCTATCCGAAGGGTACTGAAATAAAAGAGTTTTTGTTCTTATTTCAAGTTCGGTAATGCTTAAATTTCAGTCTAAATTCAAGATTTAAAGAGCTAGAAGCGATCCGAAAGCAACTAAAACACACCAGATTTTGTTCTTGCTTCAAGTTTGTTAATGCTTAATTTAAGAATATAAAAGACTTGATTTAAGTATGTTTTATTCTTATCCCTGGTATATTTAAGAATACGTGATCTTAATTTTAGATTGTAATAGGCTGACATTAAGCTTTTGTATTCTTAGATATAAGCTTAAATAATCTTATATTAAGATGAGAACATTCTTGAAATCAGAATTTGAGGCTTATCAAAAATAGGCTTAAAACAAGAATTTAAACGGATTAACGGATTAAAAAAATAAATAAATAGGGTGGCGCAACAGAGCGAGGAGCCCCTGGGCCTAGCGCATTTCTCACAACCATCCCTTGTGAGGGAATGGAGGGGACCTACAATTTTCTGCCGGTTCCGAACGGCTAATCGAGAAAGCGCTTTTCATGGCAATGAATACTAACGGAGGACTTGCCAATTCCTCGCGAAAGGCGATACCCGTAGAAAAAACATTTTTGCCTCTGGTGGGATTCGAACTCGAACCTCTGGATTAACAGGCGGACATGCTATCCATCACACCACGGGTACCACGGATTAACGGATTAATTTTCTTGAATTTAGCTCTTTTTTCTGAGTGTAGATTTACATGTGCATTGGCCAAAAGGTTTCACAATTCTCCAATTTGATAGGCAAAAGATAATTCAATGATTGCCACATTCCAAGTACACTACAAATTCAAGGAAAGTTGATAGCAAAATTGAAGACATGTAATACAATAGATAAAACGATTCGCGTAATATACAAACTTAAATCAAATAAAAGTGCTGGTGCAGATGGCCTCGACACCGAGATTTTCAATGCATAAAGCTGAAGATCAGCTGGAAAGGAGCATGCAGCAGCTGATTTGCATATGGTCGGAGGAAAGTATGCCTGATGAATGAAATCTCAGTATCCTATCCTAAAAAGGACTTACTTAGTTGGGCATTGAAGTTGGTGGTGAACCTGGGCTTCAACCAACATCTTTCGTGAACAAATTCAATTTCGGGAGAGCTCTTTCCAGTTTTGCTCTCTTAGTCGGTTAAGGTCTTCTTTCTTTACTAAAAAGAGGTATTTGCCTTCTATGATTTCCCTGTGATGTGATTTCGAAAACCCCTCCAAACCCATTGTTCATGTCCCAGCAATCGTAATCTGGTGATGCGTATTCTTCTAGCTATCCCCATGTAGTGGTACATCTCGGCCAGCTCAGCTTTGCAGCAGATTAGGTCATTCTCCTTCTGCACGTAGCCCTTTAAAAAAGCTGGTCGATCCGGTGGCTTTCGTAATTTTTTGTTTCCTAGGGTTGTCAATGCTCAAATCATTATTGTTATCTGAAGCTGCTGGTTTCTCGCAACCATTTATTTCTTACCTGGTTGACTAGTTAACCCCATGCACGAACCCAAACTGCAAAGTCAAGTTCTTTCTGGATTCCCTTGCACATAGGCCGGACAATCCTGAGTCAGTACCATGCTTCAGGAGTTTGAGAGCTGCCATTGGCCTGCAAAGAGCTAATCCGTCATTATATCTATATTTCAATCACCTCTCCTTGTATTGAAAGACCTGAAAGACATTTCAACTAAATAGTTCATTCAAGGACTTCTGCTTTGATTCTGTAGTTCGAATTCATACGCTGTGACATTCTCCATAAGCTTTGGTATTTGGTGGGCCACTGATATTCGGTAAGTCAGCTATTACTCGCAAGGCACTATAGTGTTGCTCTATTTCTCTTCGTCCCTTTGTCAATACTCTCACACAGTAGTGTGGCAGATCACCTCCGATTAGAAAAGACCAGTATACCCAGTGGTTATATGGAGTAAGTATACTAAGCACAATTGACGTGTGCTATAAATTGCAACATCTATGCACCGCCAAGTTAGCACCAACCAGAGCCTTCCCGAATATCGCACCACCAACCAAATAATTTGGGGCGATGTTTTAAAAACTATTTGAAAAAAAAAGACTAAAAAATCCAATATATTTTCCTCATATAAACTCTAAAAACATGTCTTTGAGAGAACCAACAACAGAGCAATTTACCCTATGTCGATACAGACTTTTTTTTATTTTAATTCCGTTTGTTTCGTATTTTGTATATGTAATGAGTCCAAATGTGTTAAGATTCAATCAAAACTTCAACACCTTTAGGCTCTATAAACAAGTGATAAAAAAAAGGAGGCGAAATAATCGAATCCGAAGTAAGCAAATGCGAAACTGTCGAAAAGTGAAACAATGATAAACGAAATGAACGTAAGCTGCTAGCAGCCAAACTACTGACGTATAAGCAGCTGCTGAGACCCGTCATCAACTACGGAAGCCCTGTAGAAAACGACTGCAAATATCAGCAACCACTCTAATCCCCTGATGAGATGGATGACCACTGAGGACCGACACCCTGAGCCAATATACCTAAGCGTGATGAACACTTTGGACGAAGAAGTAATACCAGCCAATGACGAAGCCACCAACTTCTACGCTGACCCTACTTCTGTGGCTGATGCCACCCCCCACAACGTCCCCATACAGAGGGACAACAGCGACAACCGGGACAGAACATCCCGAGATAACTCAAGTCAGCCGACTTATAATCAAGAATTCTTTTTCTCTTCAGCTACATTATATAATATTATGTTATTATTTTTATTCTAGACAATGTATTTGGTTAGGCCCCCAATGTGCCAACATTCCCACATTATTATCATTTTTTTAATTTTTTAATTACTTAGTATAAGTGTCAATTGTAAATATATATCGTTCAATAAACATAAACTATAACTTAGTTGTTTCAATTAATAGTCCATCAATAGTAAATATGCACTTGCAGTGCACAATCAGTTCCGAATAAACTGCAGGACGTATATCGACGTAAAAGGAAAACAAACACCCAAAATTAAACAAGTTTAAGACACGTGTTATCCTCTAATGGAATATTTTGCATCTCCATTTGGTTATTTTTAGAACTTTCAGTTTCGCTGCACTTAACATAATTTTCGGTGCATCGGTGTTAAAGCAATGACCCCAATTGAGTAATCGTTCTCGGAAGGAACTAAAAGTCATTTTAAACCTTATAAATTGAAAATCGCTGTGACTGCACTTCATTCAATCATCACCTCTGAAGAAACGTGCTTCGATCAGAATTAAATTTTAAGTGCATCAATTTTATTCGAAATGAACTTCAGGGTTCGTAATTCTTTTAATGATAAAATCATGAACTTGTTTGTTATATAATTTCATTTATACTTCTAGCTTTTC
Organism: Melanostoma scalare; assembly: GCA_949752695.1. Lineage (NCBI taxonomy): Eukaryota > Metazoa > Arthropoda > Insecta > Diptera > Syrphidae > Melanostoma > Melanostoma scalare. The sequence goes on from OX456985.1 coordinate 68,509,999, forward strand.
ATTATTGTCTTGTCGATGATAGTAACCGTCTTTGTTACTCCATTAGTGATGTCTGCAATTGTTATTCCTGCAATTAAGACAGAATCCATTGGTGTATTGACGAACGTAAATGGAGCACCGCAGATTGAAGGGGTTACATATTCTATTACGGCTAAGCCTATTCAGTTACCAAATGCTTAATGGCGCTTCATGTTCTAAAATTCAAATTTATATAAATTTTTGTTATTACTTTTTTAAATTACATAATTAAAACATTAAAACATAAAGAAGAAAAAGGTATTAAGCTACTCGTATAATTTTGCATGTTCCATTTGATTGTAAAGCCATTAAACCATTAAGATCATCCCTTTCAGAAAAGGAGCAATAATAAAGTGGGCTCACTGGGACTACTCGCCGAACTGACTTCAGCAGTTTCAAAGTGCCCAATGAATTCAATCAGTAGCGCTTTTATAAACTCGTTGAGGAGTTTCAATAATCAAATGAAATACGATCGTTTCCTGTGGCTTTGCTTGGTTTAGTGTTTGGATAGGTCCTTGAATTTCTTTAAATTCACGTTGCATCCAAATCTAAATTTTTATTGACGATAAACGGGGAGGGGTTTAGTAAAGCAGACTGTCGACAATCTTTCTTAGCAGCCTAGCTTTTAGTCTCAGCTCATAATTGACATATTTAACGTCATCCAGCTGCTGAGCGAGTGCTTTTTATCATAGTTGAGGCTCAGCCAAACCAAAGCGAATTTTCAGTTGCCACCGGAACAAACTCAGGTGATAAATTATGTTCAAATAGCACTATGTCCTATGTGAGAGTGTCTACACCTCTACACTAAAGCGAGAAAAACGACCGACAGCCCGTTCTCATACAGTTGTCGCGACTACAGAAATCCTTTCAATAGCATTTCTACGCTGCCGCAGCTTTAAAATCAAATTGGTTTAGCAGAATCATTATAGTTTTTGTTAGTATGAGGACTTTCTTAAGCACGTCAGTTTAAATCAAATAAGACTGCAGGTGTAGATGGCCGTGGAGTACCTAATGGTTAGAGTGTTTGCCTGTTTCGTGGAAGGTTCGAGGTTTGAATGTCAGAAACATCATGCAAAAAATTGTTTTTCCACGGGTATCGCCTTTCGCAAGTGATTGACAATTTCTCCGATAGTACTACTTTCATGCTATGAAAAGCGCTGTCTCACTTAGCCGTACGGAATGGGCAAAAAATTTTAGGTCCGCTATATTCCCTCACAATATATGGTTGAGAGAAATGTGGTAGGCCTTGGGGCTCTTCGCTCTGTTGTGCCACTCTATGTATGTATGCGTAAGTCTTTGAAGCTGAGCTTTTCAAGAGAACTGGAGATCAGCTTGAAGGAGCGTGCACTAGCTGATCTGCACGATATGGTCAGAATAAAGCATTGTAAGCCCTATTGTCTGCTGTGATATGAGAACGTCAGAAACTGCAAGTCAACAATTTGATAGGTCCTTATCAATGTAGTTTTTAACCAGAAAAGTCCACAATCGACCAAACTTTCGTATTACAGTACGACTTTGGAGAATTCACGCTGCTCCGATAAGATCGGTAAGGAACTCACCAAGACCTTTAAAGTAGAAAATCAACGAAAACAAAACGTCACAATAACTTCGAGTTAGCAGAGCCTTTCGTCTACTAACGATCCGCTATAGATACGAAAAACCAGTGCAGAGATCAAAAGGAGAATAATTCTTGCCAACCGCTGGTTTTTTTGGGTGTTAAAAACGCCATTGAAAAACAACCCCCTCTTTAGAAAAACCAAGCTATCCGTTTATAAGACCTTGGTAATCTAAGTCCTGTTTTATAGGACGAGGAAGTATGGACCTTATCGAAAGCAATTGAGGAAATCGTTTCTTCCAATGATCTTTGGTCCCGTGAAGATAATGTGTAGAATAGAAGATACAATAACGTGCTGAAGCTGTACCGTGACTTTGGCATAGCTAGAAGAGTAGGCATCGCGAGACTACGTTGAGTGAAACATGTAGAGCGGATGAAGATAAACGCACCGGCTCGACGGGTTCTCGAAAGCACACTATACAGGGAAATCGCGGAAGGGGAAGAACTCGTCTTAGGTGGTGCAATCAAGTATATGCGGAGCTCAACCGAATTAAACTGCGAAACTGGAATGAGCACGCCCGACATCGAAGTTGTTAGCGAAATATGTTGGTTGAGGACTATGTTCTCCTCGAACTATAGTGCCACCAAGAAAGTATGATTACTTTCTTCAGTTATAATTTATTTCTTGAAGATGGCATTGTGAAATAATTCGGGTAATGAAACAAAACTTGGGGATCCTCTAGAGTCTAGACCTAACGCTTTTAAGAGACATATGATTTTTGCTGTGCAGAATCGGACTTTCTTGTCAGACTATTTACTCATGTAGGACTTGCCAATTCCTTACGAAAGGTGATACCTTTGATATCAAAACAGTTATTGCTTTTAGGGTTCTAACCTCACAGTAGGTGCACTCCAAGGTAGCGTCTTAAGTCAACTGCTCTCAATTACAGTCCTTACCTGCCGGAAGATAAAGAATAGAAGGTCAAATTACATACACTGCGCCGACAATGCAATCACAAGCGAGGATCCCTGCTAGGAGCAACTGACGTTAAGAAAAAGTTTTGAATGGTAGTGGGTACCATTATAATTCAAAAAAGAGTGTTTGTTTTGCCCTTTTTATGATCCAGACATTTATATGAAATGAATGTACTTCCCTAGTGTTAAAAGCTTAGATACGAGTATCTGGGATTAATAAATTTTATCAATAGTAAAGTTGAGATCGCTACATAAAGCATAGAGTAAGCGTAGGCTGAGTGAAGTGGCGAGAAAATTCCGTCTTCTTCTGTGATAGGAAAATGCCCCCAAAGTACTCACATAAGGTTCACAATGTTGGACAATGTACTAAAAGTATGAGATAAAAGTTGAAAGCAACTGAGATGAAGATGCTCCGTAAGACAGCAGAGGTAACAAAGCTTGATTGTATTAAAAGTACCTAGATCCTTCACATATTGGACAAAAAGGAACACGACGCGACGGAGAGATCATAGAACCCCTCAAAAAGGGAATATCTTACAACGATCAGTTTGTGTCTGAAGAAGATGAACCACGGGTTGGCTAAATTGTGAACAGCTCTAAGGATTTCCAGTTACTTGTCTATTTAACAGATTTAAAATTTAAATAATTTTTTTCTTATTGCTAATAGATTGCATGCAAGACTCTAACCATTTCCAAATAAGTGGTATTATTAACAAACTCGATAGGCAACTAGACCTTATTTTTGTTTCTGATCCTGGTAACGCTATTGTGACAGCAAGTGACCAACTTCTTTCTAAACTGGACGAATATCACCCACCTTTGTCGCTTTCATTCTCTATCACAATCCTCCACCTAACATTGCCGTAGACTATTTTTTTTAACTTCAGAAAGGCTGACTTTCCCAAATCAAGATCCCTTCTTGCCAAAATTAACCTCACTTTTTCTCAAGACTCGATCGATCATGCGTTGTCAGTATTTTATTCAGAGATATTTAAATGTTTTGCACAATCAAACAGTTCCTTTTATGCCTCGTAAGCCTCTACTCTTCTTCCCCAAAAAAATCTGACATCGACCTTTCCTCCCTCTCTTACCACAACAACTCATCATCAGACCTTGAAACGATTGCTTATTTTTTAACCAGTCATTTAGTGACTGCGAGGTAGATGTGGATTCCCATTATTTCCAATATCTTAATAACTCTCCACAAACCTCATTTCACACATTGGATATTCTCCCATCCATAATCAAAAATAAAATAGAAAAACTCCAGGATAATTACTCATCTGGACCAGACGGAATTCCGGCTATTGTCCTAAAAAACTGTTCGAGCATTTTTATCCAACCTCTTGCAGCCCTTTTCAAGCTATCTCTTTCACAAGGTATGATTCCAACATTCTGGAAAGCATCATATATAGTCCCTATCCATAAAAAGGACCAAAGAATGATGTGTCTAACTATCGTCCCATAGCCAAACTTTCCTGTATACCAAAGCTGCAATGCAAGATTTATGATACACTGTCTTTACACTGTAAATCTATTTTGGCTCATGAACAACATGGTTTCCTAGCTGGTAGGTCAACTACGACTAATCTAGTGGATTTTGTTTCCCATACCTTGTGTACCTTAGAGAAAGGAAATGAAGTTGATGTTATTGCTTCTGATTTTAGTAAAGCATTCGACAAAATGACACATAAAATCATCCTTTTCAAACTAAAAATCCTAGGCTTTCCCCCACTTTTTATTTCTTGGGTTTGTACCTTTAACTCAAAGAAAATATGTAGTCTGCTCAGATCATCTCTCTCCGATCCCTTCATAGCACCTTCTGGTGTCCCTCAAGGCAGCCATCTTGGCCCACTATTTTTTATTTTAGCGATTAACGATGTTGTCAAAACCCTTAATTGTAACGTTTTGATATACGCGGATGATATCCCCCGTTGATTCTTGTATCTTACAAGATAATCTTTCAAACAAAAGTGGTTTGATTTAGAATGCATAAAAGCAAGAAATTTATCGTTTAAATACCTTAATCTTCTAAAATCCTGGAATCAACAAGTTTTTAAAAAATTATATGCAGATGCGAATAGAAATTTTAAACGACTATGCTATTCCAAAAAGGTGTCCTTTGAGAACTTAAATATCCTAACTAATATTATAAATGTGAAAGTCACTCTGTCTGTCCGGCTTTCTATGTTACCGTCTCGTGCCCAAACTGCTGAACTGATTTAAATGAAATTTTGTACAGAGATGGTCTAGAACCTGAAGAAGGATATAGACTATATATTTTATCCCTATATTCCCACGGGAACGGGAACGTATACGGGAACTTAGAAAATACAAAAATTTTTCCACCGATAGAATGCTTCACTATCCCAGAGTAACATAAACCTTAATTCATCCACATATTCCTACGGGAACGGGAGTCCTTACTAATATAATAAGTGTGAAAGAACCTCTGTCAGTCCGTCGTTCTATGTTACCATCTCCCGCCCAAACTAATAAACCGATTTAAATGAAATTTTGTACAAAGATTGTTCTGAACTCAACGACGGGCATAGGCTTTATTTCATTCGAATATTGCCACGGGAACCGGTCCTCACTTTTATTATAAATGCAAAAGTAGCTCTGTCTGTTCACCTTTCTATGTTACCATCTCCCACCCAAACTAATAAACCGATTTAAATGAAATTTTGTACAAAGATTGTTCAGAACCTGAGGAAGGACATAGGTTATATATTTTTTCCCTTTATTCCCACGGGAGCAGGAACGTATACGGGAACTTTGACACTACAGCACCGATTTGAAAAATTCTTCCACGCGTTGGAATGCCCCATAATCCCCGAGTAACATAAACTTTTACTCATCCCCATATTAATTACGGGAACGGTCACCATGTTTCCACGTGAACGGGAGTCTTTACTAATATTATAAGTCCGAAGTTAAATCTGTCTGTCTATTTCTCTTTGTTACCATTAACCGCCCAAACGGGAACTTGGAAAATACAGCACCCATTTCAAAAAATGTCTACCGTTAGAATACTACACTATTCCCCAATAATATAATCTTTAAGTCATCCTCCGCAAACGGCCCTCATATTCCCACGGGAATGGAAGACTTTAGAAACATTATAAATCCGAAATTAACTCTGCCTGTCTGTTTTTCTTTGTTTATATTTCTTTACCGCCCAAACTATTGAACCGATTTATTTGAATTTTGGTACAGAGATAGTCTAAAACCCGAAGATGGACATCCTTACTAATATTACAAATCCAAAATTAACTCTGTCTGTTCGTGTTTCTTTGTAACCATCTCCCGCCCAGACCACTGATCCGATTTAAATGGAATTTTATTCAGAGATAGCCTAGAACCTGAGGAAGGACATGGGCTTAATAAGTAAGCCCGTAAACGGGAACCTTAAAACTGCTGAATCGATAAAAGTTCTTTCACTGTGGGGTGATTTCTGTCAAACTGTCGAAAATACATTTGACCTGAGAAAAATGTCTATCTTGGTCTTCAAATAAAAATTGGCAATCGGGAAAGGCTGTGTGAAAGGTCGATTTCGGCGCCGACTAATGAGATAGTTAACCATATAAGCGAATAAATTATGTTTGACGTATTGAGGGATGTTGTCGAATGTCTATCAATAGACAATATTACGGACACTGAGCAAGTCACATCGTACCCTATAGAGTTTCTCAATTTCTTAGGATTATTAGGAGTGGCAGCAAGTTGGTGTTCCAGTAATCCAATGATGAGTAATCCAGAACTGTACACAGCTACAAATTACACATCTGATATGCGGCACTATAAAAATTTTAATAATGACTGGAACGGCAAAAGGAGAAAACATTTTGATTCCCCGTTTTCCTTCAATTCCCACTGATTTGTCATTATAAATAAAGGCCCCAGCCCATAGAACGCGTTGCGTGCGGTAGAAGCGGCGTGGCAACTGATGCGGTGGGTTTTGCCGCGCGCAACTGAAGGCTCAGACGCTTTAAGTTGCAGGTGTTCGTTTAGAAAAAAATCTCATGGCAACTTTATGTGGCAGAACCACGTGTATCAATCCCCCAAAACCTTTTATTTCGCAAAAGATGAAAAAAATAAGAACTTCGTGTGCAAACATATGCTTAAATAAAATAATATAACAATTTATGTAGTTTACTAAAACGCATGAATGTGTCTTATTTGCAAAATAAGTAGCCTAAAAAATTAAGAATGCTGCCGAAAGTCACTATTTCACGCGGACGAAGTCGCGGGCACAGCTAGCAGAAATTATAAATAAAGCACATGTGCCATTTGAGTGCACTCATCTTCAGAGTTCTGGAAAGCTGTTAAGCATTTTAATGGAAAAACAAATGTCATAGCTCAAGGGTTACATGCATCTAGTCTTAGAGACCATTTCACCAGCCTTCTCAATACCTCATCAAGTGGACCTGTGGTACAATATGCAGCCCCCTCAATTCAAGATGATTATTTAGATGTACCTTTCTCAGTCCAAGAAGTGGAAAAAGTTGTCGCTAATGCAAAATTAAACAAAGCCCCAGGGGTTGATCGTATCCCCTTCGAGTTCTTCAAGCACGCAACGGAAAAATGTATCTACCTACTTACATCTGAATTTAACCGAATTTTCGAAAACGCGTCAGTCCCGGAAGCATTTCAAAAATCAATTATCTTCCCGATACACAAAAAGGGTAGCTACGAGGACCCAGCAAACTACAGAGGGATTTCTTTTCTTAACACTTGCGCTAAGCTTTTTGCGGGACTCATTCACAACAGACTGTCAAAATGGGTTGAGAACAGACAAATTTTATCGGAATTTCAAGCTGGCTTCAGGAAAGGTTACTCGACGATAGACCATATTTTCTCTCTATGGAACATTGTTGATCTCTATAAAAGGAAACAGAAGAAACTATACGCGTTCTTTATAGACTTCCGTGCAGCTTTTGACTCTGTTGATCGTGAAGCTCTCTTCTACAAGCTTTGTGTGATTGGAGTGTCGAGCAAAGCGTGCTAAGGGCGATGTATGACAACAACGTAGCTTACGTTTGGGATGGCGAGACTATATCAGAGGAGTTTACAACAACCACTGGTCTCAAGCAAGGCTGCGTTCTGAGTGCTCTGCTATTTATAATTTTCATAAATGCAGCTCATGATAAATAGGCTTAAGGTTTATTGCAACCGATGGAACCTTGAAATCAACCTGCAGAAATCGAAAATGATAATTTTTAGAGGCGGAGGTGGCAGGCACTCACGAAATGAAAATGGAAGTATGATGGCCAAGCAGTCGAAGTTGTCCGCGAATATAAATATTTAGGAGTTGATAAGATAACCTTGAATCTGAACATGAAGAAGCACCTGAAGGGAAAATTGACTGACGCTAAACGAGCCATTTCGTCGTTATGGGAAAAATGCATCAAGAACAAATACATTGAACACAGCGCAAAACAAAAATTGTTCCGAGCTACGGCATTGTCAATCCTGTTCTACAGGGCGCAAGTATGGGGACATTGCTCCATAGAACCTGTGGAAAATTTTTTAAGATATTTCGTTAAAAGGATATTTCGATTACCAATGAACACTCCAAATTACATGATTTATCTTGAAACGGGAACAATACCTTTAATTATGAACACCCTCGCCATGCACTTTAACTATATTGTAAAGGTAATGGAAATAGAGGATAATAGGTTACCAAGAAAAGTTTTAACAGCTGCTATCAAAAGAAAAGGAACATTGTTCGAAGAATGGACTACATATTAAGAAGAAATTTCAAGGAAATCCTGGAAAAGTTTGGAGAAACCCTGTTTCAAAGATATGTTTCAGAAGCCAGCTCTTCTCTGTTTAGAGAATACTACAGTCGTCTAAGTTTCAACCTGCAGCAGAACTTGTACCTTTTAAATAAAAACTCATTGAACAAAATAAGCATTATCTTCAAAGCGAGAGGAGAACTGCTCAATCTTAACTTCGTACCTCATCGACCAGATCTGCCCTTACTATGTAATCTTTGCAATTTAAGAGCGCGTGAAGATACATTTCATTTTATTGCGATATGCCCAATCCTGGCAGAGTTCCGGTATAGATATTTCAGCAAAGACAAGATGACGGAAGAAGAAATGCTCAGCATACTCAACGATGACCTGGGATGGGACAGACTTTACAACTACATTATAACAGCATTAAGATATAGGAAAGCAATTCTTGAAGAAGATTTTTAGTAATTTTTAATTAGTTCAAACTTTACTCTTTTATATTTTTTTTTTAACACTACTTATTATTATCTATTAATGTAAACATAATTCAAAATGTCAATCTGGTAGACGGCCACAGAGGCCATACTAATTAGGCTTAAGAATTATATTTTTCAAAAAATGTTAAAGTGCAATGAAATAAAGGAGTCAGTACAACTAAACTAACTACAAGATAATCTAGACGTTTTCTCAGTTTGGTGTCACAAAAATAATTTAGAACTCAACGTTAGTAAATGCCACGCTCTAACTTTTTCCCCCAAACGTCTACCCCCGCCCCGTCGGTGCTATTATCTACAAGGTGAACCAATACACGTTGTTTCTTATGCTCGTGACTTAGGTGTCATTTGTGATAAAGAACTCAACTTTCACTCCCACATTGAACATGTTATTAAAAAAGCAAACAGCATGCTCGGTTTCATAAAACGTTGGTCGAAAGAATTTTCCGATCCGTATATTCTCAAATCCCTGTACGTTACTTTCGCTAGGCCAATCCTTGAAATATCGAATAACACAAGCTAAACGCCTCGAAGCTGTCCAACGTAGATTTCTCCTTTACGCTCTACGCAAACTTCCCTGGGAAGATAGATACCACTTGCCTCCGTACGCTGCAACTTATTGATCTTCAGTCTCTTCAAAGGAGACATGAGATCTCAGATATCGTATTTGTTCAAGATCTTTTGAGTGGAAACATGGATTGACTGTCGCTATTGAGTTTAATATCTTTTAATGTAAATTCACGGAATCTTAGGACTGTATCCGAATTCCCTATCACCGTGCGAACTATAGTTTCTACAACCCTATGTCACGTATGTTACGTAATGTCAATGATTCCTTTAATGTGTTCGATTTCCATATCTCAAAATCAACCCTCCGTAAATCTCTTGCTTCCTACTCACAATGAATTGAACCCTCCTGATTTCATTTAGCTTTTGAATATATTTTTTATTTTAGATTTAAGTTTTGTTTGTACTTTAGATTTAAGTTTTGCTTGTACTAAGTGCAAATAAATAAAAAAAAAAAAATTTGTCTGCATCAAACCGCTTTTGCTTGCAGAGAGTTTTGACAGCTGATGTCTCACCTGACAGCATTTTTTATTTGAGTTGAGGTTTTTTAAAAAAAAGCCTTTAAACCAAATCCAAAGACTATCGTATACGTAAATAAATCAATCAAATTTCTGTGGCAGGACAGGTGTATACAGTATACACACACTTCCAGAATCAAAGCCTTCATTGCCTTAAATGCTATTGCAGCTATAATAGACCAAGTTTAGTTGTGTAAGTAAAACTCGTTCAACATATTTTTGCAGAGCGATTGAAGTTTTTGTAGTTTTACTTGACAGGGGCAATAATCCTGTTCAGCACGTACATATATCCAATCAAAATCAAAGAATTAAGATTCTTGGTAAATTCCTCAGCGAGCTCCCAAACAAAAATTGCTCACAATTCCCTAACAAAAAATCAAATTGATATTTTTGAATAAAAAAAAATATCATACAAGACAATAACCGATATCGGACTTAAATAGCTCAATCTAATTGATGTTTATATTTAGCCACCTACATAATACTTTTTCATGGACTCACTTGTCGTATATTTACACGGACTTATAGGTTTTTGTCAACAGATTGGGGAATTCTTGTTGTGTTGTGTCTCAAATAGCAAAACTGGTTGTTACCAAAAGCGTAACAAATTGAGTAGATCACAAAGAAAAAAATTATAATTGTAATCCGTCACGAATTCGGCTACTTCCTTTTATTTGGGCGTATAAAACCTTTGAAAATTGGTACAAGAGCATCAGTATAAACTTTGTCGTGTCAAAGCTAACAATCAAAACAAATTAAACATGAAAGTAAGAAATACAGCCTATAACTTCTCTATTGAAAGGTACTTAAACTGATTTATCCTTTATTGCAGTTCCTTGTGTGCCTCGTTCTCTGCTTCGCTGCTGCTCAAGCTGGAGTTATTGGAGTACCTAGTGCTTTAACATACTCTGCTCCCTACACCACATACTCAGCAGGAGTTGCTCCAGTTTCATCTCTGTACAATGCTCCTTTGGCATACTCAGCATACTCTGGATATCCATCAGTTTACAGCGCTGGTTTGGCCGCTCCATCTGTATACAGCGCGGCTGGCTATGGTTTTGCTAGTCCATTAGTAAGATCTGCTTATGCTGCTCCAAACTATTACTCCAGCCCAATCGTGGCCAATACTTTGTTGAAGAAGTAAATCGAAATCTGTGCTTGAGAACCGAATAAAGATTATCCCATTTAATTAAAACATTAGTACTTTTGCTAAAAACATAAACTTCTTTTACAAACTTTTATTCTTATGTGTGGCGACGGAGGCGTTCCCCATAGGCGGATAATCATAGTGTGAAGGTCATGAGTGGGAAAGCTATGATCCGATCCCTTTGCTCCAGACGAGCGCCGTGAAAGAAGTTTTAGGAGAAGATAAATTTTTGCACATAAATGTTGGTAGGAAAACCTTTTGTACGATAATAACATCAACCTATGGTTGATGTTATTCCAATGGCAGATTTTGATTTTTTTAAGTGCTTAGAAGACCATCCAACCTTGCTTTTTGCAAGGGTTTATTTCATATTCATATTCAGACACAGAAAAATCAAATTTTTCGATTTTGAGTTCTTAATATCCCGAAAATATTAGCCTTTGAGGAACTCACATCCAATATCTGAATTCAGCGAGAAGTTTAAATAATTGCAAAGCGTTCAAAAGATGGTAATAAGCGAAATATTGCGAAGCAGTTGCGAGCCAAATATACTTTTAATAAAAGAAGGAAGAGCTCTTGCCTTAACATTTATTCTACTAGGAATATCAGTTCTTTCGAGAATTTTTGAACGCTTTAGTAAATAATGACATCTGCCTTTCATGTTAATAAAACCAGACCCCTCTTTACAACTGGGCCCACTGGGCATGGACCTAGGGTCCCGCATTCATCAGGGGCCCTGAAATAGCACAAACGTTACTTAACCTCTATTGGCCTGTAATCAAGAAAAAAAATATTTCGATACAATCTTAGATGCATATAGAATGATCAGAATTCGTACTTTCTTTGTTGAACAACAAGCTTTGCTGAGCATTTTGAATCACATTCCCTGTGAAACTACATATGTATGTATATTCAAATTAAAACAGAAATATGAAACACCTATGAGCAATGCTCCACTGTAAGTTACTATCTAGTTAAGTGGCAATGCAGTTTGCTTTCTGACAGAAACAAAAAAACACACACACATTCACTGTATGGAAAATTAAAGACAATGGTGTTCCTATATTTATAACGCGCAAATAAGTTTGCATCAACGCAGCAACTCATACATAGGCGATTTAACTATCCGTCGGATGAACGGCACTCAATTTTTAAAGATTTCAAAGTAAAGAGGAAAAAGAAAAGAGTTTTTGCGCATTTAATGATTTAATTCGATGTAAATTTGTACCATGTGCAGGGCACTCATCAAACTTGGTAGGAGTGCATGCCGATGGTTTGTTAGAAGCAACCAAATTCTTTGACATTATTCAAAAATTGTGTAACATTTGTTCTATATCTTCTCATCGTTAGAGTGTATTGACTACTCATTAAGATCCAAAAAAAATTTTGTAAAAAGTCTTTCTCAGCGCGAGCTGTTACACTACCCGCCTTATAAAGGTCATCTGGAAATCGAAGAAGCTTTGATGTCAATCGCAAACGATTTAGAACAGGCACGAGAAGCCAGAGAGGCCAGAGAGGAAGCAGTTAGTCCTTACCATACTTACAGAACCTTGCAACTCTGTATTGCAAAGAATTAATAAAACAAGTACCTTTTTTTAAAAGCAAAATATTACCCTGGATGTTGCAATAAATTTGCTGTGTGCAACCGATGAATTTATAACTGGGCTCAGGGACAATTTTGATGATTTTGAATCATCAGCTAGACAAAATAGCCCGGATCCCGAATATATCTAAGGACCTTTCTGAAAGTACGATGTGTACAAGTTCATGCCAGACTTTTTTTTGGACGGGGACCCTGAGTAATTTTGAGAAAGAAAGAAAGATTCAAAATTGAAACCTTCCTTCCCATTGCCGACACTCTAAGCGGTCATTTGAAGCAGCGACTAGGTTCGTATACGAAGATTGTCCAACTTGACTTTTCGATTAAAAAATCTCAATTCAGACGGCTTAAAAAAAAACTGCAAATCTTTTGCTAAATTATACACTAAAGATGTGAACGGAGATTAAATACATGCTGATTGTCAGAATTTAAAAGAATTGGTACTAAAAAATTAGCCGACACTGAAATGAAGAAACTGACCATGTTCTAAAACTTTACACTTTTTCAAAACAAATAAAATCGAAGACGAATTTCCAAATGCTGAAATCGTACTTAGAATTTTCTTAAGTATGATGATGACCAATCGCAGTAAGGAACGTTCCTTTTCTAAGTTAAAAAGAATAAAAAACCAATTCAGAACTACAATTTCAAGAAAAATTGACAAGTTTGTCGCTGATTTTTAAGATGTCATCATTGATTTTGCTAGTCTCAAATGAAGAAAATGACCCCTTCAATAAACATTCCTCAGCCTTATTATGAGTTTCACGTGAAATCATTCCCCTCGAAAAAGATCCCATTTCACTTTTCCCTTATTATGAGTTTCGGAGGGAAAATTTTCCATGTTCGAAAAATTTCTCTTATTATGAGCTATTTTTCCCCGTGAAATGTGAAAACGTTGGGAGCAATATTTCACTTATTTTTTCGAGGCGAACAAGTGAACAACAAAAGCGGAAAAATTGTAAGTCTGGAATTTTGTTCAGGGGAAACTCATAATAGCTTTTAAAATTCCGGGCGAACAAAAATGTTCCGGGCGAAAAGCTGTTCACGTGAAACTCATAATAAGGCTGCCTCTCTTTCACCAGAAAAAAATATAGTCTGTGTCACTTTTTGCACATCAATATGTTGTTTTTCAAATTCCATTCTGGAATAACTTATCTAGTTTTCTGTTATTTAAATTTTGTTTACTTTTGAATTTATAGGTGAAATATTTATTTTTTTGTTTTTATTTTTACATTGTTTATATTTATGTTTTAAATGCTGCAACATGACTACGTATGAACTAAAAAAAATATTATTTATTTCAAAATTAAAAGAATAAATATTAATTCAAAGTTATATGATTTTTTCTGTATACCTTTACTACACAACATAATATTTTTATATTATCATTCAGGGGGCCGCATTTTCGAAAAGTGCCCAGGGCCCCAAAAGGGTAAAGACGGCCTTGAATAAAACGATTGATTTTTGACAAAGCCGCTAGTAGTTTAAAAAAAAAACATCTGTCTATTATCATGGTTTCTCGCCGAGTCGTTGTCAATTGGAAGTATGTACATTGATTGAATAGCCAGCTGAACTGTTACTTCAGCTGAGTTGTTAGTTCAGCTGAGCTGTTAGTTCAGCTGAGCTGTTAGTTCAGCTGAGCTGTTAGTTCAGCTGAGCTGTTAGTTCATAATCATAAAAAATCAGTATAGAAAGCGGGGTGCGTAGACTCAAAAGCAGTGCGACCTAAGTTCCATCCGGATCAGTGCAATGAGCCACAAGGTGACAAAGCCTTTGGTTCACACTTTCTTTTCTAACTATTATTTTCTTCCTATTTTTGCTTCTCTGTGACTAAATCCATTTTTTCTTTAATATAACTGCCCCCAATCAATACTAACAACTTTGTCATCAGCCAGCCGTCAACTGATTTGATTCACTATTACTCTTTCATCTACTCGTCATGTTTGTCATTCGAACACATAATTTATCACTATATAATAATAAATACGAGTCATGAATGAAAGAATACAAGATTACGACAGTTCGTGTTTCATTTTTGATTTTACTGCGCACATACGTCACAGGAGACATTCATTTGTTTATTTTGTTATTTTTGTAGTGTCTTGTTGAGTGGATTTCTGTAAAAAATAAAATAGAGAATAATATTATTATAGATTAAATGATAAATCTGAATAAATACTTACTTTACTTTGTTATTTGTGTGTTTATGTTGTTATTTTAACTAATAGGGCCCCTACACTACACAAACCGTTTGCGCAAACATATGTATTTTGTTTTTGTAAAAATGTTTGTGCAAACTGTTTGAGTAATGTGTAGCGATGTTGAGTGTTTGCGCAAACGGTTTGAAGAAATTCAAAAAATTTTGAATTTTCAGTGTTTGCACAAACATGTTTGAGTCGTGTGTGTTGAATTTTGCTCAAACAGATGTCAATTTTCAAGAAGTACGGATGAATATTTTTCGTTGCCAAGGAAATAATTAAAGCAGCACTTGCGAAATCGCTCATTGCTCAGTAGGTCTGTGATATGAAAAACGTCAAGCAACAAATATCTCTCAAACATGTTTGTGTAGTGTGTGGCGAAACTATGTTTGCACAAACACACGTTTGTACAAACGTGTTTGCGTAGTGTAGGGGCCCTATAACTTCCTTTTTTGTGGTTTCGAGTTTTCTATTATTGCCCGGTTTAGTGTTCGTATGCGAAAGAACATTCGTGCTCGGAAAAAAAGTGTTTTAATTTTTGGGTCCAGCGCAACATCTTCGGCCAAATCTTTTAATATTTGCAGATAATTCGTGCATGTGACCAAATCTTCACCGTTGAAAGATGTAAATATAGCTTCCAATTCGTTCATGCGTGACATTAGTTCTTCGGATGGCTTCATCAGTCCACCTTCACTAACGTGGCTCACCCACGAATTGGAGCAAACATCTGGATCGTTTGTACGCTGGGCTAATGTCTCAACGGGCAACTTGTGGCAAATATAGCCAGCCAGATTCTCTAGCCCATCACACGCCAAGCTTTTCAGCTCCTCTTGCTCCTGAGAAGTTTCTTCCTCCTCGGGCTCCCAAGCGATGCATTTTAAAATAGTACCTTTAAAGTAAAACGACATTACATAAATATTATGTACATACATAATCGAAAACAATATTCTTACTAGTAATTGGTGCTACCAAGTCTGGAGTGTCATCCGAGCTAACATTAGCATTATCAGAAATAACGCCTTCGTTATGCCCTAAGATATGTGACCGCAGCCTGTATTTGAATTCCTGTCGATCAGGATGGTCATGAAGTCCACCTTTAGCTCTCAGTAGCCCAAAAGTATTTTCCAAGACGTCTTGGTTAAGTCGGTAAGTAAGAATGTACTTAAACCCAAAGCGATCCTTTAGCTCCTCGAATAACATTTTTACAGCAGTGTTAGACTGTATAATACCTTAAAAATAAGTTGAATCTGTTATTATTCATACAACTTTTCATATATCAAGTTTTTACCTTTTTGGAAAGGCAATAGTGAGTTTTTGCCTATGACTCTCATGTTCGACATTGTAGCGGACATTGTGTCGAGAATGTCATTTTGGAGTTCAATCGCTAGCCCATAAGCGTGAACTCTTTCCCTGGAATCAGCTTTGGGTACTCGTACGTTCATTACATCGAACCATTCATCTACCTTAATGAAATCAAATCAAAAAATGTTTTTCTGTGTTATAGAACTATTTCAACAGGTACTTACTAGCTTAAAGAGATTATAACATTCTCTCCAGTTATCCCCAAGAAGATTTAAGGAAGCTGCTCTTTCGATGGCTTTGGCAATGGTGTGCGAAAAAAGCTTAGTTGCCAGTTTCACTTTTTGCCTTTCTGCACCCTTGACGTTGATGTGATGTTCGCTTATCTTATGTGTTATTGTAAGCTCAGTAGCGGTACAAGATAAAAGCTTGGCTATGGTGTCCTTTTTTACTTCAGTTCCGTTTATCAGAAAACCACTATCTATATAGTGATTCCGGAGAAGTTTTATGAGATGGGGAACATCGGCAAAAACAAAAATTTTATGGTTTCCATGCACAAACCTACAAAGTAAGAAAAGGTGAGGTATGGTCTTACAGGTTAAAAATTACTACCATGGCTTCTCCAGTGTTATATCCAGTTCACTGTATAGCCCTCTATTCCCTCCTCCCAAGTCACTAACCATGCCAACAACAGTATAGCCACAGTCTTCAGTGGCACTTAAAATATCTGTTAAGATACCAGTCGTCATTTTACAGTCGAAAGAGTAGAAAATCGGCTGCTTCCAATTGCTCATTAGTCCTTGAGAAAAAAAATAATATTAGTTTGGTACTTTCAAAAGAATTATTATCATACCACGCAGCATCGCTACCTGCACGTAATTTGCTGGAGGTAAAGTGGTATCTGTTGGCTTTTCGTAGCAGTATGCTCTTTTAACTTTCATCTCATCAAAGCTAAGAATGCAAACTTTTTGGCTTATCGTAAGCTGTGTTGCTGCTTTTAAAATCCTTACAACTGGCTTTAAAATACCAGGTGAGATGTCGATTTTTTGAGCCCAGCGTTGAAGTGTCCGTATCGAAGGAAGTGGAAACTTGTTTTTTTGTAGGAGCCTATATGCCTTTGCACTCGCTGAGTATAAGGTTATAGACCTCGCAACGTCTGCTTCTGACCAATGTGTCAACTTAGAACCATTTTTCAGTTTTCGAATTTGGCCGTAGGTGAAAATGGAACCCAATTTTTTCTCCACATTTTTGTTTTCAAACCTACTTTTGGCCAAAGATGTTCGGAGCTTCTCTTGATTCTTCGTTAACAGTTTGATTTCCTCTTCTAATTTTTGTCTATAAACAAACAAATCAATAAAGATGCAATATAGTTGCAATTCCTACATACATTTTTGCTACATGCTCTCCAATCTGAATTTGCAGAGCGTCGCAGTTCTGACAAGAACTGATTTGTATATCATTGCAGCAGTCTTCATTCATGGCTCCAGATATACATGGAGGAACTTCCTCTTCCTCTAACAAGGCATCTACAACCTTCTTATCTTCTCTTGCTTCAATCCTTTTTTTTCTGTTTCCCAGAGTGGAATCTACACCCATGTTTCCAGTGGTGTTAATGGAGGGAAAAGCACCAGGTTTCAGTATGAGCCGTCTATAACTCACAAACCCTAAAAAAATGTTAGCACCTCTAAAAACCATGCGTGTTTCTGTGTAGTTACCCATTTCATACTGGAGGTTCCTTTCGAAGTCATCTGGTCCAAAATGCTCACTGCAAACCCTTCCTGTCTTCGGGTTAAATTGGTCTTTCCGCTTACAGAAATGAATCCACTTTTTAAGTAGAACAGAATCATTTGGAAACCGAAAGAACGATACATAATCTTTATTGTTTGGATCGTTTTTGTTATTATTGTTATTACACCCACACACAGCACAACGCATATTAAATTTTTGAATTTAAACTTTTAAATAACAAATATTGCCCGTATTTCCTATTGAACTCCCGCGTTTTTTGTCTCCTCATACGTCACAGCTAAATGTCAAAAAAGCAAGACATGCGCGTGTCGTAATCTTATTATTCTTTCATTCATGAATACGAGTATTCTTTTGGTTTGAGATTTTGATTAGCAGAACTGGTTACCAAAAGCGTAACAGAAACCAATCTACAAGAAAACAATTGATACCCGGATCATGGTTTGTTTACTTCCTACTGTTGTTTGGTAATTGGCACTCGAGTTTCAGTATCTATCTAGTCGCTAGTGTCTAAGTAAATCTGATAAAAAATAGAAATCATGAAGGTAAGCTTGTCACTTCTGAGCTGTGACACCTGTTTAACTAGGTTTTTAGACATAATTCTTCATTACAGTTCCTTCTATGTATGCCGCTCAAGCACCCGAATCTTTTCCATTTGAGATGCTGTAACATTGAGCCACACAGGGCACCCATAGACAATCATTGGCCTAATGAGGGCCATGTATAGCAAATTACTTTCACCCTGCTATCAAGTTGTCTGCTTACAGCAGAGAACAGACGCCTTCAGCCCCGGATCTTCAATTTTTTAAAGGCGGGGCAAATACTGAAAAATGCCGCCCCCACCAATTTATATTTGCTTTTACCTTTATAATCTTTATTATTTCAGCTATCATATCTTCACTAATTGACTGACAACTGGACACAAGCCTTTCAGAAAAAATACTTAAACCGCTGTTTTTTCTGTTTTAATCCTATTTATTTACAGATATGATAGGACTTAAAATAAAAATGTTTATAACAAAGACAAAACCAAATGTACTAATGTATTTATCATTTGCAATTACAATTTTACTCTTCGAGCTTTTTGCTTAGCAAATAAATCTATGACCTTATCATAATTTAATCCGTGTGCGATTCGATTTTCTATCGCTAAGATTGCTAGACTGGATAAGCGTTCCTGGCTCATAGATGAATGCAAATAACACAGGTCTACAAAAAAATTTAAGTTGAGAGCTGTTTTGGTTTTTTTGTGACACACTTATGTTTTTGGGTGTGCTGAATCTGAAAATGACTTTCATTTGCACGTAGAACGTCACGTTTTCTGACAATATAGGTATCCGTCAAATATATGGTGCAGTGAAAACACCTTCTATCAACTTTGCCTCCGAGAGGCCTGGAAACTTTAATATCATATTTGAAGCAATTTCCATCTCTTAGAAGTGACTTTACAACTTGCTTCATCAGTTCCAGCTTTATATGAAGCGGCAGTAAAAAAAATTTATAACGAGACACCAAAGCTATATGCAGAGCGTTCTATTCGCCAACCTTAAGCTCCCACGAACGCGAATACTTTTTGGTCCAGTCGCTACTATCCCATAGACACAAAAAGTAATAATAGTAATTTTTTTTTTTTTTTATATAATTTATTATAAAGCATTTCAATATGCCGTCTGCCGTAAAGAAATTACAATTTTAAAATACAGTGAGAAAGTTTTAACAAACTTGTGCTAAGTTTATAAGTTAATTTGTTTAAAAAGAAAGAAAGCTAGTAACAAACATACAGTGACTTTTAGTTTAGTCAAAACAAAAAATAAATAAATTGATTTAGGTTTAAATCTATTGGTGTATAAGATACACGTTTAGAAGATTATTAGCGTATATAAATATTAAGTTTCTAATGTACATAACAATTTGATTTCTGGACTTTTAGTTTAGTCAAAACAAAATAGATCAAAGGGCTTTTAGTTTAGCTAAAACGAAAATAACTTGCTTTTTTCCTATATGCATAGTTCAAAAAGTGGTGTAAAATTATTGTTTCAAAACATGTTCAAATAATCATCTCGATATTTTTTTGCGTGAGAAACGTATCCTATAAGAGACTTCCAACCACGGCTACCATTCAGGATATTTATACATTCTTCTAACGAAAGAAAACTTGTGGAAAAATAGAGTCTACGTATTTCCTGTAAAATTGGACAAAATGCTATAAAATGTAAGACGTTTTCGTTCTGACCGAGATTGCATAGGGAGCAGATAGGATTTAAGTCAGATCTATGAGGTCTACAATTCAGTTCCAGCATTTCAGTTCTGACTTTGAAAATTAAGCTCATTTGAAAAACTGAAAACTCATCTCTGAAATAGTTCTTTTCACCTAAAGAGAAAGTTAGTTGTCGATAAACGCTTCTTGATGTCGAAGAAGTACCTCGGACTATGCATTGCTGAAATAGCGTCTCATCTATGCGAGCTATGCAGTCGTATAAAGAATCTTTTAACGCAACGACATTGTCAGTAGGTAATGAAATTGCAAAATTATGCGTAACAGCCAGATCGTACCAGTTTTTGATTGGGTTATAACCATTGTGAAAACAAATCGTAAGGATCCGTTTTTGGATGTTTTGGTCTGATCGACTCATTACCTTGACAATGTAGTCCGCACTAGCCTTCAGGTTTTTTAAAAATATGTGTGGAAACCAAGATTCCACATGTATGGCATAGTTTGGGGTGTTTTTAGGCAGCTTGAAAATTCGTTTGAAAAAGTATCTTTGAACGTTTTCTAGTTCTTCTAACTGTTCATATCCATATACTTCATTTCCATAGCAAAGGCAACTATTTACTGTAGCGTTGAAGACTTTAAATTTTGATGCTGGATCAACGGAATGGTTACAAAAAAAATTATTCCACATGCTATTCAAAGCTACTTTAGCAGCTTTCGTTTTTTCTTTAACATGTGTATGTGGATTCAGGCTATATGTGAGAATATATCCAAGATACTTAAATCTATCCACTATTTCGATGATATCATCCCCAAGAGTCCAGTTGCGACTATAACCTATAGATCTGTTGCGTGATATAAAGACCATAATTTTAGATTTTGAACTGTTGATTTTCAGATCCCAACTATCACAATATTGCTGTAGCCTATTGATTTGTAGCTGTAGAGTAAGCGGGCTATCAGATAGGATAACAAGATCGTCAGCGTAAAGAAGGACTTTAATATTAACATCACCTATAGTGATACCTCCTGGGATGTGATTTTCAACATCATTAATAAAAAGTGAGAATAGTAAAGGGCTTAAAACACAGCCTTGAGGAACACCAGATTGGCATTTAAAATCTCTAGATTTCTTTTGACCATTTTGGACAAAAGCGTGATTATTTTCAAGCATTTTCTCATAGAATTTGATGAACTTGGTTGATAAACCTATTACAGAAAGTTTGTATATTAATGACTTTCTATTGACCGTGTCAAATGCAGCCTTCAGATCGACAAAAAAGGCATACAGACATTTTTTTTTATCAATAAATCGTTTAGCTACAGTACATAGAACAAAAATTTGATCTATAGTCGAAAGATTTGCACGAAAGCCAGCTTGGTAGCAACTGATCATATTGTTTTGTTCAACCCAATTTGAAAGCCTAAAGTATAGTAGTTGTAAGAACAGTTTTCTCAGTGAATTTAAGACTGCAATACCCCTATAGTTCTCAGGTTGTTCACGATCACCGTTTTTATAAACGTCTGTTATTTTGGAGTACCTAAAATTTTCAGGAACAGTTTCCTCACTATAATGTTTATTGAAGAAACTTAAAATGTATTCCAAAAACTCAGGAGTGGCATTCTTGTAGAATTCAACTGGAATACCATCGGGGCCAGGTGCTTTGTCATTTTTCATTTTTAACAGAGACGATTTTAATTCCATTATTGTAAATGATGAATCTAACTCTGGTACCGTTATATTTGGGATGGCGAAACTGATTATATTTAAATTTGGATCTGGTAACAAAAGTTTTTCAAAGTAAGTCGCAAGAAAGTTTACATCAATTGAAAGTGTATTCGCATTATTCTGACCATTTAAGAGGCGGACAGTACTCCAAAAAGATTTTGAATCTTTACATAAACTGAATTTGGAAGCTATATTTCGAAGGTGCATATTCTCTTTTAGAGTACACATTCGTTTATATTCTTGGTTAGCCCGTAGATATAAAACTTTGGCGCTAGGGTTATTTGTTTTTCTGAAAAGTTTCAAAAATGCAAAAGATTTCTGCCTAGCTTTTCTGCAGTCATTGTCGTACCATTTAGAATGAAATGTATGCCTGTTGCTATTTTCATTAGAGAAATTTGATGATTGTCTAATCGCAGTAAGAATCGAAGTTGATATTTCTTCTATGCTGGTAGCTTCAGTGTACGGCAAATTCAATACATGCTGATTAAGTTTTCTGACAATCAGCAAAATCAAATTCTAATAATAGTAATTACACAATACAAATGTACTTATTTATTTATGACTTCAAATTAGCTAAAAAAAACAATTTTTTAAGAAAATTTTGGGCTTAGCAAAGTAACCTGACGTTCTAGAAGTTTTTCCGTATTTTTTTAGTTTTCAGAACACCTAAATACATAGAAATCAGTTGAAAGCATCCAGACAGCTTTTTCTTTGTAGACCTGTGTAATTCTTAATTAGTTTTAGTTTGCTAAAACTTCGCTCTCAGCTTGCGGATGTAGTGGGAAGAGTAAATTCGCAAGGCAACACAAATGTTTGGAAAAGCATCCTGCAAATCATGCGCATAGATCTGTTGCAAGAGATAGAAACCGTTAGCTTTCTTAATGTCACCAAATAAAAGCGGAGCTTGCTCTTTAAAAACGTAGAGTTCCTGACAGAATTCAACGGTGCTCACATCTCGCTAATTTTTTTTAGCCAGATCCGCTCCATACTTTTGCAGTTCTTCAATTGACATTTTCAAAATATTAGAGCCATTAAGAAAAGCGAAGTTCATATTCAGCATGGTGGCACAATCAAATCTCTTTTTAATTTCTGATATGATTCGATCAAATACCATCATTATTTCCTTAGAAAAGAGTAGAACAGGTTTGAGTGTTCTTCACATTCATTTCGGAATTCCTTTGTTTTGCAAGATAGGGTCAACACCACTTTTTTCAGCCACTTCTCTAGCCTCATTTATCCAATACTCCATTGGATTTTGTCTCATTTTTTGTAAAGTTTTGAGCAGACCGTGCGACGGAACGGGCAAGGATAGCGGCGAGAAAACGTGAATTTTATGGAAAATCCGGTTTAGTGGCCCGTACCACTTGGCCGGTATGAATACCGACTTTGCCAAAAAGAACATTTTTGTAGAGCGTTCAATTTTGAGAAAAAACCATCTTTGGCTGAAGCGATCCCATGAAATGCCGCTGAGCTATAGAAATTTAAAAATAAAAAATCAGAGTTTCCGTGTATTTTCAATGGGAAATCTTCATACCTCTTGATCGAGCACTTAAAATTAATATTAAGGGCTCAAAGTTTCAGTTCTTATTTTTTTTAGTATTTTCAACAAAATTCCAAATCAAAATTTGTAAATACATAATATTTGTAGGTACATATTTTTTTATAGCATTTAGTAATAAAAAATAGAAACAACAAATAGTTGTTACTTTCAAATCGTCAGACGCCTCCATATAATTGTCAGATTATCATCCTGGAGGACGAAGACATCAAGTTGATAACTCTGTATAAAAATCTGACGCACTCGTGTATTTCAAGGTCACGTGTTTTTTTTTTTTACATTTTTAAAAATCAGCCATGACTTATGGCCCCACTCAAATTGTAAGATTATTGAAACATACACTTTTTTGAGTAAACTTAATATTCACTTTAAAAATCGGAAAGAAAAGTTGTCCACTTCTCGGTCGCAGCAACCGATGCTGCTTTGAAACCGAAAGGTAGAAAAATTGTGTAGGTACTTCTCGATCGCAACTAGCGTTGCTGTTTTGGAACCGAAAAGTAGCTAATTTTTTTTTTGCGCTCGTTACCTGCACAAGATATGATGGGTCTGGTAATGAATATGTAGTGGGAAATGGTTTTAATGCTCTTCTTGTGTGATTTTTGTTTTAGGGAGCAATGATTTGTTGTAGCAGACACAAGTGCTGCAGCGTTCTGTGATTCCTGTGGGCGAGCGGGAGCAAATTTCGAACTTGTTTTTGCGGCCCCCTAAACTTGCCGCCCGGGGCATGTGCCCCGGCCTGCCCCCCCCCCCCCCCCCCCCCCCCCCCCCTAGATCCGGGGCTGGACGCCTTGTCAGATCAAAAACTCATCTAGCTCTGGCCAGAACCACATCGGGCACATGGGGCATTCACTTTTCTAGTCACTACGTAGTGAACTCTTCTGATCGGTTAAACTGAAATAGCATATACATGAACATTGCACAGCCGTAAACGCGCACTGATATTTTAATTCTTGCACCTGCATTTGGATTTAGTTCATTTTTACATAGGCGCCATCTTTAATATTTTATCACTTCATCTATGTATAATTAGTAGGTCCGTTCGTTGAACTTCCCCCGTGTTGACCCAGGTTTTCTTGATAACCCTATGAGTTGTCAAAAAAAACTTTGTTTTCCAGTCCTCAAAAAACGCTAAATTAACCATAAATCGCCACACATCCCTGTCATTAAAAAAAAAAATACATACCATTTGACAGCCCTCAAATCGCCACAGTAAAAACCTAGGGCGAGTTGAGGGAAAACCAGTGTCAACTCTCAAAAAACACTCAATTTGACATTCAGGACGACTTTAGGTTTCTCAAAAAACGCTTTGTGGCGACCCCAGGGCGACCCTGAGGCTTCAACGAACAAACCTAGTATATATTTTGGCTGGGAAGACATACTAACAGTTAGACAAAAATTAATCTTATGACTTTTTGTGACTTTGTACTAATGGGCGAAGCTCACATTGGTCGGTTTGTTGAAACTACGTATACGATTTAAACGTCTGTATATATGTTCTGGTTCTCTATCTCTATTGCACCAAGCAGATTCAAGGTTTCAACTTAGACAGAGAAAAAGAAAACAAAATGATCGAGATCACAAAAACTTAAGTTTGAAATATTCGGGTGGAATAAGAAAAGGTTAGTTAAAAAAAATTAAATTATTTTTTTATCGAAAAAATTTTCAACACCAAAAATCAATTTAAAAAATAAGTTTTTTTCGACAAAAAAGTTTCTAAAGAACATGGCTCGATATTTTCGATATAGCTATGAAAAATAAACTTTGTTCGCTGTCCGATTCACTTGAAATGTCTCATGACTTGTCTGGAGCTAAGATCCCAGGTATATGTTTATCCATTTCAAATCGATTCTTTGGTGAAATAACTGTTGATTTGTGAATAACTTCACATCTCTCATAATCATCCTCACTGACTCAAGCCGCATGCTGAAAATCTGCAGGTCATTTTAAAATGTTGCCCTTTTGTCATAACGATATTAAATTGATATATGGCTCGTCGGTTGTACGTATATATATGTATGTAGTTCAACTACATGTATTTATAATTTAAAAATAAACAAGGAGGCGTAAATGTGTTTAAGAACGTAAAGTTTCCATACAAACCCGGTGTTCAACTTTCTTAGTTGGAATCCAGGTGTTGTATAAAAAGACCGGTCCTTTTGGCTTTATCAATTCATTTAAAACTTAGTATTCGTCCAGGTGTCTCAGTTGTCAGTTGGAAGACAATCGCTTACCAAAAATATTTGCAATGCAATTCAAGGTATGAATAAAATTACAATTATTAATTTTACAAGGCTTTGAGATATAAAACCAACAATTTGGTTTCGATTTCAGAGCTCGTTTTTCACATCTCTGGTTCTGGCAGTGGTGTTTCTTGCATCGTTTGCAGCGTCATCGTATCTTCCTGTGCTTGTTGCTGTACCAGCGGTAGCTGCACCAGCTGAATCTCCTGCAGCATCACATCATGGTGGATATACTTCAAAAAGTTTGGCTAGAGCCAAAAACAATAGTGGTTTGTAATGCAAAATGGAAATAAATTTTATGTTTTTGGGCGTATACCCGAAGGTTTGATGTCTGCAACTTCAATTGTGCTTTTTTCTTGAAAAGAATTCAAATAACTTTAAATTTAAACCTACTTCAAACCGAAGAGAATTTTGATAAGGGATTTAAATAAATGGTGATTTGTTTATTTACAATTTAAATCAACGTAGTTGATGATAACCCTGGTGATAATTTAAGCTCCATACTTTTTTGCGGTTAATCGGGATTTATATTATGGGCACCACCACCACGTGCCCTTAAAGCCAACAAAGAACTTCTTCTTCTTCTTCGGTGTTTCGAGCATCGTTATCTCGGAGCAATCACATCTCTCCCACTTAACTGCTTTATTATTAATCTATACATATAATAAAAACGTAACAGTTTGTTTGTTTGTGCACGCTAATCTCAGAAACGGCTTATCCTATCTAGATGCGGTTTTCAGTAATGTATTGTGGTAAGCTTCACTTAACATTAAGTTTTTAATTCATGTCAATCGGTTGATAAATAAAAAAGTTATGCCAATTCTTGCGGACGAAGTCGCTGGCACACCTGTGTAATTCTTAATTAGTTTTAGTTTGCTAAAACTTCGCTCTCAGCTTGCGGATGTAGTGGGAAGAGTAAATTCGCAAGGCAACACAAATGTTTGGAAAAGCATCCTGCAAATCATGCGCATAGATCTGTTGCAAGAGATAGAAACCGTTAGCTTTCTTAATGTCACCAAATAAAAGCGGAGCTTGCTCTTTAAAAACGTAGAGTTCCTGACAGAATTCAACGGTGCTCACATCTCGCTAATTTTTTTTAGCCAGATCCGCTCCATACTTTTGCAGTTCTTCAATTGACATTTTCAAAATATTAGAGCCATTAAGAAAAGCGAAGTTCATATTCAGCATGGTGGCACAATCAAATCTCTTTTTAATTTCTGATATGATTCGATCAAATACCATCATTATTTCCTTAGAAAAGAGTAGAACAGGTTTGAGTGTTCTTCACATTCATTTCGGAATTCCTTTGTTTTGCAAGATAGGGTCAACACCACTTTTTTCAGCCACTTCTCTAGCCTCATTTATCCAATACTCCATTGGATTTTGTCTCATTTTTTGTAAAGTTTTGAGCAGACCGTGCGACGGAACGGGCAAGGATAGCGGCGAGAAAACGTGAATTTTATGGAAAATCCGGTTTAGTGGCCCGTACCACTTGGCCGGTATGAATACCGACTTTGCCAAAAAGAACATTTTTGTAGAGCGTTCAATTTTGAGAAAAAACCATCTTTGGCTGAAGCGATCCCATGAAATGCCGCTGAGCTATAGAAATTTAAAAATAAAAAATCAGAGTTTCCGTGTATTTTCAATGGGAAATCTTCATACCTCTTGATCGAGCACTTAAAATTAATATTAAGGGCTCAAAGTTTCAGTTCTTATTTTTTTTAGTATTTTCAACAAAATTCCAAATCAAAATTTGTAAATACATAATATTTGTAGGTACATATTTTTTTATAGCATTTAGTAATAAAAAATAGAAACAACAAATAGTTGTTACTTTCAAATCGTCAGACGCCTCCATATAATTGTCAGATTATCATCCTGGAGGACGAAGACATCAAGTTGATAACTCTGTATAAAAATCTGACGCACTCGTGTATTTCAAGGTCACGTGTTTTTTTTTTTTACATTTTTAAAAATCAGCCATGACTTATGGCCCCACTCAAATTGTAAGATTATTGAAACATACACTTTTTTGAGTAAACTTAATATTCACTTTAAAAATCGGAAAGAAAAGTTGTCCACTTCTCGGTCGCAGCAACCGATGCTGCTTTGAAACCGAAAGGTAGAAAAATTGTGTAGGTACTTCTCGATCGCAACTAGCGTTGCTGTTTTGGAACCGAAAAGTAGCTAATTTTTTTTTTGCGCTCGTTACCTGCACAAGATATGATGGGTCTGGTAATGAATATGTAGTGGGAAATGGTTTTAATGCTCTTCTTGTGTGATTTTTGTTTTAGGGAGCAATGATTTGTTGTAGCAGACACAAGTGCTGCAGCGTTCTGTGATTCCTGTGGGCGAGCGGGAGCAAATTTCGAACTTGTTTTTGCGGCCCCCTAAACTTGCCGCCCGGGGCATGTGCCCCGGCCTGCCCCCCCCCCCCCCCCCCCCCCCTAGATCCGGGGCTGGACGCCTTGTCAGATCAAAAACTCATCTAGCTCTGGCCAGAACCACATCGGGCACATGGGGCATTCACTTTTCTAGTCACTACGTAGTGAACTCTTCTGATCGGTTAAACTGAAATAGCATATACATGAACATTGCACAGCCGTAAACGCGCACTGATATTTTAATTCTTGCACCTGCATTTGGATTTAGTTCATTTTTACATAGGCGCCATCTTTAATATTTTATCACTTCATCTATGTATAATTAGTAGGTCCGTTCGTTGAACTTCCCCCGTGTTGACCCAGGTTTTCTTGATAACCCTATGAGTTGTCAAAAAAAACTTTGTTTTCCAGTCCTCAAAAAACGCTAAATTAACCATAAATCGCCACACATCCCTGTCATTAAAAAAAAAAATACATACCATTTGACAGCCCTCAAATCGCCACAGTAAAAACCTAGGGCGAGTTGAGGGAAAACCAGTGTCAACTCTCAAAAAACACTCAATTTGACATTCAGGACGACTTTAGGTTTCTCAAAAAACGCTTTGTGGCGACCCCAGGGCGACCCTGAGGCTTCAACGAACAAACCTAGTATATATTTTGGCTGGGAAGACATACTAACAGTTAGACAAAAATTAATCTTATGACTTTTTGTGACTTTGTACTAATGGGCGAAGCTCACATTGGTCGGTTTGTTGAAACTACGTATACGATTTAAACGTCTGTATATATGTTCTGGTTCTCTATCTCTATTGCACCAAGCAGATTCAAGGTTTCAACTTAGACAGAGAAAAAGAAAACAAAATGATCGAGATCACAAAAACTTAAGTTTGAAATATTCGGGTGGAATAAGAAAAGGTTAGTTAAAAAAAATTAAATTATTTTTTTATCGAAAAAATTTTCAACACCAAAAATCAATTTAAAAAATAAGTTTTTTTCGACAAAAAAGTTTCTAAAGAACATGGCTCGATATTTTCGATATAGCTATGAAAAATAAACTTTGTTCGCTGTCCGATTCACTTGAAATGTCTCATGACTTGTCTGGAGCTAAGATCCCAGGTATATGTTTATCCATTTCAAATCGATTCTTTGGTGAAATAACTGTTGATTTGTGAATAACTTCACATCTCTCATAATCATCCTCACTGACTCAAGCCGCATGCTGAAAATCTGCAGGTCATTTTAAAATGTTGCCCTTTTGTCATAACGATATTAAATTGATATATGGCTCGTCGGTTGTACGTATATATATGTATGTAGTTCAACTACATGTATTTATAATTTAAAAATAAACAAGGAGGCGTAAATGTGTTTAAGAACGTAAAGTTTCCATACAAACCCGGTGTTCAACTTTCTTAGTTGGAATCCAGGTGTTGTATAAAAAGACCGGTCCTTTTGGCTTTATCAATTCATTTAAAACTTAGTATTCGTCCAGGTGTCTCAGTTGTCAGTTGGAAGACAATCGCTTACCAAAAATATTTGCAATGCAATTCAAGGTATGAATAAAATTACAATTATTAATTTTACAAGGCTTTGAGATATAAAACCAACAATTTGGTTTCGATTTCAGAGCTCGTTTTTCACATCTCTGGTTCTGGCAGTGGTGTTTCTTGCATCGTTTGCAGCGTCATCGTATCTTCCTGTGCTTGTTGCTGTACCAGCGGTAGCTGCACCAGCTGAATCTCCTGCAGCATCACATCATGGTGGATATACTTCAAAAAGTTTGGCTAGAGCCAAAAACAATAGTGGTTTGTAATGCAAAATGGAAATAAATTTTATGTTTTTGGGCGTATACCCGAAGGTTTGATGTCTGCAACTTCAATTGTGCTTTTTTCTTGAAAAGAATTCAAATAACTTTAAATTTAAACCTACTTCAAACCGAAGAGAATTTTGATAAGGGATTTAAATAAATGGTGATTTGTTTATTTACAATTTAAATCAACGTAGTTGATGATAACCCTGGTGATAATTTAAGCTCCATACTTTTTTGCGGTTAATCGGGATTTATATTATGGGCACCACCACCACGTGCCCTTAAAGCCAACAAAGAACTTCTTCTTCTTCTTCGGTGTTTCGAGCATCGTTATCTCGGAGCAATCACATCTCTCCCACTTAACTGCTTTATTATTAACTAGGTGTGCCAGCGACTTCGTCCGCAAGAATTGGCATAACTTTTTTATTTATCAACCGATTGACATGAATTAAAAACTTAATGTTAAGTGAAGCTTACCACAATACATTACTGAAAACCGCATCTAGATAGGATAAGCCGTTTCTGAGATTAGCGTGCACAAACAAACAAACTGTTACGTTTTTATTATATGTATAGATAGATAGATAGATAGATAGATATAGATATTATTTTTATTTATTATTATTATTTATTCATAAAGCTGTAAGAAAAAAATTCTTTCTATTGCGGTACAGATACAAAATTATTAGGTACCTGTGGCGTGATGGTTAGAATGTATGTCTATTAACCTAGAGGTTCGTGGCTCGAATCCCAATAGAGGCAAAAATGTTTTTCCACGGGTATCACCTTTTGCGACGAATTGGCAAGTCCTCCGTTAGTAATTTCAAGCCCTTTCTCGATAAGCCGTTCGGAGACCGCAGAGAATTGTAGGTCTCCCCTCCCATTACTTCATAAGGCATGGTTGTGAGAAATGCGCTAGGCCCTGGGGCTCCTCGCTCTGTCAGATTTCAAAAAACGCTAAACTACTTAATCACCACACATCACTCATCCCTGCCAATTAAAGAAATATACATGCCTTTTCATTACCTGAACTTGCCCCAGCATAAGCCAAGTGCTACTTCAGGGCGAGCTGATGGCGAACCCCGGGCTCACAAAAACACTCAGTTTGGCATTCAGGGCGAATCTAAGATTTTCAAAATGTGCTTTTCGGCGACCACAGGGCAAAACCAGGGCTGCAACGAATAAACCTAATTACGAAGAATAACAGAGAATTTATTCTTTGTTTTAATTTGGAGTTGATTGAATTAAATCAACAAATAAGGAAGATCAACGGATCAAGTTAGGGTGTATAAACTACTAATATCGTTTCAAAACAGAATTCAACCTTTCAAAGAAATAACGCTTACAGCTTATCCAACTGGATTTATGTCATATTGTCCCAGCAATTCGAATATTTTTATTAATGTTTCAATTCAAATAAAACAGATACATAATACAGAATAATGAAACAAGAAAAAGATACCACCCAATTGATAAATCAAAGGCTCCTAATTGATAGGTACTATATGTAGCTACTTAAAAATGCTTGGACCACTTGAATATCCCACACATAAAATTCTTTCACTGGTAGGTACTGCTTTTAATGATTTCAATTCAATTGGCATTTATATTGTTTACAAAGTTGAATGGACAATTGTTTGTTTTGAAGGCAAACCAGTTTTTTTTTAATTGGTTCATGACAAAAAAAACCATATACATAAATAATTTTAAGTAGGAACAGTGCATTCTTTTGTTATTAGTTTAATACAACTTGAATATCTTTTCTTCTCTAAACAGGGGGTTCCAAATGAGATGGTCCAAAATAAAACTAAAAGCGATTGAAGCTATTGATAGTAAAAAAAAATTGTTATGCATTTTGAGGCGAATGATTTTTGGTTCTTAAAGTGAAATTTTCCAGTATTGTTTTAGCTTTCGACTCTTTCGTTTTATATTCGCCTAGTTATCGAATTCGATAGTGAACTGAAATGCCATTAGTAAGTTTGTTTGTTGAACTTTCCCCAGGGTTGACCCAGGACCAACAACCCTATGAGTTGTCAAGAAAACCTGGGTTTTTCAGTCCTCAAAAAACGCTAAATCACAAATCACAACACATCCCTGTCATTAAAAAAAAATACATGGCGACCCCAGGGCGAACCTAAGGCTTCAACGAACAAACCTAATATTTTGAATTTTATAATTGGACGAATCGAGGCAAATCGATAAGAAGATATCGAATCCAAAACGACTCTTCTCGAATTTCATAATCGGCCCCACGACTAAGGTCGCAGAGGAATAAAGAACAAAAAAGAAAACCATTACTTCTCTTGACCCGCAACTTCCATTTGCTTACATTGTTACTTTTGTACCTAGAGATCTGAACTTCAATTTGCGCAGTTTTATTGTGTCGTCAATGGCCGGCCTAAGTTTTTGATAAAATGCAAATTTTGATAGTGTCACGGAAAGAAGATCTATCTTTTTTAAGGATGTATTCTGGTCTAGAATCATGAATTTCAGGTGATTTTTGGAGTGTCGTAAGAAAAAGCAATCAATAATTTTTATTAGCCAGTTTAGCATTTAAAAAATACAGAAAAAGAAATAAAGTTATGAAGTTAAAAACTTTAAAAATTACCCGCTGTGGGGAGTCTCAAAAAATAGACACGTGACCATGGCCACTATTCCAACCAAACCCTCTAGCAGTCGGAAACAAAAAAAGAAAAAGATTTTTTAGGTTAAGTGGAAATCTGTTTTTCCGTCGGCTTTTTGGTCACATTGATTTTTGTAATGAAATAATCAAGTTACATTAACTTTCCCAACGTTTCGGCAGGGGTTGCAGCCTTCTTCAGGGCAACTTTATTTGAACAAAAAAAATATACAAAAATGTGTAAAAATTAATTGTTGACAAAATGACAATAAGTACACTCACTTGTATAAAAAAGAAATAAACGAAAAAGGGAAAAAAATAATATATTAAATCATTGATAAAAAAAAAAAAAACTTTACAAGCACTTCTGATAGTGAAGTTTAGTCTGTACTAACTTAGACAGAAAAATTTAGGACAGGAGAGAACAATAAACGGCCGAAATGTTTTGTGTGTCTTGTTTTCTACTCATGTTGTTGTTGAGAACATGTAATATTTCTAACGTGTATCGTTTCGAAACATGTTTCTCCGTCTGTAAAATTTTAACGCCATCCATCATAGTCTGGAGAATGACCGCTCTAAATGCTTTGATAAGACAGAGCTGTTTTGTTCTGATTTTTTTGTCTTATGTCTGACTTATGATTAGACATTCGTTGTCGAAGAAATTGTTTGGTGGTTCGAATGTAGCAAAGATTGCACGGTTCTTTGGGTTTGCTTTTACAATTTATTTATGTATTGTATTAAATTGTATTATAAACACATTTATCATATTTATTTCGCTAGTCTAATTGAAGATGTTAATGATCTCTAACCGATGTTAAATCACTACATAGTATAAAATAAAGTCGCTTTCTCTGTCCCTATGTCCTTATGTATGCTTAGATTTTCAAAACTACGCAACGGATTTTGATGCGGTTTTTTTTTATAAATAGAGTGATTCAAGAGGAAGGTTTATATGTATAAAACATGCATATTATAGTAGAAAAAACCGAGAAATTTGAAGATTTGTAGTGTGATGTCGTAACAAACATATTTTTCTGCGCTTACATTGCAAACGCTGGCTAAACCTAACGAGATAGATCAAATTTATGTACTACGGAATTGTATATCTTAAAAAGATGAATAAAAAAGTCCGCGACAGCATATGGATATCTCCCAAGGATAACCCACAGTAACCATTTTTATCCTTTGCATATTACAAAAAAGATTTGGGTTATTTACCAAGCTATTTTAAACGATACAGTATCATTCCTTATCCAATTAAATACATTAGATACGTTGTGCATCATGTAGACCAAAATTGCCCTTTACAGCATGTGATTCAAATAAATATTTTCGAAGATATTACAGATTTAAAAATTGCGGGACGTAGCGTTTGCGGCGGTATCAGCCGGGCGGGGCGGTGGGGGCGAGCCTATAAATAGTGCGTCGGAGGGCGCGGTTCTTCCTATGGCACTTTTGTTTTACTCCAAATTTAACGCGTGCTGGCCACGGGCAGTAATGAATGAATCAAAACTACTGGATCGATATTAATTATTTTTTCAGTTAGTGACATAGGCTATATATTTTATACCGGTGCGAAGCCATAGCGGGCCGCTGTGTTTTTATATACAACGTTCACAGTTTTTCTGTAGTGTATTTAGTATCAGCATTGCACCCGTGCCAAGCCGCGGGTCGCTAGTAAATAAATAAATAAACTTCTTGAAAAAAGAAACACAATTTTTTGCTACTTTTTTGGAAGTCTTCGATTTTTTGGAAAATAAATCATAGAGAAAACTATAAAGAAGCCTTTCAAAAATTTTCAGGTAAATCGGTCCAGTAGAACTCGAGAAATCTTGCCGCTTGGCCATAGTTTTGTAAAAGACAGTTTTGAGAAAAACGCGCTTAAAGTTTCGTTTTAAAACCGAGCCATTTTGGTTTCTACACCAGTATACCCTCTTAAGACACTATATACCGGAGCCCTCAGGAACTTTATTAAGTGATCTGTAAAGTTTTGTATACAATAAAAGAAAAACGACTTGATGGAATGAAAGTTTAATTTAGAATAAAAAATAGTTGAAACTAATTACAAAGAAAGAAAAAATAAAAGCTAAGAAGAAGTGATTAAATTTAAACAAAGTAAAAGTAAAGTAATCCACTTTACTTTTAGTTGTTATTTCCAACACTCCTCTTCAACTTAATAATATTGGATTTTTGAATTGGTCTTTATAAAAACAATTTTACCAATGCAATTGAGTTTTTCACGGAGCTTGATGAACTGGAACTTTGGAAGGATATCTGCTATTTGGTTCTTTGTGTTAATATATTTAATATTGAACATCATCTCCATTTAAGTTTTTTAGTTCGAGTTGTTTTGATTCTTCATCTTGTAGCCTGTTTTTAACAAAAGATATTGTAAGATGCTCACCTGAGAGAGTTTCTATTGCAGTGACTACATTATGGAATTCTGACGGCATAATCCATAGTGAGCAGTAGGTGGCACACAATATCAAGTTCTTCCAGTTTAGCTCCAGTTGATCTTAAGTCACGGATTAGTTTGTCAAAACATACAAAGTGATTAGCGAGAATTTCATTTTTTGAATCAAATTTCATACTGAGTAGAGATTTACGAATCAATAACTGACTGGCTATTCCTTTGCGTTGGAATGTATCACAAAGAGTTTTCCATACGTCGAATGCTGTTTCCTTATCTTTCGCATATTCCAAGTGACTGTCCGCAATTTTCTGAATTATTTGGGATTTGCATTTTCGATATTTTCTTCTGTGCTCAGCTAGTTCTTTTAATTTTTGTCTTGTCTTGTCTTGTCTTCATCTTCATCTTCATCGAAATCGACTTTTTCTTGGTATGATTCTTTGGTATAATCTAATAGCTCCAATTCGTCCAATAATGTTTCTATACTTACTTACTTACTTAGGTGGGCATTACAGTTCGGGATGAACCTGGGCCTCAACCAACATCCTTCTATAACGACTTCGATTTCGGGTGAGCTCTCTCCAGTTTCGCACTCCAAGTCGGTTGAGGTCTTCATCCACTTGATTGCGCCACCTAAGACGAGGTCTTCCCCTTCCGCGATTTCCCTGCAATGTGCTTTCGAAAACCCGTCGAGCCGGAGCGTTTGGGTCCATCCGCTCTACATGACCCAACCATCGTAGCCTCGCGATGCGTACTCTTCTGGCTAAGCCCATGTCGCGGTACAGCTCATACAGCTCGTTGTTGTATCTTTTTCTCCACACATTGTCTTCGCATACGGGACCAAAGATCATTCGGAGAATTTTTCTTTCGAAACGACCAAGGGTTTCCTCATCCGCTTTCGATAACGTTCATGCTTCCGCGCCGTAAAGCAGGACTGGGATGATCAAGGTCTTATACAAGATCACCTTGGTTTTTCTAGAGAGGGTTTTGTTTCTCAATTGCTTTCTTAACCCAAAGAAGCAACGGTTGGCAAGAGTTATTCTCCGTTTGATCTCCGCACTGATGCTGTTGTCCGTGTCTACAGCGGATCCTAGGTAGACGAAGTCCTGTACTACCTCGAAGTTATGTCTGTCTATTGTGACGATTTGTCCAATTCGTCGATGTTCTGTGTCCCTGTTTGATGACAGCATATACTTCGTTTTGCCCTCATTAACCATCAAACCCATTTTTGCCGCTTCTGTTCCAATACTCGCAAAAGCACCTATGACATCACGCTTTTTTTGTTTCTATACGGAATTTCCAATTGTCGACACCATTTCCATCGAAGAGAGAAACGACTTGATGGAAGGAAAGTTTAATTTAATTTAAAATAGTTGAAAACTAATTACAAAGAAAGAAAAAATAAAAGCTAAGAAGAAATGAGTAAATTTAAACAAAGTAAAAGTAAAGTGGATTAAGTTGTTATTTCCAACATGATCGAATACTTATAGGGCGTGTAGAAGCTTTCACTCATGCCTATCTACCGATCACCAGCCTAGCTTTTGTTGGATCAAATAACAAAACTAGCTGTGATTTTCTTGCAAGTCATAAGTCCTGTAATCAGCCCAGCAATGGATTTTTTAACACTGAACACAAAAACTAATCAATAGGTACTGAGCACTATTAATGCATTATGATTTATTTTTGCGTATAGTGGTAAAATCTATTGCTGAGCTTAGTACCTACTACCTCTTGTCAGCTTTTTGTTTTCAACAGCAAGTTTGTTGGTTTTAGCCCTGGATTTGTCCTGTGCCTATGGTTGCCACAAAGCGTTTTTTGAAAAACCTGAGCTCCTCTTGAATGTTTAAATGTTAACTTCAACAAGTGCGAATCAATATGCTTTCGTAACGCCTGATAAAGCTCACAACAGTACCGATCTTAGGGCTAAAGGTAACACGATTCCCTTGAGAACTTCTATAAAATATCTCGGAGTCAAACATGCACGAAAGATTCGAGATGAGCCATCACGTGCACTGCGCGCTTAGGAACGCAAAGGCTGCTACGGCGAAGTTAAAAAACTGACTTAATTCGAAGCACAGTGAAATATAAACAAAAATTTTGATTCATAAAACCTTGAACCGTCTATTACATATTAAGAAAATGTATGTCCAAAAGCAGAAGGCCTTCGGGCAAGTGGTTCAGCTAACTTTACAGCACGACTCAAGTTATTCTTCCTATCTTCTACTTTACTTCACTGGCAAAAAAAAAAGCAAGCTTCAAATATCATCAAAGACCGATCATCCACACCAGAACATATTTAGCGAGCAGAGGACATTTACCACTTATCTTCAAAAATATTCTTAATGTAGGTTCTGATCAACTCATAAAAATCCAAGACGAAGACAACCAATTCCTCTCTGCTTTCAATAAAAAAAAGTTTCTGTTCAAACTCTATGAAGGGAAAGCTCTTTAGTTTCTCTTGTTCCGCAAGGCCGCAACTTCGATTGAGTGTGCGAGGCTTACCACTTCGGGTTTTGGTAAATAAATTCACGACAATAATTTTCCTATGATGCTTTTGAGTGTCTCTCGCATTTCAGGTTATTTCAATTTTGTCTCAGCAGATTGATTAGATTAATAATTGCAAACATTAAATGCTCAGTAATTGATGCGTTTTTGTAAATTCAATCATAAGCTTTAGGTGCTGCCTTATCTGTTGACTTGACCATAACGTATAAACAAGTACTTTGTCATAGTTTTTAGATAAAATAAAATAAAAAGAAGCCGGTTTTTTGATTGTTTTTGATTTTATTTTTAATAGACGGATTTTTCTTTTTGATCAATATATCAAAACAAGGTCAATTGAAAAAATTAAATTGCATAAATACGAGTTAAGAGTTTGTTTGATTTCTTAAATTTTTAACGTCTCTTCACAACCATTCGGCTTACAACATTTAAAAAAAAATTTTGCTAGGTAATCAATTTTAAATAAAAAAGTGATAAGTAAAAAGTTTTACACAATGAATAAGAAAACGAAAGGGTTTATCATTTTGAAGACTTAGCGAGGAACTATTACAAGAGGAAGAACCTTTGCCAAATACATCCCAGAAACCGATTCAATTTGAAATTCTAAAAACGCGTGTTGTGATGATGAATGAGAAGCAATCAAATGGAAATTGCGGGGCATGAAAAGTAAAGGTTGTTCCTCTTGACATACCTCTTCGGTTGTTAAATATACAGTAACCAATGAAACAAACACTTTATACCAATTCTATTTTATTGGTCTCAAACAAACTACCTACTTACTAAAAAAAAGACCTTCCGATTGCAGTATTGCTCTTCGTTCGTGATAAGAAATCAAAGTTTCAGTGTTTGGAGCGTTCGTGCAGATATTCACAAATGTCCATGCGGAAAAGTAAGTCCGGGTCGCGTGACTCTTCAGATATAACTTCTTGCACCTGATAAACATTCGTCCACTTCCATAAACCCCGACGAATGAAACAGTTCTTGAAGGAACTGAAGACATTCAAGTTTCTTGGCAGGGTGTGGGGGAAAAATGATTGTTTCGTTTCTTTATTGAAGTAATACAGAGTGTTTTGTGATTTCGAAATAGCCGTTACGAACTGGTGCGTCAGCTCATTGAGAAAAATCATACCACCGACAACGTAAAACCGTTCGGCTGTGTCGCCCGACCGAATTCTTAAGCCAAGCCGCTCGCCGCTGTTGTTCTTCATCTTGTAAGGACGCATCTG
This sequence comes from Melanostoma scalare, assembly GCA_949752695.1. NCBI lineage: Eukaryota > Metazoa > Arthropoda > Insecta > Diptera > Syrphidae > Melanostoma > Melanostoma scalare. The sequence goes on from OX456985.1 coordinate 68,548,554, forward strand.
CTGGAAGAAGTTGTTGAATTCTAGCATTGGAATAAGCTTCTTGCAGCGTATTGGAGCTAACTGAACATGATTTCCATCTGAGCTCTTAACTACTTTGTTGGGTTTGTTAAGGCTGCGTGCAAACTTATCGCATTGCTTTAATCGCTCCTGCAGAGGCAGACGCGATATGATCTTTCCTCCAAGAGCTATTCCATCGATGATGTGCAATGCCCGAACCATTCTTCCCGCACTTCCTTCTCCAATTTGCTCTTGGACAATCTCGCCGTAGATAAGAGTTTTTGGCGACATCTCCAAAATGCAATCGCACGGATCCCAGCGGCCTGAGCTTGATAGTTTGAGGATGTTACCGCGTCCGCGACATAAAAAGAATGTTGCAGTATCGCGAGCATTGTCTTCCGTGCGAGACAGAGGCACAAAGAACCAGTCGGAGATGTTATCGATCTCATAAAGCTTCTTTTTGGCGTCCAACTTTTTGGCTGGTGTCGACATAAATGACTTGTCATCTTTCCAGTCACACAAAAGGTCTGTGAGTAAGCCTTCGACTGATTTGACTTCAGGCGCTTGACGAATTTTTTCGGGAAGATTCCACAATTCCAGGCACTTGCTGCGGTACTCTGCTTGACGAGTCTCCTTCAAATCGGTGCTCTTGCAATAGGCGGCGATTTTAATAAGCCCGACGATTTGGTTGTGGCCCAGAAGGTTGTTGCTTTTGGTTATGTAGTCGACAAACTTCTTGTCACGTGAAAGGACTTGAAGAGACACCAATTCTCTGACATCTGTCGGCGAATTTGGATTGTCCCACATTTCTTGGTTAATATCGGAAAGGTGTCGACGAACTGTTTCGGTATTTGGTTTCTTCCATTTGCAGATAAGGTAACGTTCTGAATTCGCCGGTCGACTGGTGTTCGGCTTACATATGCTTATCTCTTCGAAGCACTTGTACATGAGATACACGAGGCCAACGCTAAAAGGTGTGAATATGTCAAAGAGTTTGCACACAAAATGACCTTTTTCGCGAAGAATATGGAGAGCAACAAGGCACTGACACAAATAGAGTTGTTTTGAGAGAATTTCTTGGATGTTTTCTTTGCCATCGACGGAGAACCCACCGTCAGCCATGACAAAATGAACACCAGCCCCATCTGTGTCCTTGAGGACATATTCGGCAAAAGAGGTTTGATTTGCTGGATTGAAAATGTCACCGTCATCAGCAACGCCGTAGAAAGGGTCAAAAGTTTCAGGTGAAGCAGCAAAAAAGTTGTCTAACTTGAAATCGTTAGCCCCGCGCAAAGTAAAGCCGAAGCCTTTGGCTTCCCATCCTTTTTTGTAAAGGACATACTCGGTAAAGCCTCCGGGACCTTAAACAAAAAATTACTGTTACCAACTGTACTAACACCACCTCAAGTTTCTGTACAACTCACCAGCGCATATGTCAGCGAAGTACAAGAGATCGTTCTGCTTCACCAACGACATACCATTCTCGTCTCTGGGATTTGTGAACATAAAGTCGCACAGGGAGTCTATGTTTGCCATTTTGACGGCTGCTCTGTTCTGAAAAATCGATCCCCGAATAGTTTCGAATGGGTTTGACCGTGTACGAGCTCGCCTCATGTCGTTCCCATCTAACTCGTCAAATGCACTTTTGGAACTCAGTACACCGCTAAGTATGTTGGGATCACAAAAATGTGTCTCATCGTCGATTATTTCTTTTTTCGGAGCTTGGCGCACTAACTCTTTGAGATCGTCCATGGTAAACGAGTCCAAGTCGTCCAATTCGTTCCGAATCCAGTCGACTCTTTCAGGAATACGAATTTCTTCCATATTTTCATTCCATTGCTCAGCGGCATCTGATATTTTTCCCAATCTCAAACCCAGACCACGACGACCATCTTGCCGAGCAGCTTCAACAGGCTCAAGACGCCCTTGGCCTAGTTTTCCCAAGCCTTGATCGGTTTTGTAGCCCATATTGGCCATCATTTTAAATGCGGTACTGGAATAACTTTTGGACCATTCTGTTTTAACTTTCTTGTGTGGTGGCTCATCCGATACAGGCTCATCGGAGACAGGTTCATCTGGTACCGGCTCAAATTGTTCTGATGCTGAGGATTCCGATCCATCTGATCCTTCGTCAGAAGAAGATGACATTTTGTTGTTTGTTTCTCTTGATTAACTATGAGCTACAGGACAAAATGATAAGTTGTTTGTTGATTTTTGATACTGGTAGGGAAATATATATAAAAGAATATCTTTTATCAGAGACTTTTTTGTTTTTACACAGCACTCTGAAAATATTTTTATTTTATCATGTCAAAAATGGAAAATATATGTCATTCCAAGTATTTTGTTGACTTGGAAATTGGAATAGCAACTTGGAAAATGAGGTTTGTTCGATTTCGGTTTCATGAAAATATATTTTAAGGGAGGCCTGCACTCACAAGAATCGAAAAAGAGGTACACATATTTTTTTCATTTCTATCAAAGGATATCTCTCACATAAGTGACTTGGTATATCGAAGAAAATGAAAGAGTAAAATTAGCTTTTGTAATAATCCCTGAAAATCCTGACAAATGAATTATAGTGAAACACGTCTGTTTACTGGGAATGTTCAAATTAGAATAATAATTTATTAGAAACTCAGTATATATATTTTCTCAGACAAATAGTTCAATGAATACTAGTCACTTTACAAAGTACTGAGTATCAATTATTATTTATAGGAACAGATCTCCACATCCCTTCTATATTCTTTAGTTTCAATTTTAACTCTGGTCGTGGACTTGGAGAGGAAAAAGAGTTATCTTCAGTGACTTCAATTTCTCTCGACTCGGAAAATTTTGGTATTTTTTTAACATGACTTATGTTCCGTCTTACGATTTTTCCATCATTCATTTTAACACTTACTTCATTAGGCATCCGTTCAATTACCTCGAATTCAGTTGGTATAAAAGTTGGTGTCAATTTATTTTGCGAAACCATGTTGCGAATAAACACTTTGAATTTCTAGCAGGGCATGTTTGGTTGTCACCCAAATGGTCCAGCCTTCCGCACCTAAAGCATTCTTTTCCAAAACCTGAAAACTTTTTGTTAGCAAATATCTTATTGACATCATTGGATAAAACAGAATATGTCATTGTATCCGTTTGACTCCTTATTTGCTCATGCACCAGACACCTTTCTAAAATTTCGTCTAAAGTATGTTCCTTTTCCAAAAGTCGTTTCTTAAGGTCTCCTGTCGCCCACACATCTATAATTTTGTCTTTTAGATTTATATTTGAAATTTCTTGGTGTGTGTTTCCAAATGAGCATTTAGCTGCTTGATTTCGAAGTCTAATAATAAATTTGTTAAAACTCTCTCCTTCCTCCGGTTTGAGTGTTCGAAATAAATGTCTTTCAAAAGTTGAATTGCGTTTTGGTGAAAAATAACTATTTAATTTTCCAACCAAATTTGTGAAAACATCTTCGTTTGTGTCTTTCTCAACTTCTTCAATAAGCGCACCAGGAATATTAAAGGCTACCTCTTGAAGTTGTGATCCACCCAAATGAAGAAGTTTATTTTTTTTCTTATAAGGATCAATAATTTCTTCAGATTTGAGAAATAATTCAAAACTACGGTACCATTTTTCCCACTCTAGTCGAATCAATGATTTGTCGATGATCTCGCACAAAAATGGCTTTATGGTCGCATCACTCATTTTACGTTCGTTCATAAACTTTCTGTGTTTTTCCAACTTTTTCCCTAAATAAAATTCAAAAAGAAAAAGACAATTATTCTAAAGATATACATAACAATATTTTACATATACATATTATGTACATTACATACATACTCATATGAAAATATGTATATCATATTTGTATTCACGTCCCTATATGTTCATATTTTTTTTTTCTTTCTTTTTTTTTTTATATGTATATACATACACATTTGCACCAACTTTTTTGCAATATTTTCTTCGTGCATCAACTTTTTTGCAATATATCTTTTTTTTCTCGTGCATCAACTTTTTTGCAATATTTTTTTCGTGCATCAACTTTTTTGCAATATATTTTTTTTTTCTCGTTCATCAACTTTTTTTCAATATTTTTTTCCGTGCATCAACTTTTTTGCATTAATACTTTTGCATCAACTTTTTTGCAAATCCTTATCTTTCTTTTTTGTATCAACTTTTTTACAAATACTCATTTCTTTTTGAATAAACTTTTTTTCTTCAAATTTGTATATTTACCTCGTCGCCAATGTAATAATCCCTGAAAATCCTGACAAATGAATTATAGTGAAACACGTCTGTTTACTGGGAATGTTCAAATTAGAATAATAATTTATTAGAAACTCAGTATATATATTTTCTCAGACAAATAGTTCAATGAATACAAGTCACTTTACAAAGTACTGAGTATCAATTATTATTTATAGGAACAGATCTCCACAGCTTTTATATGTAGAAAAAGCTCTATCTTCTTTTATCGGTATCATGATCTGTGAGCTTCATGACCACTTTATTTTCATGTGTTCTATATATAACGTTCCCTATGGAGCACAGAATAATGGTGGATTTACATGCATCTGCAAGTGCAGATGAAAATCGGAAAAAGACACAAGATGTAAAATTCATACTAGTCTGATAGAGAGGGAACGAACTTCCTAGTTATGGTTGCAGATGAAAAATTATGGGTGCAGATGAACATGTTCATCTGCAACCATAATTTTTCATCTGCAACCATAATCCTATTCGTCTCTCTTTTTAACTTTTGTTTTTTGTACTTTTCTGCACTTCCGCAGTTGCAGATGCATGTAAACCCAGCATAAGGAATATACAGAAGGTCATCTTCATCCAAAAAGTTCATTTTGCCTACAAGCTAAGACTAGCGGAAGCCCCCGGGCCGGAAAGTGTGGTCAGTGGAAAAAGACGGTTGAGGTTCTTCCGAAAATTTTACGTTTTTTACTTTGTTGCATAAAAGTTGGTATTTTTAAGCTTTCTTACAGTCTGGAATGTTGAAAAACTGATTTATGTGTCATATATAAACTTTTTTTTCCATTTCAGGCAGTATTTTACACATAAAGCATTGTATATATATTCCGCATTCCGACGCAGACGTTCTATAAAATTTTACAACACATATCTTTAAGCTCACCACTCGAAAGCAACTGGTGTGGTAGGCTTACGAAAGAATAAAAAAGAACATACATTTAGGAGTATGTATAAAAAACGACAAAAATTTTATTTCTTCTTCTTCTACACCTCCCAAGTGCACTTAAACCCAATTATTACTTAACCCTACGGTGTTTTCAAGATTATATCTTACAAAAAGGTTGAGTTCTTGTTACCAAAAGGAAATCCCTAATTAATTGAGGCACGGTTCAATAAGGTATAGTTCTAGGAGATCCCGCAAAGCTTTAGTCAAAGTTCTTTTTTCTGTATATCTCACCTCAGCAATGAACTTTTTCAATGAACCATTTCCTGTTCACTCAAGTTCATTTTTTCAAAATTTGCCGGTTTTGCGGGTGGAGATGTTGGGAGATGACCTTCTGTATATTCCTTATTCTGTGCTGCAAACAATGAAAAAAAAATTCAAAAATAGCTTTAGTTTGTTTGTTTTCTTAAATTTTTAACGTCTTCTCACAATCATTCGGCTTACAACATTTGTAACGGGCCATTTTTGGTCGTCGGGATCGCGCTGGCATGCTTGTCCGGCTCCTGCTCGTCGATGGGAGTGGGACTTGACCCCTATAACCCGTATCCAAAAACTCATGCCTTGTCTTTGTTGCCATTTAGTAGCGCAGTCAATGAAGCGAAAAATAGGGCCCAACCTCCGAATTTTTTTACTGTGAACCGATTTGCATGAAATTTTGGAATTAGGCTCATCTTACCCTTAAATTCAAAAGTGATAATGATTTGCACACCGCCACCACCCTGGGGGTGGTTGCCACCCCTTCTCGGGGGTGATTTTTTTTTTTTTTTTTGAAATAACCTCGGATATCAATAGAAAGCCTAATTTTAAGCAAAAAATCAAATATAAAGTTTTTTGTTAAGTCCAATACTTTTCGAGTTATTGGCAATTGAAAATTCGCAATTTGTTCACGTTTTTCATATATTTATTGCAAATATCTCCAAAACTATACGTTTTATCGAAAATTTTATAAAGAACAAAATTGTAGCAGGTAAAACAATGAACAATTTGGTTTTTTATAAAGTATTCTAAGAACAATATTAAGCTAGATATAAAAGATCAAAACCATTTTTTATTTTGTCTGAAATTTAATGGTTGTAGTCAATGCCATTTAGCGGCGAGCAGATGCATTTTATGCATTCTAATACAAGAGGATGTTTTGTAGTGCTTGAAATAAGCTTTAAAATGAGCACTATTAAAAGTCTTTTGCACGTAAAATAAGTGAGCTGTAGTGCAAATAAGGAGATCATCTAATGTTTTTTTCTTTTAAATCAATGAGTTTTTGGACCATAACTCCTTCAATTTTTATGCTATCACAATTTGTAAGAAACCATTGTAAAGGTAATTAAGAGAGCTAAAACATCCTTGATTGCAATATATAGTAAAAAATTTTTTGCTTAAACGGTGAAGGGTTAAAGGACTTAAGAGAGGCTGTGATCGCGCTGCCACGCGCTCTTTAAACAATCATATCTCCGTCAATTTTTGTTTGACAGAAAAAACTAAAAGACCAAATGGTTTGTCAAAAAAATACCAACATTTTTTATTCTTACACTATTATACGTATCTGTCGTCATTTTTGAGATATTATGAAAAAAAGTAGGGTTTCTAAAAATTTGAAAATTAGTTGTTTTTTTTTTAATCGTGACTTTTTTGAAAAATATGTGTCCAAAAGCAGCCAAACTGATACTATCTATCAAACTTTTTATAACAAACTTAATTTTAGGCGGAATACGATTAAATTTAATTTTGGTGGAAATAGCACTTATGAAAGCCATTGATTTAAAAGAAAAAAACATTAGATGCTCCCCTTATTTGCACTACAGCTCACTTATTTTACGTGCAAAAGACTTTTAATAGTGCTCATTTTAAAGCTTATTTCAAGCACTACAAAACATTTTCTTGTATTAGAATGCATAAAATGCATCTGCTCGCCGCTAAATGGCATTGACTACAACCATTAAATTTCAGACAAAATAAAAAATGGTTTTGATCTTTTATATCTAGCTTAATATTGTTCCTAGAATACTTTATAAAAAACCAAATTGTTCATTGTTTTACCTGCTACAATTTTGTTCTTTATAAAATTTTCGATAAAACGTATAGTTTTGGAGATATTTGCAATAAATATATGAAAAACGTGAACAAATTGCGAATTTTCAATTGCCAATAACTCGAAAAGTATTGGACTTAACAAAAAACTTTATATTTGTTTTTTTGCTTAAAATTAGGCCTTCTATCGATATCCGAGGTTATTTCAAAAAAAAAAATTCACCCCCGAGAAGAGGTGGCAACCACCCCCAGGGTGGTGGCGGTGTGCAAATCATTATCACTTTTGAATTTAAGGGTAAGATGAGACTAATTCCAAAATTTCATGCAAATCGGTTCACAGTAAAAAAAATTCGGACCTAAAATGCTTCATTGACTGCACTATTAGATGTTTTTCAGGCACTTGCGAGAAATCTCACCATTTCACTGTAATCGCCTAAGTGACTCTAACGTTGCCATCTCTACTATCCTTCAGTCCATCATTTTTCTTCTACTCACCCCTTAATGCCTATCACACCCTTAGCAATACATCCTACCAATCAAACCACAATTATTCATTTGCTATACATACAGTAATTATAACTCAAAAGTAAACTAAATTATCATTCTTCCCCTCAGTGGGTGCTTTTACAAATTGTAAATTATTATTCTATTCTTATATTATTAATCCTATTCCAAGTTTATGTATCTATATTTCTTCTTCTTCTTAGGTGGGCATTACAGTTCGGGGTGAACCTGGGCCTCAACCAACATCCTTCAGTAACGACTTCGATTTCAGGCGAGATCTCTCCTGTTTTGCACTCTAAGTCGGTTGGAGTCTTCATCCACTTGATTGCGCCACCTAAGATGAGGTCTTCCCCTTCAACGATTTCCCTGCAGTGTGCTTTCGAAAACCCGACGAGCCGGAACGTTTGGGTCCATTCGCTCTATATGACCCAACCATCGTAGCCTCGCGATGCGTACTCTTCTGGCTATGCCCATGTCACGGTACAGCTCATACAGCTCGTTGTTGTATCTTCTTCTCCACACATTGTCTTCGCATACGGGACCAAAGATCATTCGGAGAATTTTTCTTTCGAAACGACCAAGGGTTTCCTCATCCGCTTTCGATAAGGACCATGCTTCCGCGCCGTAAAGCAGGATTGGGATGATCAAGGTCTTATACAAGGTCACCTTGTTTTTTCTGGACAGGGTTTTGTTTTTTTTCCTTAACCCAAAGAAGCAACGGTTGGCAAGAGTTATTCTACGTTTGACATCCGCACTGATGTTGTTATTCGCCGTGTCTATAGCGGATCCTAGGTAGAAAAAGTCCTGTACTACCTCCAAGTTAAGTCTGTCTATTACGACGTTTTGTCTAATTCGTCGATGTTCGGTGTCCTTGTTTGATGACAACATATACTTCGTTTTGCCCTCATTAACCATCAAACCCATTTTTGCCGCTTCTGTTTCAATACTCGCAAAAGCACCTATGACATCACGCTTTTTTCTTCCCATTACGTCAATATCGTCTGCATAGGCGAGTAATTGTACAGACTTTTGAAAGATTGTTCCTCTGGTGTTGACGTTTGAGTTTCTTACAATCTTTTCAAGTATGGTGTTGAAGAAATCGCATGACAGTTTGTCACCTTGCCTAAAACCTTTTTCGTCATCAAAGGTCTTGGTGAGTTCTTTACCGACCTTGACGGAGCAGCGTGAATTCTCCAGCCATCCTGCATAGTCGTACGAGTTTTGCAGGGATGCCGAAACTAGACATGGCTCTGTACAGCTCGTCTCTGAAAATGCTGTCATACGCGGCCTTGAAATCGATAAAGAGATGGTGAATATCGATATTATATTCTCGGGTTTTTTCCAGATCTGCCGTAATGTGAAAATTTGGTCTATTGTGGACTTCCCTGGTTTAAAACCACATTGATAAGGACCTATCAAGTTATTGACGTGGGGTTTCAGACGTACACATATTACAGCAGACAAGATCTTAAAAGCGACATTAAGGAGGATTACCCTCTGTAATTGGCGCAATTGCGAGGGTCTCCCTTCTTTAGGATCGGGCATACGATACTGAGGTTCCATTCATCGGGCATGCTTTCTTCCGACCATATCATGCAGATCAGCTGATGCATGCTTCTTTCCAACTAGTCTCCAGCTGCCTTGAAAAGTTCGGCATCAAGGCCATCTGCACCTGCAGTCTTATTTGATTTAAGTTTGCATATGGCAAGCTTAACTTCTTCTAGGTTGGGAGGACGGTATTCTTGATCATCGTCCAAGCTGAATGGTGCAATCTGCCTGTCCTTATCGCCGTTAAGCAGTCTGCAGAAGTGATCTTTCCAGATACTCAGTAGCGACTTTGGTTCTACAATTATGTTTCCCTGCTGGTTTTTTACATGCTTGAGTTCGGGGTTTGCCACAGGATCTTTTAACCTTTTGGTAAAACTTCCGAATCCTGTTCTTGTCATGGCACCTCTCAATTTCCTCAAACGAGCGCTTCTCATGCTGCTTCTTTTTCTTTTTGAGAAGTCGGTGTTCTTCCCTTCTTTTCTCCTTGTAGATCTCGTTATACTGATCGTAAGCAGCCCTTGTTCGTTTTTGCATCAGCATTTGTCGAGCTTTTTGTTTGGCTGCATTTGCCTACCTGCATTCTTCATCGAACCATGGGTTTCGTTTTGGTGGCCGAGTGAAACCCAGAACCTCAGAGGCAGCGGTTCTGATGGCTTCTTGGCATTGCTGCCACTGGTCTTCAGTGCTTAATGCTGACGGCATGAGATTCAAGGATAATTGAAAGGATACTCGATTGGAAAAGGCATTGGCAATCTCTTGCGATTGTAGCTTTCCGACGTCATATCTCTTCACAGCATTAGTTCGTGCAGGTCGTGAATACGATATCCTCATTCTTACCTTGGCTACAACAAGGTAGTGGTCCGAGTCAAAGTTGGCCCCTCGGAAAGTTCGGATATCTAACACACTGGAAGAGTGCCTTGCGTCGATCGCAACACAATCAATTTGGTTGACCGTTGATTGATCTGGGGATCGCCATGTACCTTTATGAATTTTGAGATGCGGGAAGCGTGTATTACTTACAACAAGATTTAGCCCCGCAGCAAAATCGATTAGCCTCAGTCCGTTTTCGGAGGTTTTGTCGTGGAGGCTATGCTTACCGATTGTATTTCCAAAGATGTCCTCCTTCCCTAGTTTTGCGTTAAAATCGCCAAGAACGATTTTCACGTCGTGTCTAGGGCACTGCTCATATGTTTCTTCGAGGAGCTCGTAGAAACAGTCTTTGGAATTGTCGTCTTTCTCTTCTGTGGGGACGTGGGCGCATATTGGGCTAATGTTGGCGAATTTAGCCCTGATGCGGATGGTCATTATAAGCTCATTAACTGGATTTCGGCTAATCACCTTATCCCTGAGTCTTCCTCTAACGACAAATCAGCACCCAAATAAGCGCTGTTTCTGTTGTCTGCAATCGCCATAGTAGTCACAGTTTCTGGCACTAGCCACGGAAGTATGCTGACAAGCCAAATGCTTGTTTGGGTTCTGCCAGATCTTCGCAAGGTTTTATTCAGTATAAATTATTATACAATTATCCAATAATAATAAATTTCCACTATGGTACAGCTCACAGTCTTTTTTTTTGTAGACTGTGTATCTTACTCTCATTAAAAACAAAACACGGTACGAATTTTGGTTGTGTGAAAAATATATATAAACAAACACACAATTTATTTCTCCGGTTTAACAGAAAGAAATATACGACTTGACCAGAAGAACAAGACTAAAGAACTACCCTTGTCTCTTATTTTAAAGTATACAATTCAAAGAGAGACATAAATAACTACTGCATAGTTCTAAGTTGCCATTCGTAACAGACTGCTTTAATATACGGTGTGGCGACTACCAGTTTTGGTAATAATAGCCACCGCCTAATGGTTATATCTTATGAATAAATTCCACAGAATATGTCCGCAATTCAACACTCAAAAATCAAAAACTGTCGTAAGCAATTATCACAGCGATCCTCACTTCTCGATCGTTCTCAATTCTTTCTTTAGCTAAAGCGGTTCAATTGATTTAAAACCGTCAACTTCTCCTCTACGGTTTTCCGTTGAAGAAATTCTTTAACGGCTGGAGGCGGGACTTACTTCCGTTTCCTGAGTTTTCTCTTTCTCTCACGTCAACTCAAAAGCTTAGGCCGGCCACTGACGACACAATAAAACTGCGCAAACTGGAGTTTGCGCAGTTATATTGTGTTGTGAATGGGGTTGTTTGTGCTGTTTGTGCAGTTAACTGTGTAAAAATCAAAACTATTTTGATTTTTGCTCAAGTCTGCAAACTTGTGCAGTTATTTTGTGCGGTGAATGGCAAAAACTGTACAAACTGCTCAGTTGTAGTGTTTTTACACAGAGTGTACATTGATATTTTGCGGAGTTTTTATAAATTATGTCTGAAGAACAAAGCTTTTGGAGTGAGTTTCTCGATGTTTATATGGAAAATCCGGCGCTATGAAAAATAAGTAGTCCGGATTATAGCAACCGCATAAAGAAAAACCAGGCGTACGAACGTCTCGTGGAAAAATTGAAAGAAAAGTTAATTAAAAGATTCAGCCAACTTTTTCCATTCGGTTTCACTTTCAGGTAGCTGCAAAACAATAACATACATAAAAACTTATCTAAGGTAGTGTTTCTTTTTCATACCTTGATGTGCTCCTTCAAAACATTAATTATGGCTTCACATGTTTCCATTACTATGTGTCCAATTCTTTGCTGAGAAATAGCTGTCAAGAATTTTAAATCCTCGTAGCTGTTTCCGCTGGCCAAAAAGCGTAATGTTAATGATAAGCGATGATAAGCGGGTATTGCTTCCCTCATCATAGTGTTTTTTTTCGATTAAAGGTGATACTTTAGAAGACAAAAGTTCCTCAAAAACATCCTTCTCCATGCGCACATTGTTTTTGAAGTCAACTTCAGAAGTAAATTCTAAAGCCTTGCGCAAACCAATGCGGTGAGCGCGTGCGATGCGATTGCGATAAGTCAAATCCCTATGTATTAAGTCAAACGTCCATAAGATTACATAGGGATTTGACTTAACGCAATCGCATCACACGACTCACCGCGTTGGTTTGTGCAATGCTTAACTCTTTTAACAATGTTGTCTGTCCTAATTTTTGTCTCTTTAAAAAGATTCTTTTACACCACAGACGTTTTCTGTTTTAGATCATTTTTTCTTTTTTTTTCTTCAACGCAATAGCAAGTAATATATAGAGAGCGTGTTTTTTACACATGTTTACAGAGAGGAAACTTTTTTAGACTAAGAACTGTGCAGTTCACTTGTATCGTGTGTGGCGAAATTTGAATTGCGTAAAATGTCAGTTTGCGCAGTTATATTGTGTCGTCAGTGGCCGGCCTTAGTGTCGTATTACATTCAGACTGTTTGCCTGCTGCGTGTTTCGTATATTTTCTTTTGAACCCTCATCCCGACAGTCTCTCATTATTACACTCAGACGTTTTGCGGCTGCGGGTTTTTTGACACTTCTCTTTAATTTTTTGTTCTCACCCACAGAATCAAAGTGTGAAAATAATCAAAGAAGCTCAGCTGCATTATTTATAAATCCACAAAAAAAATCTCATAAAGAGCAAAATGTCATTTGAAGTGGTAAATAATTTAATTAGATTTTGCAGCAATGATTATTGACATCATGGATATGGAAAATACATGAAAATATATGAAAAATTAAAGAAATTGTCCGAAGACATACTACTTCTTTACTCATGAACATTAGAAGATACAATAAAGCAACGACAAGAAACAAAGAAAGACAAGAAAAAGAAACGTCAAAAACCATCCAAGACCACTGGAGAATCCTCAACCCAAAACTTTGCGGGTTGAGACTTTTTAAAGTATTTCTATTTCATCTGCTTTCTCTTTCGCACTTATTTCCGTCTTTGCAAAACCGTCTGGGTGTAATACGACACTTATGTCGATTTCCTTTCACCAATTTGCAGTCGACTGCAGTCGCTACTAAATTCGATTCTTTTTTGGGTATTTAGGAAATTAAAAAAGTAGCGATTTTCTCTTTTATGAATGTATGTGCGTCCAACTGACTTATGAAGAAAAACAAGTACCATGAAACAAAACAATTACATTCATATTGTTAAGCACACAATTTTTTTTTTTTTTCTCACCAAATTTTTTCCAAATTCACAACTAAATACAAAACAATTCTCTTTCCTTTAATTTTTTTCATATGCTGATGTTTTTGTTTACCGTTTTCGATCTGTCAAAATTGTTGTGTGTGTGAAAATCTGTGTGCAAATCCGTCGCAAAAAAGAGATCGACGGCAAGTCGATCTTTTTCCTCCTAAATGAATTCCTTTCAAAAAAAAATTGACTGCAGTCGACTGCAGTCGATTTTTTTTGTGAAAGGAATTCGACATTACATATTGGGACGAAAGTAGTGTTGCCACTATCCCACACTCAAAACAAACACTTTAGCATACAACACTCTAGACAAAATCCATATTTCGTAACACATTCAAAAAGAAATTTTGCTACGTAATCAATTTTAAATAAAAAAGTGATAAGTAAAAACTTTTACATAATAAATAAGAAAAAGACAGGGTTTATCATTTTGAATACTGAGTCGTTTAGCGAGGAACTATAACAAGAGAAAGAACCTTTATCAAATTAAGCCCAGAAACCGATACATCTAAAATTCTTAAAACGAATGTTGATGATGAGAAACACGGCCCTATCGGAGCGGAATTTTCTCCGCAACGCATCCTTTTTCGAAAATTGAATTTTGCTTCGAAGTAGCTGTCGCCGTAAGAAATTTTTCATAAATGCGGCAATGCTTTGCATTCCCAAAACTAAAATCTCCGCAACAAAATCTTATCGGATCGTCCGATCGGAGAAATACCACGAAGCAAAATGTCTGCGATCGGAGAGAATTCCGCTCCGACGGTTGCCACGATAGTGCCGACAATCAAATGGAAATAACAGGGCAAGAAAAGTAAAGGTTTTTCCTCTTGACATACCTCTTCGGTTGTTAACCAATGAAACAAACACTTTATATCAATTCTATTTTATTGGTCTCAAACAAACTACCTACTTACTAAAAAAAAGACCTTCCGACTGCAGTATTGCTCTTCGTTAGAGATAAGAAATCAAAGTTTCAGTGTGTCCTTTGCGTATAATACTCTAATATAATACTATAATACTCACGGCGTATAATGGAAAATGTGATTGATATTTTATTTCTAGCAAAAAATACTAGTTAGTTCATTTAATATACATAATTTCATTTTAACTTACCGCAGTTTGCACAATCGCTCGCTTCAAAGGTCTGTGTTCAATTGGTTGTGGAGAAGACCAAGCCGCGAAGAAAATGCATCGTTTGAAGAGTAACTGCGACGAGTAAGGGACAACCATATAGTTGTAAAAGCTCAGCTAGGTAGCGTTGCGGCGTATGTAGGTAAGTTATGTTTATTTGTTGTTTCGGTGTTGTGTTTGTTCGGCGTTCTTGAACACAGTGATTGGAACGTTCTTGCAGATATTCACAAATATCCATGCGGAAAAGTAAGTCCGGGTCGCGTGACTCTTCAGATATAACTTCTTGCACCTGATAAACATTCGTCCACTTCCATAAACCCCGACGAATGAAACAGTTCTTGAAGGAACTGAAGACATTCAAGTTTCTTGGCAGGGTGTGGGGGAAAAATGATTGTTTCGTTTCTTTATTGAAGTAATACAGAGTGTTTTGTGATTTCGAAATGGCCGTTACAAACTGGTGCGTCAGCTCATTGAGAAAAATCATTCCACCGACAACGTAAAACCGTTCGGCTGTGTCACCCGACTGAATTCTTAAGCCAAGCCGCTCGACGCTGTTGTCGTTCATATTGTAAGGACGCAACTGCTGGAAGAAGTTGTTGAATTCAAGCATTGGAATAAGCTTTTTGCAGCGTATTGCAGCTAACTGAACATGAGTGCCATCTGAGCTCTTAACTACTTTGTTGGGTTTGTTAAGGCTGCGGGCAAACTCATCGCATTGCTTTAATCGCTCCTGCAGAGGCAGACGCGATATGATCTTTCCCCCAAGAGCTATTCCATCGATGATGTGCAATGCCCGAACCATTCTTCCCGCACTTCCCTCTCCAATTTGCTCTTGGACAATCTCGCCGTAGATAAGAGTTTTTGGCGACATCTCCAAAATGCAATCGCACGGATCCCAGCGGCCTGAGCTTGATAGTTTGAGGATGTTACCGCGTCCGCGACATAAAAAGAATGTTGCAGTATCGCGAGCATTGTCTTCCGTGCGAGACAGAGGCACAAAGAACCAGTCGGAGATGTTATCGATCTCATAAAGCTTCTTTTTGGCGTCCAACTTTTTGGCTGGTGTCGACATAAATGACTTGTCATCTTTCCAGTCACACAAAAGGTCTGTGAGTAAGCCTTCGACTGATTTGACTTCAGGCGCTTGCCTGTGTGGTTGTTCATCCGATACAGGCTCATCGGAGACAGGTTCATCTGATACCGGCTCAAATTGTTCTGATGCTGAGGATTCCGATCCATCTGACCCTTCGTCAGAAGAAGATGACATTTTGCTATTTGTTTCTCTTGACTTAAACAGATATTCACAAATATCCATGCGGAAAAGTAAGTCCGGGTCGCGTGACTCTTCAGATATAACTTCTTGCACCTGATAAACATTCGTCCACTTCCATAAACCCCGACGAATGAAACAGTTCTTGAAGGAACTGAAGACATTCAAGTTTCTTGGCAGGGTGTGGGGGAAAAATGATTGTTTCGTTTCTTTATTGAAGTAATACAGAGTGTTTTGTGATTTCGAAATGGCCGTTACAAACTGGTGCGTCAGCTCATTGAGAAAAATCATTCCACCGACAACGTAAAACCGTTCGGCTGTGTCACCCGACTGAATTCTTAAGCCAAGCCGCTCGACGCTGTTGTCGTTCATATTGTAAGGACGCAACTGCTGGAAGAAGTTGTTGAATTCAAGCATTGGAATAAGCTTTTTGCAGCGTATTGCAGCTAACTGAACATGAGTGCCATCTGAGCTCTTAACTACTTTGTTGGGTTTGTTAAGGCTGCGGGCAAACTCATCGCATTGCTTTAATCGCTCCTGCAGAGGCAGACGCGATATGATCTTTCCCCCAAGAGCTATTCCATCGATGATGTGCAATGCCCGAACCATTCTTCCCGCACTTCCTTCTCCAATTTGCTCTTGGACAATCTCGCCGTAGATAAGAGTTTTTGGCGACATCTCCAAAATGCAATCGCACGGATCCCAGCGGCCTGAGCTTGATAGTTTGAGGATGTTACCGCGTCCGCGACATAAAAAGAATGTTGCAGTATCGCGAGCATTGTCTTCCGTGCGAGACAGAGGCACAAAGAACCAGTCGGAGATGTTATCGATCTCATAAAGCTTCTTTTTGGCGTCCAACTTTTTGGCTGGTGTCGACATAAATGACTTGTCATCTTTCCAGTCACACAAAAGGTCTGTGAGTAAGCCTTCGACTGATTTGACTTCAGGCGCTTGCCTGTGTGGTTGTTCATCCGATACAGGCTCATCGGAGACAGGTTCATCTGATACCGGCTCAAATTGTTCTGATGCTGAGGATTCCGATCCATCTGACCCTTCGTCAGAAGAAGATGACATTTTGCTATTTGTTTCTCTTGACTTAAACAGATATTCACAAATATCCATGCGGAAAAGTAAGTCCGGGTCGCGTGACTCTTCAGATATAACTTCTTGCACCTGATAAACATTCGTCCACTTCCATAAACCCCGACGAATGAAACAGTTCTTGAAGGAACTGAAGACATTCAAGTTTCTTGGCAGGGTGTGGGGGAAAAATGATTGTTTCGTTTCTTTATTGAAGTAATACAGAGTGTTTTGTGATTTCGAAATGGCCGTTACAAACTGGTGCGTCAGCTCATTGAGAAAAATCATTCCACCGACAACGTAAAACCGTTCGGCTGTGTCACCCGACTGAATTCTTAAGCCAAGCCGCTCGACGCTGTTGTCGTTCATATTGTAAGGACGCAACTGCTGGAAGAAGTTGTTGAATTCAAGCATTGGAATAAGCTTTTTGCAGCGTATTGCAGCTAACTGAACATGAGTGCCATCTGAGCTCTTAACTACTTTGTTGGGTTTGTTAAGGCTGCGGGCAAACTCATCGCATTGCTTTAATCGCTCCTGCAGAGGCAGACGCGATATGATCTTTCCCCCAAGAGCTATTCCATCGATGATGTGCAATGCCCGAACCATTCTTCCCGCACTTCCCTCTCCAATTTGCTCTTGGACAATCTCGCCGTAGATAAGAGTTTTTGGCGACATCTCCAAAATGCAATCGCACGGATCCCAGCGGCCTGAGCTTGATAGTTTGAGGATGTTACCGCGTCCGCGACACAAAAAAAATGTTGCAGTATCGCGGGCATTGTCTTCCGTGCGAGACAGAGGCACAAAGAACCAGTCTGAGATGTTATCAATCTCATAAAGCTTCTTTTTGGTGTCCAATTTTTTGGCTGGTGTCGACATAAACGACTTGTCATCTTTCCAGTCACACAAAAGGTCTTTGAGTAAGCCTTCGACTGATTTGACTTCAGGCGCTTGCCGAATTTTTTCGGGAAGATTAAACAATTCCAGGCACTCTCTGCGGTACTCTGCTTGACGAGTCTCCTTCAAATCGGTGCTCTTGCAATAGGCGGCGCTTTTAATCAGCCCGACGATTCTCTTGTGTTGTGGCTTATCCGATACAGGCTCATCGTAGACAGACTCATCGTAGACAGACTCATCGTAGACAGACTCATCGTAGACAGACTCATCGTAGACAGACTCATCGTAGACAGACTCATCGTAGACAGACTCATCGTTGACAGACTCATCGTAGACAGACTCATCGTAGACAGACTCATCGTAGACAGACTCATCCGATACAGACTCATCAGAGACAGGCTCATCCGATACAGGCTCATCCGATACAGGCTCATCCGATACAGACTCATCGGAGACAGGCTCATCCCATACAGGCTCATCCAATACAGGCTCTTCCCATACAGGCTCATCCCATACAGGCTCATCGGAGAAAATATCATCTAGAACCGGCTCAAATTGTTCTGATGCATCCTCAGCATCCCATCCATCTGATCCTTCGTCAGAAGAAAATGACATTTTGCTGTTTGTTTCTCTTGATTACCTTTGAACTACAGGACAAAATGATAAGTTGTTTGTTGAATTTTGATACTGGTAGGGAAATATATATAAAAGAATATCTTTTATCACATACTTTTTTGTTTTTACACAGCACTCTGAAAATATTTTTATTTTATCATGTCAAAAATGGAAAATATATGTCATTCCAAGTATTTTGTTGACTTGGAAATTGGAATAGCAACTTGGAAAATGAGGTTTGTTCGATTTCGGTTTCATGAAAATATATTTTAAGGGAGGCCTGCACTTCACAAGAATCGAAAAAGAGGTACACATACTTTTTTTCTTTTCTATCAAAGGAAATATCGCACATAAGTGACTTGGTATATCAAAGAAAATGAAAGAGTAAAATTAGCTTTTATATGTTGAAAAAGCTCTATCCTCTTTTATCGGTATCATGATCTGTGAGCTTCATGAATCATGACCACTTTATTTTCATGTGTTTTCTATGGAGGATGTTCATCTGTGCAAATCACTATTTGAGTGTTGAGTGGAAAGTTGTGACTTGTGAGGTATCAGCGATTTAGAACAGGATCGGGCTGAGGACAAAGCGTGATTGTATGAGACTCTACAGATATCGTATGGTTTAACTTTTCATTTATCTATTTATTGAGGTCGACACGCCACTGACGGCCTTATGTGTTTTGGTTCTTACCATCTTGTTACATCTCCTCTGTGCTTCAAGGCTCAAAAGTATTCGTAGTCGAGTTTTATTGGGAATTTTTATATTCACTTCACTTAGGCGCTCAATGAAACGCTGTACTCACTTATACAACTTTATTCCATAGACTCCATTTAACGGCCATCCCTGTTGTTCACTTCTGCAAGTGACTTATTTTTGTTCACTTACGTTGTTCACTTTAGAGTTGTTTTTTTTTCATGACTGGTCTGATGAAGCAGACTTGTCTGATGGAAGCAGACTGGTCTGATGGAAGCAGACTGGTCTGATGGAAGCAGACTGGTCTGATGGAAGCAGACTGGTCTGATGGAAGCAGACTGGTCTGATGGAAGCAGACTGGTCTGATGGAAGCAGACTGGTCTGATGGAAGCAGACTGGTCTAATGGAAGCAGACTGGTCTGATGGAAGCAGACTGGTCTGATGGAAGCAGACTGATCTGATGGAAGCAGACTGGTCTGATGGAAGCAGACTGGTCTGATGGAAGCAGACTGGTCTGATGGAAGCAGACTGGTCTGATGGAAGCAGACTGGTCTGATGGAAGCAGACTGGTCTGATGGAAGCAGACTGGTCTGATGGAAGCAGACTGGTCTGATGGAAGCAGACTTTTCTGATGGAAGCAGACTGGTCTGATGGAAGCAGACTGGTCTGATGGAAGCAGACTGGTCTGATGGAAGCAGACTGGTCTGATGGAAGCAGACTGGTCTGATGGAAGCAGACTGGTCTGATGGAAGCAGACTGGTCTGATGGAAGCAGACTGGTCTGATGGAAGCAGACTGGTCTGATGGAAGCAGACTGGTCTGATGGAAGCAGACTGGTCTGATGGAAGCAGACTGGTCTGATGGAAGCAGACTGGCCTGATGGAAGCAGACTTTTCTGATGGAAGCAGACTGGTCTGATGGAAGCAGACTGGTCTGATGGAAGCAGACTGGTCTGATGGAAGCAGACTGGTCTGATGGAAGCAGACTTTTCTGATGGAAGCAGACTGGTCTGATGGAAGCAGACTGGTCTGATGGAAGCAGACTGGTCTGATGGAAGCAGACTGGTCTGATGGAAGCAGACTGGTCTGATGGAAGCAGACTGGTCTGATGGAAGCAGACTGGTCTGATGGAAGCAGACTGGTCTGATGGAAGCAGACTTTTCTGATGGAAGCAGACTGGTCTGATGGAAGCAGACTGGTCTGATGGAAGCAGACTGGTCTGATGGAAGCAGACTGGTCTGATGGAAGCAGACTGGTCTGATGGAAGCAGACTGGTCTGATGGAAGCAGACTGGTCTGATGGAAGCAGACTGGTCTGATGGAAGCAGACTGGTCTGATGGAAGCAGACTGGTCTGATGGAAGCAGACTTTTCTGATGGAAGCAGACTGGTCTGATGGAAGCAGACTGGTCTGATGGAAGCAGACTGGTCTGATGGAAGCAGACTGGTCTGATGCAAGCAGACTGGTCTGATGGAAGCAGACTGGTCTGATGGAAGCAGACTGGTCTGATGGAAGCAGACTGGTCTGATGGAAGCAGACTGGTCTGATGGAAGCAGACTGGTCTGATGGAAGCAGACTGGTCTGATGGAAGCAGACTGGTCTGATGGAAGCAGACTGGTCTGATAGAAGCAGACTGGTCTGATGGAAGCAGACTGGTCTGATGGAAGCAGACTGGTCTGATGGAAGCAGACTGGTCTGATGGAAGCAGACTGATCTGATGGAAGCAGACTGGTCTGATGGAAGCAGACTGGTCTGATGGAAGCAGACTGGTCTGATGGAAGCAGACTGGTCTGATGGAAGCAGACTGGTCTGATGGAAGCAGACTGGTCTGATGGAAGCAGACTGGTCTGATAGAAGCAGACTGGTCTGATGGAAGCAGACTGGTCTGATGGAAGCAGACTGGTCTGATGGAAGCAGACTGGTCTGATGGAAGCAGACTGGTCTGATGGAAGCAGACTGGTCTGATGGAAGCAGACTTTTCTGATGGAAGCAGACTGGTCTGATGGAAGCAGACTGGTCTGATGGAAGCAGACTGGTCTGATGGAAGCAGACTGGTCTGATGGAAGCAGACTGGTCTGATGGAAGCAGACTGGTCTGATGGAAGCAGACTGGTCTGATGGAAGCAGACTGGTCTGATGGAAGCAGACTGGTCTGATGGAAGCAGACTGGTCTGATGGAAGCAGACTGGTCTGATGGAAGCAGACTGGTCTGATGGAAGCAGACTGGTCTGATGGAAGCAGACTGGTCTGATGGAAGCAGACTGGTCTGATGGAAGCAGACTGGTCTGATGGAAGCAGACTGGTCTGATGGAAGCAGACTGGTCTGATGGAAGCAGACTGGTCTGATGGAAGCAGACTGGTCTGATGGAAGCAGACTGGTCTGATGGAAGCAGACTGGTCTGATGGAAGCAGACTTGTCTGATGGAAGCAGACTGGTCTGATGGAAGCAGACTGGTCTGATGGAAGCAGACTGGTCTGATGGAAGCAGATTGGTCTGATGGAGACAGCCTGGGCCTGGTCGAAACATGATTTTCTCTCTGTTCTAAACATTTTAGTATCATGACTGCTGCCAGTACTTCCTACTACGACGGCGACGTCCCGAATCCTCAGCTCGAAGTCACATACTACTTGGGCTTTAGTAGAAAAGATATGGTTTCTTGAGAAATACGATGATATTCATATTCAGGGGAAGATACATGCCCTACGTGCTCTCTGCTCGGAATTGGGCACACTTCTTCGATTTATTTGTGCAGTTATATTCAATATTCAGAACATGGTTCCAAATGATTTCGACAGTTAAGAAAATATGTAAATTTTAGCACCAGGGACATTTTTCGATACAAAAAAGAAAAAAGTAAAAATCTTGAAACCCTTAAATAATAGCTTTACTGTTTATGCAAACCAATTTTGTATAAATTCAATAGAAACCGTGTAAATAAATGTGGTTGATCGCCTTTATCAGCACTCAATGATGAATCATTCATTTCAGACGTCTTTTGTGTCTTTGTTTTGTTTTTATAAATGCTAAGCCTGAGGTAGATTTTAAATGATAGGCTTCGTTTGTTTATTGCTGGTGGATTTTGTATGATTTCGCTGTTCTTATTTAATCTAGTGTTGATTGGATGCAAACTGAATTTAGAACTTAAGTGACTTCGCAATTAAGGCTGCAGTTGCTTGTGTTTTATTTCCGTTTTGTTTACGTAGTTCGGATATAACATCATCCCGTTTGAAACCCAATTTGACGAGGTCATTGACATCGGCTTCTGTGAATTTTTCATCATCATTTTTCCAATTTGTAGATTTTGATGTCGACGGTGAATCTAATTCAAAAACATTAAATTTAGTTTGTTAAAATTATAAAAATAAATAAACATACCAGTATCCATTTTGCTGGCTTCAATAGCATTGCGCATAGCATCACTTTCAGCAGTTCTTTTTGATTCTTCAACAACGGTAGTTTCGTCGGGTCCGCCTGATAAGCGGGCGCATGCTGGCAGTTCGTTTTCTGGCAAGAACGGAGTAACTGTTCCAGTGGTACCAATGCGTAGGACATTTCTTTGGAGATCAATGTTCATCTGTAAAAAAAAAAAGAAATTGAAAAGTTAAAATAGCAGTTTAAATAGAAAGAGGAGCAAGGCAGAAAGACAGAGGAAGCGGAAGATAGAGAGAAGGGAGAATATGGGGGAGGAGGAAGGGAGAGGAAGAGACAGCTCCGTAATCGGTGTCATTAGCGGATATTGCTTCATAGGCAGATACGCCTCAAGACTCTGCGTTCCGACGACTTTTGCAGAAACTATTTCCAAAAAAACGCAAAAAACCTGTCATTGATTCAGTTTTTTTCTTTTTATTCTAGTGGTTTTAGAACTCAGGTGTTCGTTTCGCTGGATTCGAGTGCTGGCCCAATTTTAGCCAGCTTATCCACCATTTCATTACCGATTATGTCACGATGTCCTGGAACCCTGATTAAAGTTACGGTGTTCGTTGAGCTGAGCAGTCTTAGATTACTGGGACTGCTTTTTACTAATCTGGATTTTGTGATAATGAATGAGATAACTTTAATGTCCGCCTGAATGTCTATAAAGAAGTCAAAATTTTTGTTGGTCAAGCTTTGCGTAGCCAGGTGTTTTGCGGCTTCACACTTGAAGACTTGGAAGACACCGCAGAAGTCGGGAAGCTTTATTGATCTAGGGTAGGTAGGGTAATCTGAGAAGATACCCGACCCTACCCCTTCGTCCGTTTTGGAACCATCTGTCAAGACGGAAATGTGATTTTCTTTTATAACCCTATTTTCCTCCCAGCTTTCTTTTGTCGGAAAGACTGTTAGGGCCACTGGATTGTAATCAATATGCGGGGGGTGGGGGGGTTGTGTAGTCTGTTTGATTGTCTATATTTGTATGGTTCATGATGGTTCTATGGCCTGATTTGCCTATTTTCCAATTATTGCATTGTTTGAGTCGCAGTGCGCTTCTGGCCTTAGTAAAAAGATCTAGGGGAGCTATCGTCAGGAAGGTTTCCAGAGCTGCAGTTGGTGTCGTTCTCATGGCACTGTTTGAGCCAATGCATGCAAGCCTTTGGATTTTGGTCATGGTCTTAAGGTTTGAAGCCTTCTCTAATGATGGCCACCAGACCAGACAGGCATATGTCAGGATTGGTCTTATTATGGGTGTACACATAGTTTTGTTTTTTTTTTCACAAAAATACTATTGCAAGTGTAGAAGGCGATTTGAGTTTTTCCTTCTCTTTCTTTTAAATTTTCTTTCCAGTTAAGTTCACGATAAAGGACAATTCCGAGATATTTCGCCGTACCAAATAAGTTTATTGGTATACCGTTAATGGTGGGTGGAAGTACATATACCTGGAATGTTACGTTTTCTCGTAAACAGAACAAGTTATGTTTTCGTAGGCTTGACATTTAGCCCACAGTTTTTGGCCCAGCTGATGAGCTTATTTAGAGCTGTCTGAGGGAGTTCACAAAGGGTTGTTGTGAATTTTCTCGAAGTCATGATGACGATGTCATCAGCATAGGCTACGGCTTTTATACCGCTCATGTCTAGTTCAATCAGGATTTGGTTAACTACTAGGAGCCAGAGTTGCGGGGATAACACTCCTCCTTGAGGTGTACCTCTACAAGTTTTGACCTTTAGAGTTTAGGGTGCTTGCAACCATTTCTGCTTTTACTAATCTCGTTTGTAGCATGGAGTCGATCCAGTTTAATAGCGAATGGTACTGTATTCAACGTTGTTGAAGGCCCCTTCTATATCGAGGAATGCAGCAAACGTGATTGACTGTTTAATGGTTCCGACTATTTCATGAAGTGTAGTCTCAACTGATTTGCCCTTTATATATGAATGTTGAGCTGTATAGATCATATTGTTGTTCATTTTAGTTCGGATATGCGTTTCTATAAGTCTTTCTATAGTCTTGAGTAGAAAAGAGGATAGGGCTATTGGTCTGAAATCTTTTGGTTCAGTGTGCGAGGGCTTACCGGCTTTGGGAATGAATATGACTTTAACTTCCCACCAACTAGTTAAAGGTGAGGTTTAGACAGAATCTGAATATTTCCACTAGAATCGGCACAATCAAGTCTAGGGCTTTGGAGCATCATTGCAATAATGCCGTCAGGGTCTGCAGATTTGTATGCTGAGAATGAGTCAATGGCCCACAACACCTTCATTTTATCTACTAATAAATTTCCAATGTTGGAGCTAACGTTAGCGCTAGCGTTTCCATATTCTGGAGATGTCATTTAAGAACATCCTGGAAAGTCGGTGTTCATCAGTGACTCTAGGGTTTCAGAGCATGAGTCAGTCCATGTGTCAGGTGTCCTAAGAAAACTTGGGGTAATTTGGACCTTGGAAATGACTTTCCATAGCCTTGCAGGGTCATTGGTGCACACAATATCTGAGCAGAAGTTGCGCCAGGCTGCTCTTTTTGCGTAAGTAGTTCTATTTTTGTATTCATTTTTACTGATGTTGTGTAGGCCCTAGTCAGTCGAAAGGTTGCTAAATTTTGCTTTATTGAAAAGCCTTTAATATGTACCGAATCAAATTGATTATCCAAGTATACCAGTATTTCAGTTCCTGCCCCTTCCGTGTACCCGTTTGATATTTCTAAGAAGTAAAAAAAATATTGGCAAGTAGAAAAGTGAGTTTGAACTTCAGCTAAATAAGAAAATTACTATTCCCTCGAGTACCATTTTTTCAGGAACTTGTGTTAAAATCAGAAAACACTTTAAAAGACACTACTAAAAAAAGAGAGAGGGAAAAACCCTCACATATTTAAACGTAGTCATTTTCACGTAAAACTTTTCACTTTTTCCAGCGAATCCGTTCTAAAGTCTCAAGTAAATAAAACGATGTATACAGTTCTGGCAACGAATATTGAAGAGAACATTTTTTCTTTGCCTTTTTAAAAATTTAATTAAAACTGTAGTCTTACACCAACCTACCTGATGCCTTTTTAACATATCCAAACCCAACAACATGTCCATTGGTTGCTGTTCCAGCACAGAGAAACTCGATGTTAAGTGGTCATTCTCGATTTGCATTTGCACCATGTGTATACGTCCAATAATGCGCTGTGTACCCACTCCTTTTGCAATGCCATTCCATCTGCAAAAATCATATAAAACAATAATTACAACTGCGTCAACCTCGGCCCACCAGCACCCCACCCCAATCAACAACTTACCTCGTATCAACTAATCGATTAATATGGCACCTCTCAGCACAACCAGCACTCATGATTGTCGTTTGTGCACCAGAATCAATGAATGCCTTAACAGGCACACCATTCACTTTGCAATTGATGTACCTGAAGATCAAAATCGTCAACCACAACCATTTAAGGAGGATACCATATGTAGAATTATGGATATCCAAGAATACAAAAAACAAAAACTTACAACATAGTCACCGTGCCAAATATCTCAGGATTGTATTCGATAGCAGCAGCCATGTTATCTTGAATGTTTTTCTGTTTGATTTCTTCAGCAATCATGCGTTGTGCCTCTGTATCGAATGGATCGGCTTGCAGCATTCTTACACGTTGCATTTCCCTTGCTTTTTTCTGTTCGATTTGTTCGCGCAAAACTTTTGCAAAAGCATCCAAATTACCAGAAAGTAAGGCATCAGCAAGATTGGGATTGTTTTGTTTTAGCAATGACAAATGTTCCGGATTTGATAGAAACATTTGTCGCACCGAAGCGGGATCTTCATCTTCTCCAACGGTGACCTCTTTTGGCTGGACATATGACGATGCACCTGGTACGTGTATATTACTAAAATCGAGTGAACTCAACGGTGATAGTGCTCCTGTGCCTGTGTGCAAATATGTTTTATTATTTTTAAATGTTAAAAGAAGATATTTTTTGTCATATGGTTTAGTTTTGGAGAACGGTGGGGGTGGTGCTTAATTTTAATTAAAAACATGAATTCTAAATTTAAGAAAAGAATTTTTGAAATGAAAAGCGCACTTTGATATCTTGTTACTATTTCTTTGGTTGATCAAATAAACAAGATCACAACCCCAATCAAACTTTGTGCAGATAACTTTTTGTCGTATTGCTATCAAAGCAGTCTCTGATAGAAAATTTGGCTTTTGTTACTTTTCATGTTGGGTTCTTCCTCATATATCAAGAATAATAAAAAAATTGTATTTTTTACTATTCTATTCCAAAGCTGTTTTCAATGCAATGTCACTGCAGATTTTAATTAGCGCACACATCAAGGGGTTATGACTACTCTTATAATAGGTTTGTTCGTTGAAGCCCTAGGGTCGCCATAGGGTCGCCACAAAGCGTTTTTTGAGAAACCTAAATTCACCCTGAATGTCAAATTGAGTGTTTTTTGAGCCATAGGTTTGCCATAGGTTTTCCCCAAACTCGCCCTAGCTTTTTGCTGTGGCGATTTGAGGGCTGTCAAATGGCATGTATTTTTTTTTTAATGACAGGGATGTGTGGTGATTTGTGGTTTAGCGTTTTTTGAGGACTGGAAAATCCAGGTCTTTTTGACAACTCATAGGGTTGTCAAGAAAACCTGGGTCAACCCTGGGGAAAGTTCAACGAACAGACCTAATGTTATTGAACACAGTGCGAGCATTTAGGAAAATAGGAGAGGATTTGAAAGGAGACACCGAGGCACGTTGCTCTTGAACCTCTGTGAATCGTAATGAAGGGGAAAAACAGGTCAGGTAGAGCATTCCACATCCGGTGGGTGCGACTGAAATAAGAATCTCTAAACTTGACGGTACGGAAAGGCGGGTCTTGCGGCTAAATTGTTTCAGGGGAGGAATGCAGCTGGCTATTTCACTAGAGCACTGTTTGTAACGTTTCGACGACGTTCAAGAGAATCAATCGATTCTACGATTGAACTATCACCTATCAATCTTAACGCTCTATTTTGTACCCTATCAAGTAAGTGCAAAGATGTTTGAGGAGCACCTGACCAGATATGTGAGTTATAATCCAGTTTTGGGCGGATGAAGGCCTTATAAATTGTAGCCAGATCAGAAGGGGTGAAGAACTTCCTGCATCGTCTCAAGAAGCCTAAGAATTTAGCAGCGTTTTTGGCGACTTCAAATATGTGGTCATTCCAACGAAGATCATCGTTTACACACATACCAAGTACTGACAGCTTTTCGGTTTCTTGGATGCAGGTACCATTCATAGATAATGGCAATGGCATTGAGTTTTCGAAGCATTGAATTCTACTCGGTTCTTATGACCCCATGTAACAATGCTGTCAAGGTCACAATTCAATGAGCTTATCATACGCAACCGTATACCTTTTAGTGGAAATACAAAGGCGTAACTATGATCAAAAAATACAGACCGCTGGAGTTTTTAAAACCTATGATGAGTTTTTTTTAAAAAGATGATGAGTGAATTTGGTTTGAAATTGTTGATGGTTGATTATATCAGCCGAGCCACAACGTATCAAACAAATAAATCTTTTTTTCCAAAGAAAAAAGAAAGGACAAGAACAACTACTTTTTCAAGCCCTTGTGTGATGTTCAGTTTAGTGAACATTAAAGCCTCGTAAAACGCTAAGATTTTCAACTTTGTGGAGTTTCTTTGTCTACGCCTTGGAAGTAGAGATGAAAAATTTCAAATTGGTACTACTTATTTGATCATATCAATTGGGAGTAACATCTTTTAAATCCAGGGATCTGGGATGCTCCATCCGTGGAGGACCTGCTGAACTAGTAAGTGCGAGTGTTGACAAAGAGCCGAAGAAGAAATAAATCAACACTATAATGCTCTGCGAGTAATGACTGACTGCCCGAACCTCAGTGGCCTAACAGAGCTTTTTGGAAATGTTCCAGCGGATGAATTCGATTTACTGAATCAACGGTGGACTTCGGCAGTCAAAAAAGCAGAAACTCCTGAATGAGCTACTCCGACATATTTGCTTTCAAGGTCTTTCAGGGTCTTTCAATACTAGGACAGGGTATTGAATAAAGAGATGGCGCTTAACGACGCAAGCAAAGGAAAAAAGGACAAAGACCTCTGGATCTGCACGTGGAAAGTAAGACCCCTTAACAGATTACGTGCAGCTGGAGAATAAGCGTACGCCCTGGACTGCCACAGCGCAGACATAACCGCCATCCAATGTGCGATGGAATGGGCCGGGCATAAAGAAAATTAAAAACTGTGACATCTACTATGGCGACTGCTACAGACAACAGAAACAGCGCTTATTTGGGTGTGGATTTGTCGTTAGAGGAAGACTCAGGGATAAGGTGATTATCCAAAATCCAGTTAATGAGCGTATAATGACCATCCGCATCAGGGCTAAATTCGCCAACATTAGCCTAATATGCACCCATGCCCCCACAGAAGAGAAAGACGACAATTCCAAAGACTGTTTCTACGAGCTCCTCGAAGAAACGTATGAGCAGTGCCCTAGACACGACGTGAAAATCGTTATTGGCGATTTTAACGCAAAGCTAGGGAAGGAGGACATCTTTGGAAATACAATCGGTAAGCATAGCCTCCATGACAAAACCTCCGAGTGTGATAGATGTCCCAGCTTTCCGTGGAGCAAACTTTAACTAGGACCACTACCTTGCTGTAACCAAGGTACGAATGATGATATCGTTTTCACGACCCCGAAACACCATTGTGAGACGATATGACGTCAAAAAGCTACAGTCGCAAGAGATTACCCGTGCCTTCTCCAATCGAGTGCCCCTCTAACTATCCTTGAATTTTATGCCACCAGCATCAAGCATTGAAGACCAGTGAGAGCAATGCCAACAAGGCATTAGAAGTAGAGTCTCTGAGGTTACGGGTTCCACTAGGCCTCCAATAATCACGACAAAAGTTGATGCAAAAGAAAACAAGGACTCGGCTTTCGACTAGAATAACGAGATTTCCAAGGAGAAAAGAAGGGAAGAACACCGAATTCTCAAAAAGAAAAAGAAGCAGCATGAGCAGCGCTCGTTTGAGGAAATAGAGACGTGCCATGACAGGAACGAGATTCGGAAGTTTTACGAAAAGGTAAAAAGATATTGCCAGGGTGGCAAACCCCGAACTCAAGCCTGTAAAGACCAGCAGGGAAGCATAGGATTAGAGTCACAGTCGCTACTGAGGATCTGGAAAGATCACTACTGCAGACTGCTTAGCGGCGATGATAACACAAATTTCGCTGTCAGGCAGATTGCCCCATTCAGCTTGGACGATGATCAAGAATGCCGTCATCACGACTTAGAAGAAGTTAAGCTTGCCATATGCAAACTTAAATCAAATACAACTGCAAGTGCAGATGGCCTTGATGCCGAACTTTTCAAGGCAGCTGGAGACCAGTTGGAAAGAAGCATGCACCAGCTGATCTGCATGATATGGTCGGAAGAAAGCATGCCCGATGAATGGAACCTCAGTATCGTATAACCTATCCTAAAGAAGGGAGACCCTAGCAATTGCGCCAATTATAGAGGGATAAGCCTCCTTAACGTCGCTTATAAGATCTTGTCAGCTGTAATATGTGAGCGTCTGAAATCCCACATCAACAACTTGATAGGTCCTTATCAATGTGGTTTTAGACCAGAGAAGTCCACAATAGACCAAATTTTCACATTACGGCAGATCTTGGAAAAAACCCGAGAACATAATATCGATATTCACCATCTTTTTATCGATTTCAAGGCCGCGTATGACAGTATCTACAGAGACGAGCTGTACAGAGCCATGTCTAGTTTCGGCATCCCTGCAAAACTCGTACGACTTTGCAGGATGACTTTGGAGAATTCACGCTGTTCCGTCAAGGTCGGTAAAGAACTCACCGAGACCTTTGATGTCAAAAAAGGTTTTAGGCAAGGCGACAAGCTGTCATGCGATTTCTTCAACATCATACTTGAACAGATTGTAAGAAACTCAAACGTCAACACCAGAGGAACAATCTTTCAAAAGTCTGTGCAATTACTCGCCTATGCAGACGATATTGACGTAATGGGAAGAAAAAAGCGTGATGTCATAGGTGCTTTTGCGAGTATTGAAACAGAAGCGGCAAAAATGGGTTTGATGGTTAATGAGGGCAAAACGAAGTATATGTTGTCACCAAACAATGACACCGAACATCGACGAATTGGACAAAACGTCACAATAGACAGACATAACTTCGAGGTAGTACAGGACTTCGTCTACCAAGGATCCGCTATAGACACGGATAACAACATCAGTGCGGAGATCAAACGGAGAATAACTCTTGCCAACCGTTGCTTCTTTGGGTTAAGAAGGCAATTGAGAAACAAAACCCTTTGCAGAAAAACCAAGGTAACCTTGTATAAGACCTTGATCATCCCAGTCCTGCTTTACGGCGCTTGGTTGTTTCGGAACAAAAATTCTCCGAATGATCTTTGATCCAGTATGCGAAGACAATGTGTGGAGAAGAAGATACAACAAGGAGCTGTACGAGCTGTACCGCGACATGGGCATTGCCAGAAGATTACGCATCGCGAGGCTACGATGGTTGGCCATGTAGAGCGGATGGACGCAAACGCTCCGGCTCGTCGGGTGTTCGAAAGCACATTGCAGGGAAATCGTGGAAGGGGAAGACCTCGTCTTAGGTGGCGCAATCAAGTGGATGAAGACCTCAACCGACTTGGAGTGCAAAACTGGAAAGAGCTCCCCCGAAATCGAAGTCGTTATAGAAGGATGTTGGTTGAGGCCCAGGTTAACCCCGAACTGAAAGTGAAAGACCCACCTAAGTAAGTAAGAAGAAGAATGCAGGCACTTCGTTCTTGATTGTCTTTAGGGAGCTTAACCCTGACTAGTCGCATTTGGGCCATCTGTTTCTAGAGTTATGCGGATCCACAACCAGAAATATGTTTCCAACTTTCAAAGGTCTGGCGGAGGAGAAACATTGTGTGCGCCTGGTAAAGGTGGGCAAGTATTCTGTACCCTAAGGTCTTAAGAAGTGGTCGGCGTACAGCTGCGAAGCAAGTTAATTTCCGGATTGCACTGTCACGTTGCTTATTATATTATATTTAGGGGTTTTGAACCGCATCTAGTCGATTCCAATAAAAAGTGGTTTGATGTTAGGGCTTTCGCATTCTTAGAATCTATTCAAATATACGCGAGTTTAAAATATTCTCAAGTTTTCTAATAGCAAAAGGAAAAGCTTTTGGTAGAACGAACTAGATGCTCTTAGCAACCACCCATATACGGTGAGCCCGGTAGGATGAACTTCCATTGTGCCGTGGCTCGTGGTGAACTTCTCGACTTATTTATCTCTCTGGATATTAGCAGCTTCCTGTAACTGCTTTTCCGCACCGTGGACATTAGTGCGGTTGTCACTGTGACATTCGAGTAATGTGCCTCTTTTGGTTATAAAGTTTCAAAGGACGACAGATTCCTGTATAATGTATAAAGGAATCTGTCGTCAGGGTATGACCGACTTCTATATGTACACAGAAGAAACATCCGTTTTTTCAGCCAACAGTGACTCAGCGAGTGTTGTTACATTCCAACAGGATTTTTACCAGCTTTCGGAACGAATGTAGAATTGTGATAACCACAGTTTCATTGTTTTGGTGCTTTACTTCCCACATTCAGCTCCAAACCAAATTCGATTACCCTGAGTATTTTACCAGGGACTTGACTTGCAACTTGCCCATAGTATTTCCAAAAATGTTTCCCTTCCTTGTCTTGCGTTTAAATCGCCAAAAATGATTTCCATATCGAGTCCAGAACATTGCTTACATGTTTTTGCTGGAAGGTCGTAGAAGACCAACTAACGTCTTCTCATTCTGTGGAGGCAGGAGCGGGTATGTTCGCGAATAGAAACAACAAGTCCGCATCGACGTAGACGCAGGATTTTTTTCACAAGGGAGATATCGCGTTTTTCGCTCACAGCATTGTGGGGAGTCTAATAGTTCTTTGACAGATCACTGCCTGTAAAAGAACACAACGTTTGACGTTCGAATGAATAAGATACTTTACTTCGGTATATCCTAATGTAATGGCCTGATTCAAAAATTCGAAGAAGGACTCAACTGATTATAAACGCTCTATGTTGCTAAGCTAAGCTCATTTCAATAACCCATTTGGATTCCTATTAATTTATCTATTGCCTTCGAAGAGATAATTGCCGTTCATTATGCATTCACAAGATGCTCTTGCGACCCGCAGTTCAATGAACACTTTTGATGATGAAATGAAAAAAAAAAAACTTACCCAAAACACGGCCTGCTCCAGGTGCTGCAGCAGAACTTCTATTGTTAAAGCTTATGCGCTGGAGAACGACACAATCACCGTCACCCATTCCATAGGCTTTGAGCGATTTCTTATCATCCGCTAAGGGCAGTCCATTGAAGATTATGAGTATTTGTTGGCCAGGGACTCCTGATTCCACTTCACAGAATGCCTTGAAGTTCTCCAGCTCCAGATCTTCTGACACATCAAGAACGAAAATTTCATCGGTCGTAGTGGTAACCGTGATTTTCATGATGAAAATTTTTGTTTTTTGTCACAAGCACCAAAAAAATTAAATTAAAAATCCAACAACTTGTACTTTGTACTATTTTTTTCAAGAACGCGTCGCGTGTTCGCTGTGCAGTGATCACGGTATAACTTTTGATTCTAACAAGCGCATACAAAACCAAACTCTGGACGAGTGTGATTTTTCACTTCTTCACCTTTTTTCTTTTTTCGATGAGAAGCAGTGTTCTTTGTTATTGCAACGGTGTGTTGGTCTATTCGAAAAGTGCCAAATATATTTTTTATGAGATGCTATTTTATCCAAAAATAACTCTCTGCTTGTTTTTTAAAACGAAAAACAATTCGCGTGTGTTGTGTATTTTGATGTTTTTTATTTTTGTTTTATAAATTGAACACTCTTTCCAATTGGTTTCTTTTTTTTTTGTACTTCCAATAAACAAAGAACGGCACGAGAATTTTTTCGATAGATTTTAATTCGAGTATTTAGATGGAATGACGTGTCTTTTTGAGTTGAAATGATCTTTGTTAATTGATTAGAAAGTTATGGACTAAGAATTTTGAGGATTATGAAATTCAAATGCTTTAGGGAATTGTACAAATTGCCTTTGAAATGCGAGGTGACACAGAAAACTTGAAACTGCTACGAATTTACAAAAAGTTCATTCATGGGGGTTAGCAAAAGAAATTTGTTGATGCTTCCTTTCTCAATTATTATTGTGAATGCACCAGCAGGTTACGGCGAAAAGTAGCTTGAGCTTGAACGTCAAATATATTAGGATGGTAACACATTCTGAACATGAAAATATTACTGAAGCCTTAGATGGGAGCTGTAAAATCCCGATTATGATCGTAATGCATAGCTCAAAATATTTTAATCATGTGGATTGCTTACAACGTATTATGGTGGATTTACATGCATCTGCAAGTGCAGATGAAAATCGGAAAAAGACACAAGATGTAAAATTCATACTTGTCTGATAGAGAGGGAACGAACTTCCTATTATATATATTATATATTCCTTCATGTTCATCTGCAACCATAATTTTTCATCTGCAACCATAATCCTATTCGTCTCTCTTTTTAACTTTTGTGCTTTGTAATCTTCATCCGTCTCGCTTTACTTTTTTGCACTTCCGCAGTTGCAGATGCGAGTGTGGAGTATGTGGAACGAGAATGAAGTCTGACAGCCTTATTTATTAGATTTCACTAATACTCGCTTCAACCTGGTATTAGTTAATACTAGTATTAGCACTTAATACTCCCTTACGCCAGGTCGAGCGAATCCTTATTTATAAAACATTTTCCTACCCGTATTAGTTAATACTTGCTTATGTCAAATTTTTCATCAAAAAAATGACCCATCTATAACTCTGGTTACTATAAACGTCAACAAATCCCATTGTGCACGTTCAATGCATCAAGTTTTTTCAGATAATCTAACTACTTTCGGGCTCTGATTGGCCAGAGTTTTAGTTCTTCTTTTGATGCGTGACTTTTGACCAATCAGAGGCCAAAAAAAGTTAGATTATCTGAAAAACTTAATTGTGTTGAACCCGAGCATTATGATTGTTTTTTTTTGTGGTTGGCGGAAATTTTTTCCAAAATGGATATTAAACAAAACAAAACAAGAAATATTAGTTTTCATTTATTAATTTATTTATCTCGTAGTTAAGGCGGAAAAAGAATTAAAACTATTCACAAAACCAAAATAATTTTCCACTTTTCCTCCAAAAATTTGAACAAAATGACATTTAGACCTTAATCCTCCGTTAATACTCCTATGAACCAGTATTAGCTTAATCCGCCGCTAATACTGGTGTATTTTTTTTATAAATAAGGTTTGGAGTATTAGAGGAGTATTAAGTTCGTAGTAACCTTAATCCGCCGATAATACGGGTTTATAAATAAGGCTGTAGATGTTTATTCGTAACGAATAAACTATTTTTTTCAAATTTTTTATTTTTAGGCACAAAAATAAAAGTTTATCTACCTTAAAATAAGTATGAACTATGTGTCCATCGTTTCCAAAAAAAAATCGTAAGGAATTTATGCTAGTAAGGTACTTAAAATCTCATTTCTTGATTCATTCGTCGTTCGTTGGTCGTGCTCATGTGAATAGTCCTTTAAGGACTATTCACATGAGCACGACCAACGAACGACGAATAAATCAAGAAATGAGATTTTAAGTACTTTACTAGCATAAATTCCTGACGATTTTTTTTGGAAACGATGGAAAAATAGTTCATACTTATTTTTAGGTGGATAAACTTTTATTTTTGTGCCTAAAATTAACAAAATTGAGAAAAAAAGTTTATTCGTTACGAATAAACATCTAGTAGGTACGAAATGTCAGACTTTATTCTCGTTCCACATACAATCCACACTCCAACGAATAAATTTTTCGCGCGTGCTTAACCTCAAAATCATTCCCCATTTTTGTTTTGCATGTAAATTGTGTTCGTTATTCGTGACGAATGTAAAACACTCATGTGAATGAAATGTCAAAATATACGAATATTCGTTCATTCGTTGTTCGTTGGTCGTTCTCATGTGAATAGTACTTTAGTCTGCATCCGAATCACAATACCAGCCGTATTTATTAGATTTCGCTAAAACACGCTTAAAACGCATATTAGTTATTCAGTGATTAAGAACTTATTAAGACTTTAATCAGTGAATAAAAAATCCTTATTTATAATAATTTTTTTCGTCCATACTAGTTAATCATCCCTTATGTCAAAATCATAAAGAAACTCTCTTATTTTGGTTTCTCAATGGTTGAACTGACAACAGAAATTTGTTTTTGTTTATATTTTCTAACCTATGGACGATGAAATGTTGGTCACGCAATATACATTGTTCTATATATATGTATATATTCTATTATTCTTTGGCTTTAATTTTGTTGTTTTGTCCAAAAAGCGAAAATCAAAAACGTTTCCGAACTGGAAAACTTGTAAGAAACGAATTTACAAAAAAGGAAAACAATGCATATTTCTGTCAATTGAAAACACATTTACTACATCCAAATTATTTATAAAGTTAATGTAATTTGAGTACATTTCCATTTTAGTTATTTTTAAAATTCTCAAAGATGTAAATAAACCACTGAATGACAACTCAATACTCAAAATCAAATGACATTTATACGCTAAAACACGCTTAAAACACACATTTCTGCGTTTAAGCTAATCAGCCCTTATTCACTGCCGAAAAATGATTATAAATACGATTTTTGTTTTAATCAACGATTAAGCGTGTTTTAAAGTTCCGCGGAGTTTAAAATGCGATTATAAATACGGCTGTACAAGTTTTTTTTTCATCTAGTTGCTGCTTAAGTAGTATTCACATGAGAACGACCAACGAACGACGAATGAACGAAAATTCGTTAATTTTGACATTTCATTCACATGAGTGTTTTACATTCGTCACGAATAACGAACAAAATTTACATGCAAAACAAAAATGTTGAATGATTTTGAGGTTAAGCACGCGCGAAAAATTTATTCGTTGGAGTGTGGATTGTATGTGGAACGAGAATAAAGTCTGACAGTTCGTACCTACTAGATGTTTATTCGTAACGAATAAACTATTTTTCTCAATTTTTTTAATTTTAGGCACAAACATAAAAGTTTATTCACCTAAAAATAAGTATGAACTATGTTTCCATCGTTTCCAAAAAAATTCGTGAGGAATTTATGCTAGTAAGGTACTTAAAATCTAATTTCTTGATTTATTCGTCGTTCGTTGGTCGTGCTCATGTGAATAGTCCTTTAAGTAGTATTCACATGAGAACGACCAACGAACGACGAATGAACGAAAATTCGTTAATTTTGACATTTCATTCACATGAGTGTTTTACATTCGTCACGAATAACGAACAAAATTTACATGCAAAACAAAAATGGGGAATGATTTTGAGGTTAAGCACGCGCGAAAAATTTATTCGTTGGAGTGTGGATTGTATGTGGAACGAGAATAAAGTCTGACAGTTCGTACCTACTAGATGTTTATTCGTAACGAATAAACTTTTTTTCTCAATTTTTTTAATTTTAGGCACAAACATAAAAGTTTATCCACCTAAAAATAAGTATGAACTATGTTTCCATCGTTTCCAAAAAAATTCGTGAGGAATTTATGCTAGTAAGGTACTTAAAATCTAATTTCTTGATTTATTCGTCGTTCGTTGGTTGTGCTCATGTGAATAGTCCTTTAAAGTCCAATTCGCCTTGTAATGACATCTGTCACAAACTGGTTTTTAGTACCAAAATTTGTCTCTTTTAGTACAACGAACCACAAAATTGAAGATGGCTTCCTGCAAAAAGTGAAAAGTTTCGTGCGTAAATCAAGGTGTTTTCTTGCAAAAATATATCCAATATTCTGTGAATTTAATATCATAATTTAATTAAAAATCAATCTCCAATCAATTGCTCTTGCAATTTAAAGCATTTTTGTCCACTACGAGTGTTAAAAAGGGCCCATTTTTGTGCTTCAAAATAAATTGATATCTGTTCCATTGGGTGACACATTTAAGACGTAATTTCACAATCGCAAAAATACCCAAGTGTTTTTCAAAAAAAAAAAAAAAAAAAATACAACTTTTCTGCGTATCAAGCATTTTTTTATAAACCGTCAAAATATATCCACAAAATAGCTATAACTATCATCAGCTAGCTATGAGTACACAGCCTAGTCCAGCAAGCCTAAATCCTCAGGCCGAAACTGATAAGGTTTGTATTTTTAAAATTCCAAAATATTGTTATTTTTGTCGAAAGTAAACTGCAGCTGTACTTATATATGTACGTATGTGTTTTTTTTTTACTAGCAGAGGCGTTTTGAGAAAGATTCAAAAAATAAAATGGTTTTTATCTCTGAGGGGTTGGAATTTGTTATTTTTTCTGAAAAACCTTGGCTGGGATAGCCTTGAAAGTGGTCTCATATTTTTGATGTGTTGTCAATATTTGTTATTGTGTTTTACATTCTCCCCTCTGTGTTTTTTTGTTCGCACTCCTGTGTGCAACGTGATCTAGATCTTAAAACCAGTAAACGGAAAAGTGCTGTTGTTTCTTTTTTGTCGCTCGTAATTGGTTTGGTGTTATGCTATGCACTACTGTAGCACTGTACCGGTGTTTTTTTTCGACTTAGAGAAAGTTCCTGTTTGGAACCCTTTTAGGTATTTGAATTTTTCGGGATAAATAATTGAGGGTAGGTAGCTTATAGCTTTTACGTTCACGAAAGGTTTTTTTTTTTATGAAGTCTCATTAACATTTCAATTTTCTTCATTCACAGAGAAATTAAAACGAGAATTCACCGTCCATGCGGGTTGTTTATGAATGCCCAGCTAATCGTCCTCATATGTTGGTGATCTTTGAAGAGAATATAATCGAACACATCCGGGTATTAAACATGTAGTTTAACTTTTGAGGCCAATGTGCTTTAATACTCTTCAATCCTCACATCTTTTCCCTCTCTGTGTCTGAATATAACGAGAAGATTTTAGAATTTTGCGTTTTCTATAGTTGATTTGGTGAACCCATACCCAAGCATTCTTTTTTGGAAAATGCTGTTTGTCGTTTAGAATTAAATAAATAAATAAACAACAGAGCAACAGAGCAACAGAGCGAGAAGCCCCAGGGCCTAGTACATTTCTCACTGCCTTGTTAGGGAATAGAGGAGACCTACAATTTTCTGCTGGTTCCAAACGGCTAATCCAGGACTTGCCAATTCCTCGCGAAAAGCGATACCCGTGGAAAAACATTTTTGTTTCTGTTGGGATTCGAACCACGAACCTTTGGCTTAACAGGTGGACATGCTAACCAACCCGCCACAGTTACCACGTCGTTTAGAATAAGCTTCAAGTTTTTGGCTAATTGATACGTTGGCTAAAAGGTAAGACTAAAGTACTTAGTTGACACATGAATTCAAATTCCGCTTCTGATGTCTCTTTTTTGTCAGCCACCAGTTTCATCTGAACGCCGCGCCGCCCCGCCCTTGAAACTAGATATAAGTGAAATCACAACCACTTTTTTCTATCAACTGCTCCATAAAAAAGAGAAGGCTACTACCTTCGTAGTATAATGGAACGCTAATTAGAAGTTTAGTTTAGTTTATTGAACACATGGGAGTAAAAGAAAGACAAGAAAGTCTTTCTAAGTACAAAAAATAAATAATAGAATTGATGACTTAAGGTACACGAATGATCCAATAAATAATACGGCAGTATAGCATGATAATCATCTCCACCAAACTAGGTCAAACATCAATAACAGTTAATGCTGTTAAAAGTTGTCCCCAAGGAGGTGTTTTATCACCCCTTTTCTGGTCAATTGTAATAGATCAGCTCCTGGACGGCCTCAATAACTTGACGTACAAGGTTACGCTGATGACCTGGTCATC
The DNA here is from genome assembly GCA_949752695.1 of Melanostoma scalare. NCBI lineage: Eukaryota > Metazoa > Arthropoda > Insecta > Diptera > Syrphidae > Melanostoma > Melanostoma scalare. The sequence goes on from OX456985.1 coordinate 68,587,980, forward strand.
TCTATTCAAGGCAATGAAGAAAGTTAGGTGGAAGTGGCTGTCAGCCAATGAATACATTGCCTGACACACTTAGGCCGCAAAGGCCCATTGTGATACCACAGAGATCAGCAAGTCAATCACCTACTGATCTCAGAAACCCGATGTAAGATTAACGAGTTGATCACCCATTTATCTTCCATTACGGGACTAGCCGGTTAATCACCCGCTAGTCGAACCACACGGAGCTTTTAAGCTAAGTCGCTGGTATCATCGAAGAAGAATTCACCGAGATGAGTTTTCCTCCTATGAAGTAGTGCAGGGCATGAGCAAAAAAGGTGTTGAACGGTTTCTTCCTCCTCCTCGTCCATGCAGCTTCTGCAGAAATCATTGGAAAACACACCAAGTCTTTTGGCGTGTCTCCCTATTAAACAGTGACACCTATGGTAGAACCCTAGATACAGGCGGTTCAGGGCTAACAAACTCTTCGAGGGTTTTGAGTCTACACACGGCGAAACTTTTTTGGTTGCAGGGCAGTTGTTACTCTCAGTTCATCTAATGTTTGTTATCCCTGAAGCGTCTTGTCTAAGTAGGAGTTTACATGTAGCGATAGGTACACCTATGTTGTTCCATTCTGAGCGTAGGGAAGTGGTCGTGCCCTTTTTGGCTAGTTCGTCTGCCATACAGTTGCCTGGTATGTCCCTGTGCCCCGGCACCCATGAAAGGTGAATGTTGAACTGATTTGACATCTCCCTCAGAGACATCTGACAATTTTGGACCGTGATAGATTTTGTAGAGACAGAGGCAAGAGATTTCAGGACAGCTTGGCTGTCCGAGAAGATTCGAATATCCGTGGAGGATATGACGTTTTCTTGACGCCAATACAGCACCTCCTTAATCGCTAGAATTTTCTCTTGGAACACACAGCAGTGATCGGGTAAGCGAAAGAAAAGACTGAGATTCAGTTTTTCTGAGTAGATTCCACTTCCCACACCTTCGCTGGTTTTTGAACCATCGGTGTAAAAGTGTATTGCTTCATTTTCCAAGAGAGTGCTATTTTCCCAAGCTTCTCTTGAAGGTATGGTCATTATATATCTAAACTATAGTAATTTTACTGGACACCTTTTTTTATCTCCTGCATTGATCGTTAGGTGGCGCAACATCGCGTGGGGAAGCGCGAATCAGCTGATGTGGAATGTTTATTTTTAGCGTGCGTAAGAAAGAAAAAAATATATATTTGTATATATTTGTTTCCTGCTCATACGCATATAATTTTCCTCCTCTTCAAATACAGTCTTGTGGAATACATTCCAACTTTTGTGGCGTACGTTCAATTCCCACTTTGTCACCGGAACGGGTCAAAGTAATCGTACTATAGAATTTATATACAATGGTATGGTTACTTGCAAATTGTTGTCAAACACCAACTTGGGGGTGGTGTAGTCGGATCGATTCGGTAGGAATCTAAAGTTATCTAGAATGGTAGTGTGACCGATTTGATTATTGGTCCACTGTGATGTAGCTCTGGAGTAGCTGAGCTAGCTGCGACTTGTTTGCTGAAGATATCTAGGGGTGTGAGATCTAGTAGTACATTGAGGGCGTCCGATGGGGTTGTCCTCAGTGCGCCACTAATACACAGACTAGCCGTTCTTTGAACTTTGGCCAGCTTGTTGTAGTTGATCATCTTGTCTAGTGCTGTCCACCAGACTATCACCCCGTATGTGAGTATCAGTCTAATTACCGAGGTAAACAGCCAATTAGTGATTTGGGGAGAGAAACCCCATTTCCCACCAATGGCTTCTTTACAAGAGAAGAGTGCCACAGTGGCTTTATTTACTCTTGCCTCAATATTGGTTTTCCTGGTCAGTTTTTTGTCAAAAATGAGACCTAGATATTTAGCCTGATTTGAAAGTGTGGGAGTTACCCCCTTTATAGTTGAGGGTCTGAAGTCCGGAATTTTGTATTTCCTCGTAAAGAGAACTAATTCCGTTTTGTGTGGATTGATGTTCAGACCACAATCTACAGCCCAATTGTTAAGCTTGTTAAGTGCTGTTTGTAGCAGCTCAGCTAGGGTTTGTGGGTACTTGCCTGAAACGGCAATTGCTACATCACCGGCATAGGCTATGGTTTTAAAACCTTCGTCCTCTAGGTCGATTAACAATTTGTCAACAACCAGGTTCCACAGTAGAAGAGATAGAACTCCTCCCTGCGGGGTCCTCTATTGGCCATTCTGCTTGTTTTGTAGTTCCTCAATTCGGAACTAATGATTCTACTGCTGAGCATTATTTGTTATCATGTTCTTGATGTGTTCTTCTATGAGCAGCCCATCAAGAGCATTAGTGATTGCTGTATTGTTAACATTATTAAATGCACCGTCTATGTCTAGGAATGCGACGAGAGAGTAAGTAACGAAACGAGAGTAGCAAACCAGAGAGTGGAGTGCAGTTTCCACTAATTTACCTTTTGTATAGGTATGTTGCGCCGGCCGTTGAGATCAGACTTGGTTGAATTTCTTTCATTCTTTCCAGTGTTTTAAGTAGGAAGGATGATAGCCTAATAGGTCTTAAATCCTTTGGATTTACATGAGAGCTTTTGCCGGCTTTGGGTATGAAGACGAGGCAATGAAGAAGTACAGGTCACAAACCGAATGCAACGTGCCCTGAACAAAGTCAATGACTGTTGCAGTAGCGAAGGCCTACAGGTCAACCCCACCAAAACAGTCATCATTCCCTTCACCAGAAGACGTAAAATCGATCTTCAAACACTCTCAAATAAATTTCTCCAGAGAGGTCAATTACCTAGGGGTAACACTGGATAGCGCCTTATTATTGTTGCATATTCCTGTTTATAAAGCCGTTGAACATTGTGTTTAAGAATAGGAAGATGTAATTTGTTTAATGGTTAAAGGTAAACTCTTCCAAACTCTGGTAGCATAAACATAGAATAACCGTTAACAATTTAAAGAATTTTCTAGTGGTCGGACGAGGTTTGATGTTCTGGAAGAGTTACAGTGTTGTATTTTTTCAAAGAGGTAGAATGGAATTGTGGTACCCGTAGCGTGATGGTTTGCATGTCCGCCTGTTAACCCAGAGGTTCGAATCCCAAGTCCACCTGCAAGTCGAATTTTAATTTATCTTATAAAGCTATAACAAAAGCGGTTTCGCAACTATGTATGTTTCGCTCTAAAACCCGAGTGGTATGGAGACAAAAGACTATGCCGGTCAGTATAACTTTCAAAGACTTTTCTTGTTTTTTGCAAGTTAACAAAATGTACAATTAGTGTAATATTTTTCTTATTCATTTTGTTTCTTTCTCTTATTACAAAACTGAATAATGATTTCGAATTCGAATATTTGATAAATTTTTAATGTATTCTGTTCAAATTTGACGTTTTAAACGTGTAGCTTTTGTGTCAATAACGCGTTTGAGTACTTTAATCGCTTATTGAGAATTTTTGTCCCCACTTATTAAAATTTTACCGACTTTCAATTTTGGTGTACGAAGTAGTCGAACGTAGCTTAATGTTTGTGAGTTATCTAACACATCAGCTGTTACTTTAAAGTTATTTTTAAAGTGTTTCAAATTTAACAAAAATAAAAACCAGGGGCACACGTTATCGAGTAAGTCGTGACGGAGTTATGTGAATTTTGTATTACTGCTCACGTTTTTTTTTGGCATTCTCTCATCAGTAATCGAATTGAATTTCATTCGACGCATGAAGTGTTTACTGATTATACATGGAATACAAATACATATAACAAATGTTGTGTACATTTGTCTTGTATTTATTACGATACGAAGGTAGATTGCTTTATCCCAATTTGGGATAAAGTAGTAAAGTGCCAAATCAAGAAACAAGCAATCAACCGAGCCCATCCGTTCACACCGATCACTTTTGTTGCTTTTGTTCACATCCACCGATTTCGAAACTTAGTCAACAGACAAAACCAGCCACGGAAATTCTTATCATCCCTTAGATGCCCCGGAATATCTTATATTAAATCGTCTTCTGCCACTGCTAATCTTAAAAATGCCCAACCAGCGAAAATCTTAAAGATATTTACCGAATGTTGTGTGTAGGTAGATCTTCGTTTTTTGCATGTGCTCGTTTACAAATTTTTTGACTTCTTTGCAATCCAACGCACATCTCTTTGTCAAACTTATTTTGACAATCACTTTAAGTTATAATAAAACCATCAAAAAATTATCATCATGCTTATAATTTGTTTTATTTTATTTTGTTCGTATTTTAGGTATTCCAATGGATCAACGAACTTGCCCATCCAGAAACTCGTGAAACTGCTTTGCTGGAACTCAGTAAGAAACGCGAAACTGTGACAGATTTAGCACCAATGCTATGGCATAGTTTCGGAACAACAGCTGCCCTCCTGCAAGAAATTATTAACATTTATCCCTCAATTAATCCTGCCACTTTGACTGCACATCAATCAAATCGGGTGTGCAATGCCCTTGCTTTGTTGCAATGCGTTGCATCTCATCCCGACACACGAACTGTTTTTCTGCAGGCACAGATCCCATTGTTCTTGTATCCGTTCCTCCATACCACATCAAAAACTCGACCTTTTGAATATTTAAGATTAACCAGTTTGGGTGTAATTGGAGCTCTTGTTAAGGTGAGTTCGATTGTACTAAAAAATAAAAAAATATAAAATCACTCAAACAAATATGTAATACCTTTTTTGTAGACTGATGAACAAGAAGTGATAACTTTTCTGTTAACAACTGAAATCATTCCTCTCTGCTTGCGAATAATGGAGTCAGGATCAGAGCTAAGCAAAACTGTGGCCACATTTATTTTGCAAAAAATTTTACTCGATGAAAGCGGTCTGTCTTATATATGCCAAACCTATGAAAGGTTTTCTCATGTTGCAATCATTTTGGTAAATAATTAAATTCTATTTTGAATGTTTTTTTCCAGCTACTCATATTTTTAATTAAATTTTTTTACTTTTAGGGCAAAATGGTTATTCAACTTGCCAAAGAACCTTCCGCAAGACTACTTAAACATGTTGTTCGATGTTATCTCAGGCTTTCCGACAATCCACGGTAAGTTAAGCATTTTTATGTTGTGTATGTTTTCTAATTTGAGAGTGGTTCTGAAGTAAGTTTCGATTAAAACACTTGTATAGTAAAACGTATCGGAATGCAGACTTCTTCTTCGTTCTTACCAAATAAAAGATTTTTTTTTCTATATAAACGAAAAGTGATCTGATGTGCTAATCTTAACGAAATGTGGAAGTAATCTTTACACTATTTTTAAGAAAAAATAATATTGCGCTTGATATTTCTTATCTATTTGATTGAGTTGGCTCTCATGTTCAAAGGGCGGCCGTGGTGCAGTGGAAGAGTGTTCAGTAGATAGGCCGGACGAGTGGGTTTGAATCCCGCTCTAGACATCTACTTTTCTTCCAGCCTCCCAGTTTCATTTGGACGCCGCCCTTAAAGTTATATGTGAAATTACAACCACTTTATTTCCATCTACTGCACCACAAAAAAGGGAAGGTTGCTACTCTGGTAGTACGATGGACCGGCAATTAGGTCTGAGTGCTCCAGATTAGCATAAGCCTCCTCTTAAAAAAAAAAAAATGTTCAAAATGCGTGCATTTGGTATCGATGAGTCTCTATCTCTTTTAGGTTAGGTTAAAGTAGCTGTTAGCTCGGCTAACACACTTAGGCCTGTTGCAATGTATCCTTATCCCAACGGAACCATTTCGAGCTTACAATGAAGCACGCAGGGCGTCGATGTGAGTAAGATCACTAGGGTCATCAAAGAAATACGGACCTAGGCGTATCATACTTTTTTGAGCTAAAACTGGACATGAACAGAGAAGGTGGGAAACAGTTTCCTCCTCCTCATAAATACAGCTTCTGCAAAAATCGTTTGAGCCTACTCCTTCCAATAAGATGTCTTCCTGTGATGATCGTCGCACTAATGTGTTTTCTTTTGAGAAAGATCAAGCCGTTCGACCGCTTAAGATGGCGCTTGGGCCAGATCTGTTTCGTTGCGTTACATGATAAACTGCTTGACCATCTCACATTAGTTTTCTTGTATGCGTCTGCTTGAGCAAGAATTTGTATGTAGCGATTGGTGTGCCGCCCGATACTCTCCATTTTCGGTGAGAAGGGCAGAAGTGTTTCGTTTCTGGCGAGTTCATCTGCTTTGTAGTATGTCTCTATGCCCCGGCACCCAGCACAGGTGAATGTTAAACTGCTCTGACATCTCCCTGAGAGATGATCGGCAGTTAAGGGCAAAGATAGATTTGAAGGAATTTGATGCCAGGGATTTGATGGTCGCCTAACTGTCTGAGGAGATGCATATATCCTTTTTGGATATCATGTTTTCTCTGAGCCAGTATAGAGCTTCGCTAATTGCCATCACCTCGGAACACGCTACAATGATCTGGAAGACGAAGCGAGATGTTTAATTTCAATTCGTCTGAATAGACACCACAACCTACTTCTTCATTTTTGAAACGTCCATATAAAAATGGACGTATTCGTTTTCCAACAATGATTTGTCCTCCCAATATGTTCTGGATGGAGTGGTCACTCGGAAATTTTTACCAAATTCGAGTTTAGGTGTGGTGTAGTCTGTTTTTAGCTTGGGGACTCCGAATTTGTTCAGAATGTCAGCATGACCAATATTGTTGTTGGTCCATTGTGAGGCTTCTTGTAATCGAGTAACCGAATTCGCAGCTGTTTGTTCACTGTAGATGTCAAGTGGGACTAGGTGAAACAGGATGTCGAGTGCCGCTGAAGGAGGGTGCGTAAGGCACCGCTCATACTTATGCATGCTGAACGTTGGACTCTGCTTTATCCTTGTGTAGTCCACCATACTGTAACATCATAAGTGAGGAAAGTTCTGATGACCGAGATGTAAAGCCAATGTGTGATGCGGGGTTGACGACCCACTCACTCACTCTTTCTTGTATATTTGGCGTCCAGCTCAGCTTTCTATCTTAAACTAGACCCAATATTATTATTTTATTTATTTATTTCTTATCAATAACATATTAAAATACATTATTAATAAATATTGTACAAGAGCACTAGCAGCGTAGACTATGGGCTCTTTGATTTAAAATAGGAAGATTTATATTTTAATTTTAAGTAAAAGTAAAGTTTTGTTAATAGTGTCTATGTTCTTAGTAGAAGTATCCTTTAACAGATCTAAAATATTAATAAATGAGAATTGTGCCTTTATAAAATCTGATGAAAGATAGCATGGGCCAAGCAAGTGATTAATGGTAATGATATTTCGGCAACTGCAAGTAGGTGGTTGTTCCTTTTTGAGAAGATGTTGGTGAGTTAATAGCGTATGACCAAGTCGAAGACGAACAAAGTTTTTTACCATTGGTTTGGAGATTTTTAATTGGTAGACCCAATAATTTAGCCTCATTGGAGAAAATTAGTTGTATGCCGTTAATGAAAGGAAGGGCTATGTACGGAATATTGTATTTCCTAGAGAACCAGTTCAGTCTTGTGGGGATTTATTCCAAGTCCACACTTACTGGTCCATTTTGAAAGTTTGTTTAGAGCATATTGAAGGTGTTATTTTAAAGTGTCAAGATGCTTTCTTGTGACTGCACTGGCAACATCGTCTGCATAAGCAATAACCTTGAAGCCATCCCCTCCAGGTTTATCAGTAGTTCATTTACCACCAAATTCAAGAGAAGAGAAGAAAGTACTCCAAATTGCGAACTGCCTCTACCTCCTTTGGTAGAAGCCTTTCCCAGTGTTGAGTTTATGATTCAACTTTCAAAGAGTCTTTCAACTCACCGAGTGAGGGGTCTACCTTTAGAGTTCTAAAAGCTCGAGAGATCGCAGATGTTTCGACGTTGTTAAAGGCGCCTTCGATGTCTAGGAAAGCAACTATAGTGAACTCCTTTTGGTATAGCGAGTGTTCTATCGTAAGGATTTGCGTGTGTAGAGCCGCTTCAACTGATTCACCCTTGCAATATGCGTATTGGGCTTGAGAAAGAAGTGACTTGTCAAGCGTATTTCGTAAGTGGATAAAACCAAATTCCTCTAGTGTTTTAAGCATAAAGAAGATAGACTTATGGGTCGGAGATCTTAAGGGTTAGTTTGAGACTATTTTCCAGCTTTTGCTATAAACACTACCTTCATTTCCCTCTAAGTAGCTAAACTGTCAGATTATCAAAATTGACGCTGTTTTGTTTGTAATTAAAATCTCTTAAATTAATCTGAGCTCTCAAGCATTTCAGATGATCGTCAATTCTTTTTTACTAATCTGACGGGTTCCCGTGAGCATAGCCCTCTTTTTTAAGGCCTCATACTGGCTAGAGACACTTATCAATGTGTAAGATACCCTCTCATGTATTGATCTGCCGCGTTCGACTAAATTCCTAAATCCCCTCTTCAGCACCCCTACTAACGTCTGAAAAATAGCAGAGCTCCACAGTCGACGATTTTGCTAAAGTAAATCCCTGTTCAGCCTTTTCTTTGTTCTTCCATGTTCTTAACATTACTTTGAAAGGCTGTTGTGAGTCTACTTGGTCAAAATCGGGACGGAAACAGGGCATTTTACTGCCATTGTACTTTTTTTTTCTATTTAATTGCATAAAAGAAACTCCAAAAAGAGTTGAGAGAAAATTATACATCAAACATCTTGATATCGCCCAACTGAATAACTTAACATTATTTTATGAATTTTACAGAGCAAGGGAGGCTTTGCGACAGTGTCTTCCCGATCAGTTGCGTGATGCAACATTCTCCGGTTGTCTACAAGACGATAAATCCACCAAGCATTGGCTGCAGATGCTAATAAAAAATTTAGAGCTCGGAGCTGTAGCCCCAACCGATCCACGCCAAATTGGAATGTCACCACTGACCTCATAAGTATAAACAAACAAAACTAAAACTCAACTCACGCTACAATTTTATACACATGAACCTACAAACAAAGAAAGAAAAAAATGCAAAAAACACAAAAAAAAATCATCAAAATAATAATAATTAATATTTTAAATGGAACCTCGTGATAATTAAAAATAAAATATTGTTAAAAAAAAACAAAAAACAGAGGAGACTGTCAATAAGATTTATTATTAAATAAAACACACAAAAAGGTACCTAATCAAAATCATAACAAAACAAATTTTTTAAATTAAATATTGGTATTCATGAATGAAAATAAAAATTGATTCGTAAAACACAAATTTAAAATCAATAGATACAAAAAAATCAAACCAAACGTGTTATGAATTCCCTTCCCTGTAAAATTTCTGATTTGAAATCAATTTCTTTGATCTGCTAGCAAATATGAGGGATGAAAAGTTTTGTTGATATTGATTGAACTTAAAACACTTTATATAGAACATAATATAAAAAACAAAAAATATTACTATGCAAATGATAAACTAGTTAATTCTAAAAGAGCATATAATGTAAATTATGTATGTAAATTATTTAATGTAAAAAGAAACCTTGCATAGCAAAGTAGAACTACTAACAAAAAAAAAAAACAAATTTATTGATAAATCTGCATCTATAACAAACATAAAATTGTAAAAGAAAACTACTTTTGTTATTTTTGTACAATTCAATAAAACAAAAGGGAATGCCAATATAACAAAACAGAAAAGAAAATTAGTAATAGGAACTCACGAAACTAACAAAAGACTCTCAACATTGAAAATTTAAGCGTAGCTCGTCCAATGACTTTTTTTTAGAAAAAAAACTCAAAGAATAAAATGCATTCACAATTTGTTACACAAGTTCTTAGAACAGTTTGGTGGTTACTCAGAGGAAAGTAGTTAAATACAATGTCTTCAAAAACTACAAATAAGATTCATTCAAAAAGAAAACCCAATAATGATTGGTTTGTAAAGTCAGTTTCAAGCCCCCTTAAGTTAGCTTAATTGTTGCTAACTGCTTATGCACGTACTTATTGCAATCTTATGAGATCCGAAACAACTCCATGTTACACTTGGATCGAACTGAAAAAGTTTCTGGCTCATGGCGTAGTTGCCACGAATCAATTTCTTCTGCGCTTAGTTGCAGTTTGTGTTGCTATTGATTTACTTCGCATGTAAGGTTCATACTAAATGATCATAGCATGTCCATTTTAGTGTTCTTCTTAGAAATAGCAAAACCTTACTAATTTTTGTACAACTTCAGCTTTTCTACTCTCTGCGATGAAATACAAAGCAGTGTCTCAATGGTTATTCCTCATTGTCTAGGGAAAAAAAGCGTGGAGCAGTAAACCAAGAATCTAATTCATGTGAGTGCATCGCTCAAATTAGGTGATCCGAGTGCCGGAGACCTTATGATTTTTCGTACTTTTGACTGGTACCAAATCTTCTGTTAGCTTCGTCAAGTTTTTATTTCAATGTCTCGAAAATTCAGTCTAAATATATTACGACTGAGAATTCTCCCATCTAAAACAAAAAATTCAATTGCATCCTTTATTCGCTCGTTCAGCCTTCAGATCGGATGAAGCTGCCTTGACGAGCTCAATTAAAATTTGAAGTTTTTCTTCCAATACTCTCTCCTCGACGATTTACTCCTGGTCCATTTACTAGTAGTATACATTAATATTGTCGACTTTGTACGAATTATTTCAAACTAATGATTGCAAAGCCAAATTGTTTCCTTAACAAGATTTTTTTATATTTCCTTTTTATTTAAATTAGCCTGTAGAATAATTTTTAAGTTTATACCTTATGCATACAACACCCCATTTATAACGTACACAAAAAATTTAGTTTAAGTTGTTTGTTCATTTTTTCTTATATACATAATACGAGTTTTCTTTAGCATTTGCGGCTTACTTTAATTATTTTCGTGTAATTATTTATTAATTTTTTTTTATTATTATTAAAATATGTTTGTATATGAAATAAAAACAAGAAAGAAATTAATTCGCTTTCAATATGCTTTTTTGCTGGCGATGGACACACTACCAAAATCTCAAATTGAGTGATTGTATTTAGTATATAAAAATGTATACCTACCCAATTCTTATTCCTTAATAATTTTATTATATTTCTTTTTTATTTTGTTAAATACTGAATTAGTTTTCATAAATATAAATGAATAAATACTATAAATATATATTTTTTAAAATAGGCTAAATAAATCAAAACCACAAAAAAATGAAAAAAAAAAAACGAATTAAAAGAGAAATTAAAATTTGTATGGCCTTTATTAATACATTTTAACAAATACTATAATAAAATGTTAAATAAAAAGTAAGGCCCATAAAAACATGTGAAAGGCATCGCAATTGTACGGCGATGTCATAAGTAACAGTTTTCATCTCCAGTGTGTTAACATTACAATGAACTAATTATAAAATATTAGCAAAAAAGAAACAAAATAAAACAACATATACATTATATCATTATATTGCAAATTATAAAAAACATATTTGTTTCATTTCAAATAATAATAATAGACAGATTATAATTTCACAATGCAGGGATATGGCACTGACTGAAGTCAGGGATCCTGTGGCTTTTGACAGTCAGTTGTGATTCTTTTTAATTTTTTCCAGTTTATGAGAATTATTTCTGATTGCACACAAAACTGGCCCAAGGATATGAAAAAGGCACCAGGGGAAATGCTATACCTAGATGATTGCAAAACAACCACCAATTTTATCACCTCGCTATATACTCGGGTTACTATTTAAATCGATTATACAATATATGTAAGTGTTCGAATGCCCCAAATTCCTTTCCCGCAATTCTTAAGGATATAGGAGTAAATGGGAAACTTGAAGCTCGAAAGTTTTTGTCGAATGCAGGACTTGTATTACAAATTTTATTTGTCTGGTAAATTTCGTGTCGACTTTAGTAACATTAGAGGCTTGCGATCGAATTTCTTTGCTGTGTATGCTCGCACTGCAAAATGAAGGCCAGTAGCTTTGACACTGAGTGAAACTCAGTTGATTCTGATTCCTTAGAGCTCAACTTACCTGGGTATAGTTTAGGGTCATTATACTTTTCTTCACATCATGGCCTCGCCGTGTATGTTCGATGATATTGCTTATCAACTTCAACCACAGTGCGCCCTTTGATCTTATACGAGCTTTAATTTCATGTAGTTGAATTTCACCGTCCGTTAAAAGTCATCGATTATCGTTATCATCATCGATTATCGTCATCGTTATCGAGGTAACGGTAGGAGCGGAGTTTTCTCTGCAACCCATCTTTTTCCGGAGATTCAATTTTGCTTCGAAGTAGTTGTCGTCGTAAGAAATTTTTCACAAATGCGGCAATGCATTGCATTCCCAAAACTAAAATCTCCGCAACAAAAACTTATCGGAGAACGTCGGATCGTCCGATCGGAGAACTACCACGAAGCAAAATGTCTCCGATCGGAGAGAATTCCGCTCCGACGGTTACCTCGATAGGGCCGATTGCTTATCAACTTCAACCACAGTGTGCCCTTTGTTCTTGTACGAACTTTAATTTCATATGGTTAAAATTCACCGTCCGTTGAAAATCGATCATAGTAGTATCATTTCCTCTAGGCGGCAAATCGGACCATTGTGTCATACCGGTCGATTTTGCGTATTCCGTCACGGTAAAAAGATAAAGTCTCTGAAAGAAACGTGTGCCAAAGATGAGAAACCCGATTGGGGCGACCTGGATAATTTCTTTGGATTTTAACTGTTCATTGTGCAAACGGAAACTTGAAAGCATCAGCTTATATGATATCCAACGAAATTCTCAACGGCATGATAAATTTTATTCCTCACAGAACAAGAAGCATCATCCCCAAAGAGAATTCGTGGCTTGATTCGAGCTGTAAAGAGGCGATTGGGAATAGAGAAAGAAGTTTTCGAATATTTAAAGGTAATCCTACTGTAGAAAACCGAAATTTGTTCAAACGGAAGAGAAAAATCTGTGATGCTCATATCCAAAAGGCTAAGTTTTTATAAAACCAAAAAGTAAGGCAAAAAATACTGTGTGCAAATGGAGGCAAACATTTTTGGTCTTTTGTTAAGTTTATTAAAAACTCGACCACGTCATTGTTCCCAACGATCGTTTTTAATTACGCATCCCTATGTGAGCTCCATCGATAAAGCCAATTTACTGGCAGCTCAATTTGCTTCTAACTCCACACTTCCCTTCACTTCGGTTGCGAGAGTCAGAAAAGATCTCAATGTACATAAATCTGCTGGTTGAGATAACATCCCCACGATTGTTTTGAAGAAGTGTTCTTCTACGCTTGCAAAACCATTAAAGCTTTTCTGTCTTCCCTATTCTTCTGGGGTCTTTCTGAGCAGATAGAAAACTGCATTTTTTCAGCACGTGTTTAAAAAAGGCGAATCTTTTTCCCCTTCCAAATTCGTGCTTAAAGTATCGATGAGTCTCTTGTTCGTTGGATTAGAAACTACCTTTCCGAACATTCAATACAAGTGTTATTGGATGGCTTCAAATCTGACCAGAGACTCCTATTATCTCCGACTCTCTTCCATGTTTTCATAAACGATTTCTTTTCTGAATTTGTTAATGCTCTTAACCGTTTTGCTGACGCTTAACATCCTCCATTGGCATTATCCAATAATGGTACCTGAGTCCAAGAAACCGAAAAGTAGTCAGTACTTGGTATGTGTGTAAATGAGGATCTTCGCTGCAATAACACGTTTGAAATCTCCAATGCTTAGGTTTCTTAAGACGATGCAGAAAATTTTTCACCCCTTCTGATCTGGCTACAATTTAGGTTCGTTCGTTGAACTTAACCCAGGTTTGACCTAGGTTTTCTTGAAAACCCTATGAGTTGTCAAAAACAAACCTGGGTTTTCCAGTCCTTAAAAGAAGCTAAACCACAAAATCACCAGAAATCCCTGTCATTTAACCAATATGTATGCCAATAGACAGCTTTGGTCATTATCTAAACTATGTCATTATAAAACTATGGTGAGTTGAGGGCAAACCCAGCGCAACTCAGGGCTCGAAAAACACTCGGTTTGACATTGAGATCGAGTTTGGGTTCTCCAAGAAAAAAGCTTTATGGCGACCCCAGTGCTTCAACGAACGAACATTCTAAAAAGCTCGCATTCTCCCTAACGCTGGAGTTTGATTACGATATCTGGTCAGCTGCTTTGTGCTTTCTTGATAGGGTACAAAACAGAACGTTAAGATTGAAATTCTACTTTCGAATCATTCTAAAGTTATTTTTGATACAACTTGAATCTTGAAAATGTCAATAAGTGTGAAAGTAGATTCGAACTTCTTTGTCGGAAGCAGTTGTATAAATTCAATACAACTTCTTCCGACAAAGACTTTCGAACGTAAGTTTTCCAGTTAATTCCTACGTTATTGAGAATTAAATAGAATGAAATTCGGACATTAGAACCCCTTTTTCAAAAGCATAGTCTGACCGTTAAAGAAAAATCCAGACATTGTTGAGGCAAAGACTAAAACTCGAAACATATTTGTTCAGAAAGAGTCAGCCGATTTAGTTTTATGTATTTTATGAATTTTATTAACTTTAGATAGCTCTATAATGGACCATGGTCTGAATAAAAGAGTCCTTCCAAATAGTCTGGTCTCTAGTTAGTTGCCCATGTGAGGTCTTTCCGTGGGGAGTTGTCTCAAGTGATTAATTTGAAGATTTGGCGAGCTAGTGCCCCTATACCGTTTCATCCGTAAGAAAATCGTTCGAAAAACAAATAACATTAAATGAAAAGATTAGTAAAATTTTTAACAGTTAAAACACTTTTTATATTTCCTCAGATGTACATTTCAGAAGCAATGCTTCCATCGTCAGTGAGATTTATAAAAAGTGTTTTAACTGTTAAAAATTTTACTAATCTTTTCATTTATTAGATAAAAAACACGTGAATTATCTCAACTACAAAACTCGTCAAATAACATTATTGAAATATTGAGTTTCCGAATTTCAGTAGAAAAGAAAAATCATTTCGAAAATATAACAAATGTCTTTTCAGAAGCAAAAAAAAAAAAAAAAATAATAAATTTTGTAACTGTTTCAAAACGAGATACTAGGAGTGAGTTAGCAACAAGACCAATCGATTGAAAGCTGAATGTGTGTTGGTATTCAGAGGAGAATAACGAAAGACAACTTATGTATGTCGCTATCTATTGAATATGTTGAAAACAAAAAATACTGCTACACGTAGTATTTGGTGAATTTTTCTTTTAAAATTTGTTATTATTTTGAATAGGTTTGAAAATTAAAATTAAGAAGTAGCCGATAGCGTGACTGGGCTGGCAGTCGCTTCTTGCTTCGGCTTTTCACCCACGATTAATTAGCAAGACTTTCGATAGTAAATTCATTTCCAAGAAAAGCCCTTTCTCGATTAGACTTTCAGAGCCGAAAATTGTAGGTCCCCTCCATTTCTACGCAAGGCATGGGATGGTTGTGAGAAATGCGTTGGCCCCCGGGGCTCTCCAATCGGTTGCGACACCCTTTTATGTATGTTTGTAGTTTTTAGTTTGTTTGGGATATTTCTTAACAAAAAAGATTTGTTTTTTAAAATTGCATCACGTTGATAGGAGGTTCCTTTATTTTTCTGAAGAACACATACCTATGTAGGTTTTAATAATTTTTTGTGGTTGATACTACTACTTACTATCTACATATTTCTATCCTACCCTACAGACATTTGCAACTTATACTAAGCTCTCAGCAAATTTAGCCATTGCCAGGTATTTGCAAAGCTTTTGACAGGTTCCTGATTGCATCTTTTAGTTTTTACATTATAATCCAATTCGATACTTACGAACATAACGATAATCGTCAAACTTTTACGAAAGTGCTTCAAAAGCAAGAACTACGTAGAGTTCAAATGAATGAAAGGTCCCGCTTGTTGTTCCTGGCATTGTAATGATAAATAAAGTCTACTTATTAATAACTTCTAGAGTCAAGTGTTTTTTCTCTGATTTTAGGAGGAGCGTCAACAGCGTTCTTCAAGTTTGTTTTTTATTTAAATACAAACACAGTTCTGTTATTTTTAACTATCCAACATGGTGCTGGTTAACAGATTTAATAGCTTCAAATAGAAAATATCTTTTTCCTAATTTTTTGGTTCGAACGTATAGTGAGTTTGTCCCTTTCCTGGGTATTGCTTAGGTAAAACAGGTCGGAACATTTTTTTATCTTCCAACCAGAAGTATAAAACATAGCAAAACGTCATGAACCCAAGGAAGCTAGCAAAGTATTGCCAATTTTCAAGTCTGGGTTTATCCGGTTGACTGTAACGATCCTCACCGTAAAGATCAATATCGGCATGAAGCTGAAAAAAGATATGATACATTTGGTTTGCTTTAGGAATAAATACTTTCAATTACTCACGGGTTCATTGAAGTTCCTTTTGTGTTCGGGATAATCGTATGGATAGAAGGGATCCTTAGCCTCTATACCTAATCCATTTGGGCCTTCTGGCAAATGGGGATAATCACCATACCATAGTCCTTCATCTGCGTACGGTTTGTATTCTGATGGCAACAAATTATATTTCTTTGCGGCAGCATCACGTTCCTCTTGTGTTCTTGGAAATGGACCTGGTTTGAAATCCTTGTTCCAAGCTGAAACGATATAGTGCGTGTTATGCACGTAGATATTGAATTTTTATTATTCAAATGACAAATGATAATCGAAGCGGATTACGTAAAGTGTAAAGAAACACAGTCGGGGTTGTAGCAGAGAAAATTTTCAAGCGCTTTTTATTTACTTACCGTGAGCATTTCTAAAGGCAGTGACAAAGATTGGAGAAGAATTTTTAGAGATTTGTTGGGCCAAACGGAGCCCTTTAATTAAGCTGGCCATTGCTGCTGGATTTTGCGAACAACTTCGATTTCGGAAAAATAATTTCAGGTGTTAAATGTCAAAAACACAAATGTCACATTTTGACATTTGAATGAAATATGTTGGTAGAACTGGTATTTTAGGTGGGAGACACATGAACCAGAAATGAAACCTTTTAGCCAGTGCCCCTGTTCTGTAACTATCGCCTCAATAAAAGCAGGCGATAAACGGTGGAAAATGGAACGAAATAATACTAAATTCATAGAATTTCGTTCCATTTTCCACCATTTATCGCCGAGGCGATAGTTACAGAACAGGGGCACAGACTACACAAGTAGTGCTGTTGAAAAACATACCTAGATAAAATACAAAAGGGATGTACTATATGAAATTTGAAGTTAAAGCGAATGGAAATGAAAAAGTGCCAGTTCCCACCATTTTTCGGGTACACTATTTCATTGGTTGTAATTGAACCAAAAACGGGTAATCGAATTGAAATGGAATCGAAGAATATACAAAAGTAAAAAAACTTGTTGGAGACCTTGAAAAAGTTACTTAAATTTGTAGGACGATAGTAAAATAGCTTGCCAGTTCCCACTAACCACTGAAAGCACAAGACTATATGAAACAATCTTTAAATGATGCAATCTACGATAGACTGTTGAACGATAATCGTCTGAAAAGTTACGAAATCTGATCTGGGCCCAGCACTATAGAACAACAATAAAAATCTAACAAGCTCCAACGTCTCCACCCCGCAATTTCCCTTAGTTAAGCCTTGCGCAAACCAATGCGGTGAGTGCGTGCGATGCGATTGCGATAAGTCAAATCCCTATGCATTAAGTCAAACGTCCATAAGATTACATAGGGATTTGACTAATCACAATCGCATCGCACGCACTCACCGCATTGGTTTGCGCAAGGCTTTAATTAGCTTTATATATAAAAAAAAATTGGAGAGCTTCATTCAAAACAACGTAATGAACAGAAAAAAGCAGAAATAATGGAATTCAATTGTAGTCGTATATAAAAACGTTTGAATAAGAAGCTTTCTGTCACCTCAGAATATTTTGAGGGCGTTTCAGGTAAAGTGGGTACGAGTTGAGGCTTTAATTGCGTTGAACTTTACCCAGGGTTCACCCAGGTTTCCCTGACAACCCCATGAATTGTCAAAATCAATCTAAATAGAATTACATGCCGTTTGAAAGCCCCGCTTGTTACCTGGACTCGCCTCAGAAAAAACCTAGGGCTACTTTAGGGGGAGTTGAGGGAAAACACAGGGCTCAAAAAACACTCAGTTTAACATTCAGGGCGAAATAAGGTTTTTGGCGACCACTGGGCAGCCCCAGGGCTTTAACGAACGAACCTTATATTTATGGCAGTCAGTCTCATTTCATTGCCAATTTAAAAAAATAAATAAGATGGCGCAACAGAGCGAGGAGCCCTAGGCTTAGCGCATTTCTCACAACCATGCCTTGTGAGGGAATGGAGGGGACCTACAATTTTCTGCCGGTTCCGAACGGCTAATTGAGAAAGCACTTTACATGACAATGAATTTACTAACGGAGGACTTGCCAATTCCTCGCGAAAGGCGATACTAGTGGAAAAACATTTTTGCCGCTGCTGGGATTCGAACCTCGAACCTCTGGTGCAGGTGGACATGCTAACCATTACGCCACGGGTACCACTTGCCAATATATAGTTCAATAATAATTTTAGATAAAAATATAAGGTTTGCGATCCAAAAAATTAGAAGCCAAATTTTTTTTTTTCAATCGATTTATTATTACGATTTGACCATAATTATATCTAATAAAAATTAAGAACGAGATTATCATGCCATTAAAAGTTATCCAAGGTTCTCAAAAAATGGATCTTTACAAATATTACGATTTCTATGCGTTTCATTAAGATTATTAAAAAAAGAAAGATAAGTTCACACAAAAATTATGTCTCGATTTTTTCGTTCAACCAAATCAGGTAAGGTGCTCTTCAAACATCTCTGCGGCTACTTTATAGGGTACAAAACAGATCGTTGAGATCAATAGGTAATAGTTCAATCGTAGAATCGATTGATTCTCTTGAACATCGTTGAAACGTTATTTATCTATCTATTTTTTTTTATCGCTTTTTCACAAATAGTGTTTTAGTGAAGTAGCCAGTTGCATTCCGCTTTTGAAACAATTAAGCCGCAACACCCGCCTCGCTTGGAATGCTCATAAGTTCTGCCTTGAGCTCAACTTCGGACGCTTAGGGGCCAGTTATAGCGATCAGGAAAACGAATCAGGAAAATTTTTCAAATGGAATAATAACTATGTTCTCGTTACAATTGAATAACAAATGTTATACCAATCGATGGCAAATCACTCAAAGAATTTTTTGTGCCCAAAAATGGTATAATAGAACAAATATTTGCTGTTTTATTTGTATTTTTCTATTTTCCTGTTTCAATTCCATCAGGAAAATAGAAAAATACAATTTTACGGCAAAGTACTTGTTCAATTGAACATTTTCTTGGCAAAATAGATTCTCTGGGCTGTTTACTATTGATTGGTATAACATTTGTTATTCAATTGTAACAAAAATATAGTGATAATTAATTTTGAAAATTTTTCCTGATTCGTTTTCCTGATCGCTATAACTGGCACCTTAGTCAAGTATTTAAGATTCATATTTTAGTCGCACTACCCGTATGTGGAATGCTCTACCTGACTTGGTTTTTACCCCATATAAAGTTACGCAAAAGTTCAAAAGCAACGTGCATCGGTGTCTTCTATTCAATCGTCTCCTATTTTCCTAAATGTTCGCACTGTGTTCAATAACATTATAATGGTTTTCATAGACCCTTAATGTGCGCGCTAACTATATTATGTAAATACAAGTATATATTCATGTACCATGGTAACCCATATAATAAATTAAAAAAAAAAGTTTGTTGGTAAAATGAATGGGTATTCTCCACCTTTTGAACCCAAAATTTAAGTTTTTTTTTTTTTTTAATGCTGCTCTAAACCAACAATTTTCAACAAGAAAATTTAATGCATGTAGTTACTTATGAGTTTTAAATAAATCAAAGAATTTATTCATTTTGTCTGTCCCATGTGCTGTAATTCGGCCCTGGTTTTTCCTAGACTCGAAATGAAAGCTCTGCAAAATACTTGTTATAATAGGTTTGTTCGTTGAAGCCCTAGGGTCGCCTCATAGGGTTGTCAAGAAAACCTGGGTCAACCCTGGGGAAAGTTCAACGAACAGACCTAATATAATATGTCGCTTATGTGGTAATAATCATTTCACATACTTCGTGCAAGGGGTGAGCCACCCATTTAGATTTTTTAGCCATTATTTTTTTTTTATTGATGAGGTAATTAGCATAATGAGAGTTTTGATCACTGTAATGAAAGTTAAAGATCAACAAAGTCAAGCTGAAATAGATAAAATGCTCTTTTTTCTCATTTTTTGCTTTAAAAACAAAAATGGTGGACGTCCATTGAAAATATCATAAATCACATTTGTAGAAGGCCAAACTAAATAATAAAATAAACAAATAGGGTGGCACAACAGAGCGAGAAGCCCCAGAGCCTAGCGTATTTCTCACAACAATGCCATGTGAGAGAATGGAGGGGACCTACAATTTTCTGCCGGTTCCGAACGGTTAATCAAGAAAGCACTTTTCATGGCAATGAATTTACTAACGGCGGACTTGCCAATTCCTCGCGAAATGTGATACCTGTGGAAAAACATTTTTGCCTCTTTTGCTATTCGAACGACGAAAATCTTTGTTAACAGCAGACATGCTAACCATCACGCCAATGGTACCACAGAAAATACAACTACTGTTTCGAAAACAGCTGGTTCTCCAGCGTAAGTTCTCATCTTTAGATTTTTTGAATTGAATTGAATTGAATTTAAACAAAAACATTTGTGAGCCGCTCACGCTCACTTGGTCCCATAGTGCGCCGCCGCGCCGGCCGTGACAAGATCAATGAAAATATTGAATAGGTACAAATAGAGGTCAATCGTCAATGGTTGCTCTCGATTATTTATTCCTAAACGAAACAATGAATTGTCGCTTAAGTTTTTCAAATTGTTGAAACTAAAAAATCTTCTACTAACCTGCTTACTCAAATTTTAAGCTGCGCTAAAAACTACAATCACCATTGCATAGATAGTAAGAGAAGAGTCGCAGCGTAATATGTCTTCGTCTCCGTATCCGTTCCGTATCAAACTGCGAAACGAGGAAATTAATAGGTTTGTTCGTTGAAGCCCTGGGGTTGCCCTAGGGTCGCCACAAAGCATTTTTTGAGAAACCTAAATTCGCCCCGAATGTCAAATTGAGTGTTTTTTGAGCCATAGGTTTGCCATAGGTTTTCCCCAAACTCGCCCTAGCTTTTTGCTGTGGCGATTTGAGGGCTGTCAAATGGCATGTGTTTTTATTTTTAATGACAGGGATGTGTGGTGATTTGTGGTTTAGCGTTTTTTGAGGACTGGAAAATCCAGGTCTTTTTGACAACTCATAGGGTTGTCAAGAAAACCTGGGCCAACCCTAGGGAACGAACAGACCTAATAGAAGGAAGTAATCATTGCGACGCCAATTTTCTGTTTCTCATTTTTGTTTTTTCTAAGGGGTTAAAGGAATGAGAAGGAAGTTTTAAAGAAACAATAAGGAAAACAAGTTACAATTTTAGAGCATAGAATCTATCGGGGCCTCTTAAATCAAAACCAAAGCCCTAAAATGTACATGAGCTTTAAAATCTACCCACGGGGAAGTAAAACATGATCTCCTTTCAATAATTTTGCTTTATTATAGACACATGGATTTGCCGTTATGTTTTGAAAAAGATTTCGGACAAACGGTCCCCACAACTGCCTCGAATAAATTCCAGCCAGAAGCCAGAAGCCCGAATTTGAGCACTTTTTGTAGCATTAGGGGCCTTATGTCATCAATAACGCGCCGAATATTATTTTCCAAGGCGTCAATCGTCTCGAACTTATCTGCGCAGACAAGCGGCTTCATATAAACCCACAAAAAATACTCCAGCGGTGTTGAATTGCCCGATCTTGGAGGTAACTTACTGGTTGAAAGCTCGAAATTATGTAAAAATAGGGCTCAATAGCGATTTCGTTTCGTGACAATTTACCGAACGCATGCAGTGTACAGCAGTCGTGTAGCATCAAGTTTCCACACAGGGTTGCCAGTTTGGAGGGTTTGCCCCCAAATCTAGGGGCTTTTTTTTGCCTTTAGGGTGAAATCTGGGGGGCCACGATTGTCTGGGGCTAGGGGTATTATTTTTATTAATATAAAATTCCTGAATCTTATTGTTTTCACAAAAAAACAGTCTAACAGCAATAGAATTCTATTTCAGTTTTTACATTGTTAGTTCATTGCGTTAGTTCCCATATAAATTTAAACGATTAAGGTTAACGAACAACAGATGGGGTGCGAAAAAAGATTTGCTTCTTTTATATATCGCAGTCTGTAGTACCTACTATCGAAAGATATAAATTTTATGATAACCGGTCGCTCAGAAGTGGCGCTGATATAACTTTCCAATACAATGCGCTTATAAGTGTTAAGGGAGTCTGCGGTCACTGCTGACCTAAAAATAATAAAACTAGTAGTTGTTTAAGCCTTTTTGAAGATTTAAACCATCTGGCTTATTCCCTTCTTCAAATCATTGTAGAACCCGATTCTCTTTTAAATTGCAGTGAAAATCATACTTAAGGTTTTGATTTTGAGCCCTATATTTAATGCAATAATAAAAACTAGCTTGCTTCGAACAATGGAAGGAACTGGCCAAAAGAACGGATTGTCCTCTACATTTAGAAATAGGAAACTCTCAGCAGATGAAAAATGAACTATATAGCATTCTTAACGTACTGGATGAAAAGATACATGAATCATTCATAGAAAAAGCTCGTTCATCCGTATATAGAGATTACTACTCAAAATTGAATTTTGATACAAGCAAGATAAGCTATATCGTTGTAAATGCCGGAGTTGACCAAATATCAACACTTTTTAAAGTAAGAGGAGAACTTTTGCCGTTAAACTACATGCCACACCGACCTGATCTACCCATACAATGCAGTCTTTGTAATATGAACACCCGGGAAGATATAATGCACTTCATAGGAGTTTGCCCAATACTTACAGAGCTGAGAAAATTATATCTTGGAAAGACCATTTATACAAAGGATGAAGTTCTTGATATGCTCAAAGGAAGAAATTGGACAGATTTGTATAAATTTACCAAAGCTGCGCTTAGTTATAGAAACAAAATTTTAAGAGAAGAATTCTAACTTAGTCAAATTTAATGATATACACCCTATTTCTCTTATAAAGTAGTAAAGATCTGAAGCTATATTTTTTTAAAAAAGCATCTAATGCACAATTATTAATAAAGTATGTTTTCAAAAAATTGTCATTCTGATAGACGGCTTTTAAATAAATAAATAAATAGGGTGGCCCAACAGAGCGAGGAGCCCCTGGGCCTAGCGCATTTCTCACAACCATGCCTTTTGGGGGAATGGAGGGGAACTACAATTTTCTGCCGCTTCCGAACGGCTAATTGAGAAAGTGCTTTTCATGGCAGTGAATGTACTAACGGAGGACTTGCCAAATCCTCGCGAAAGGCGATACCCGTGGAAAATCATTTTTGCCGCTGCTGGGATTCGAACCTCGAACCTCTGGGTTAGCAGGTGGACATGCTAACCATCATACCACGGGTACCACCAGACGGCTTTTGCCATGTCATAAAAGATTTGTTAAAACTTAAAAGTGTTAATGTGTACAGAATACTACCTTATTTTCTGCAAACAGAGTGCATTTATTTCGGCTTCCATTTTAACAAAATATCAACTACAATAACGTCTAAACAAAAACTAATGTGTATCAAAGAACGGAGCAAATTATTTCTGATCAGCTTATGCAAGGATCTACAAAAACGTTTGCCAGATAGCTTGCTTCTTTTACAAAAGATTTCTTACTTTTCACCAAAGAGTGCAACATCCTAAATTAAGACAGACATTAATGAACTCATATACCATTTCCGAGATGTATGTGAAGATCCTGACGCTGCTCTTCAGCAATGGAACCTCTTACACATGACTAGCTGGATGAATTTAGACTCATCGGAGAGATTTTGGCATGAAGTATACAACCAAAAGGATGCAGCTGGAAACAAAAAATTTGGCAATATTGAAAAACTGGCAACAGCTATTCTACCATTGCTGTTTCCGAATGCCAGTGTGGAGAGGGCCTTTTCAATATTCAGCGTGGTAAAAAATAAGAAACGTATGGCAATTGATACAACTGATAGTATCTAAGGGTTAGATGTAAGGAATACATCCTGGATGCCAAAATTTTACGATGACACAGGAAATGCTGAAAAATTTCACAAGTGAAATGTATCAAAATACTCATCAAAATGAAGAGGACGAAAATGTTTTCAAATTTTTTCAACAGTGAAAAAAGCCATTAATAACTTTTATATTTCCTTTTTTCTTTACTTATTTCTTGCTATTATGCAACTTATTTCTTTTTAGCATCTTTCCTTTTTTGTAATGTTTTATTTTTACATATTCTGATATCGACAACTGTGTTAATTTAGTGTTAATTTAGTTTTAAAAAAAAAACCCGCTACTGTGAATGAATAAAAATTATTTATTTTTGAAAAAAAAAATTTTGTGGTTTTTTTCATCAAAATAGTGGAATTAGGGGAGTTTCTACATTTTTCTGGGGGGAAGTTTTTTTTTCATCTGGTAACACTGCTTCCACAATAAGAAAAAATCTGAAAAATGGTATGCCAGGTTAAAAACCCTACATCAAAAAAAAAAAAAAACTAGTTTTATATTATAATACTGTAATGAACACCCAACATTTATACCAATTTCCTAATCGAAAACGTTTAACCGAAAACACAACTGGCAACACTATAATGGAATGGTATAAAATGACAGGCATTGTTTGTAAGCCAGTGTGTGTGAGTGTAGAGATGCTTGACAGCAAATGTGGAAACCATGGAGAAGAAACTGGAACGCTCTAGATAAGTATTGTTCTATATAAATAGGCCGCTGACGCAACGAGCAGTCAGTTTTGATTATAGAGTGATAAAGTTAAGAGTGAAGTGTTGTTAACCAGTGATAGTCCAATAGTCGAGTTGAGTTCGAATAAAGTATAAATACTGAATAAAGTGGTAGAAATAAATAAATAAAAGTGAAGTTTTATTTTTGCGAACTAAGCGCACGTTACATTGGTGTCAGAAGTGTAAATAAAACTTATTTGACTAATAAAGTGTAAAAAAAAAAAAAAAGTAAAAGTAAAAAGAAAAATAATAATTATATACAGTGAAAATGGGTAAGTTGTTAGAAGAGCTCAACTGCATTGAGCTTAAAAGTGAGTTAGGTAAGCGAAATCTTTCTAGAGCGGGATCGAAAAATGAGCTCGTCCTGCGTTTGCGTAACTATTTGGAACAGCAAGGGGAAGACGTAAACACTTTTGTTTTTGAAATAGAAGTGGAAGAAGAGGAAGTAAGTGAAAGTGTAGATTTTTCTAGTATGATGAAACTTTTGTTAGAACAGCGAAACGAGCAAAAGAAGGAACAACAGAATATTCTCGAACAACTTGAAGCACGACGAAACGAGCAAAAGAAGGAACAGCAGAATGTTCTCGAACAACTGGAAGCACAACGAAACGAGCAAAAGAAGGAACAGCAGAATGTTCTCGAACAACTTGAAACACAAAGAAACGAACAAAAGAAGCTGATTGAAGAACAACGAAACGAGCAAAAGGTGGAACAACAGAATATTCTCGAAAGACTTGAGGCGCAACAGAATGTTTTGGAAGGTCAGAAAAACATTCTAGAAGGCAAATTGGGTAACATTGAGAAAAATGTATGTGCCCTAGACGAACGCGTTGAAGGTGTGGAAAAACAGCTTTCTGTTGTAGAGAATCGTTTGGAAAGCCGATGCGATAAACAGTTCTCTGTTCTGACCAAGGAATTGGACCAGATTCGAAAAATAAAAATTCGAGAGTCTGCTGGGGAGTTTACAAAGAAAAAGGAGATGAAACCCCCAACATTTGATGGACAGTCTTCTTGGCCAGTCTACAAGAGACAATTTGAGGCAGCCGCGACAACAAATGGCTGGGATGACGAAGACAAGTACATTGCACTGACTCTTGCTCTTAGAGGACCAGCAGCTGAATTACTTCAAACAGTTCCAGCTGGTAAGAGCGGCGATTTCAGTTCTCTCGTGGCAGCTATAGATAAACGCTTTGGAGATAGCCACTTGAAAGAAGTCTTCCGAGTCCAACTCAATAACAGAGTCCAGAAAAGGGGTGAAAGTCTACAGCAGCTCCAAGCAGACGTCGAAAGACTGGTTCACCTGGCATACCCGGATGCTGGAGAAGAAATCATCAACCAGCTTGCTGTTGAGTCCTTCGTTCGTGCCATTTCCGATATACATCTTCAGAGGTCTGTGCGAACTGCTAGAACACGTACTCTTTCCGAAACTTTAGCATTCGCATTGACAATTGAAGCAGCAGAACAGGCTTCTCAGGGAGTACATCGACTTAGAGAAGCCATAGTCGAAGAGTGCTCGTGCCATAGAGCTGAAATACAAAAGAACCAGCGGAGCGGACTAGCAAGATGTTGGAACTGCAACAAGACCGGGCACTTACAGCGTCAATGCCGACTACCACCAAATAAAGCCGGTTGTCAACATTGTGGAAGCAAGAGATTCAACCCAGAACAAGGTAACAACAACACCAGCGTTACGTATCAGCCCGTTTCCCATCAGGGAAACGAGTAAGAACCAACTTCGAGGGGCAGAGGCTGGTTTCTTGTATCGATGGCCCCAGAACCACCATCCAGGTCTCTCAGACCAAACGAGACAACAAAAGTCTGACTGTGGAAACTATTATTAACGGGAACAAACATGTGGCTACCATCGACACCGGTGCCACAGCCTCCATAGTACGTCGAGACCTGGTAAAGACGACGTGGCTTCATAACACCAATAGCTACCGTCTAAGAACCGCAACGGGAGAAGCAGCAAGAGTATATGGAGAAGTGTGTCTTAAGATCCGACTGGCCGATCTAATGTTTACTCATCAATTCCTGGTGGCAGATATATGTGACGAGTGCATCATTGGAATCGACTTTATGAAACAGCACGGAGTTATTTTGGACATCGGTAACCAGGTTTTGAAGTACCAAAATAAGGAACTTCCAATGACCTATTCGAACGAAAGTACGTCGACACTGAGGACTGTCATAACGGAAGATCTGATTCTGCCTCCTTCTTCTGAAGTGTTCGTTTGGACAAAACTGGAAGGTGAGTTTGGAAGCCTTCGATACCTAATGGTGGAACCAGACCCAGAGTGTTCCTCCCAAAGCGTCATCATTGGGAAAACACTAGTAGCACCGAAAAACAAAATGGTCCCCGTACGATTACTAAACACCAGACCGTACGATGTAAGGTTGAAGAAAGGAGAAGTCGTTGGACGTTGCGAATCGGTTGCAGCAATTACGAAGATCACAGACGAAACCCCGAGAAAAACTATAACTCCGGAGGAGCTCAAAACCATCAGAGCTAAAATACTGAATTCATCCAACCTTGATCACCAACAAACAAGGATGGCTGAAAATCTCCTACAAGAGTACACTGACATCTTCGCATCGCAAAAGGGACAATATGGTAGGACACAGTTGGTGCAGCATCGCATCAACACAGGAGATGCAAGACCGATTCGTCAACCCGCAAGACGCCTTCCACTGGCCAAACAAGGTGAGGTTGAGGAAATGATAACAGCAATGAAGAAGGACGGTCTTATTGAAAATTCCAAAAGTCCTTGGGCTTCACCAGTGGTGCTAGTGAAAAAGAAAGACGGAAGCACTCGTTTTTGTGTGGACTACCGAAGGCTGAATGATGTGACTAAGAAGGACAGCTATCCCCTGCCGAGAATCAGTGATACCCTGGATGCTATGGAGGGAGCCCAGTGGTTTTCGACGCTGGACTTGAAGAGTGGATATTGGCAAGTTGACATCCACCCTGATGATCGGGAAAAGACGGCGTTTTCTACAGGTAATGGGCTCTGGCAGTTTAAAGTTATGCCGTTTGGGCTATGCAACGCTCCGGCGACATTCGAGCGTTTGATGGAGTGCGTTCTTCAAGGACTGACGTGGAAAGCGTGCCTTGTCTACTTGGACGATGTCATTGTTTACGGGAAAACATTTGACCAACATTGCAAGAATCTAAAAGCCGTGTTTCAGAGACTTCGAGAGGCTAACCTTAAACTGAATCCAGAAAAATGTGCACTTTTCAAAACCGAAGTTAAGTATTTGGGACACATCATCTCTTCCCAAGGAGTGAAGACTGATCCTGAAAAAGTTGACTCCGTCAAAAATTGGCCAACACCACAGGACAAACATCAACTCCGAAGCTTTCTTGGTCTTGCCACATATTACCGACGATTTGTTAAGAACTTTGCTGGAGTTGCAAAGAGTTTGCATCAGCTCACCGAGAAAGGGAAGCAGTTTAAATGGTCAGGTGAGTGTGAGAAATCTTTTCAGGAACTCAAATACCGCCTCTGTAACGCCCCAGTGCTGGCACATCCAACACCTGGGAGAACATTCATCATCGATGCTGATGCAAGCAACGTTGGAATCGGGGCGGTACTATCCCAAGTGCATGATGGCGAAGAGAAAGTGGTGGCATATTACAGCAAGGTCCTCTCGAAGCCCGAAAGAAACTACTGCGTGACCAGAAGGGAACTGCTAGCTCTTATCTTGGCAACAAAGCACTTCCATAAGTACATCTATGGACAGAAATTCCTTCTGCGGACAGACCATGGTGCTCTGAACTGGCTGTTGAACTTCAAAAATCCAGAAGGTCAAGTCGCAAGGTGGATAGAAAGACTGCAGACTTATGATTACCAGATTCAACACCGCAGAGGAAAGCTGCACTCAAACGCCGACGCATTGTCCCGAAGACCTTGCAAAGAGGATTGCAAGCATTGTAGGCGACAAGAAAACAAAGAAAATATTACCGCTCAGCGACTAAGAGCTGACCCCATATGCGGATGGAGCAATGAGGAAGTGAGGACCGCTCAACAGGAGGATCCAGATATCGAACCCATTCTCGCATGGAAAGAAAATGAAGAGAAACCTGAATGGGGAGACATTTCTGACAGGAGTCCAGTTCTCAAAGCCTATTGGGCACAGTGGGACTCACTATATGTGCAAGAAGGTGTCCTCAGGCGAAGATGGGAGTCCGCTGACGGTAAATCATATGTGATGCAGCTGATCGTACCGCAATCGAAAGTCAGTGAAGTTCTTCGGGAGATGCACGACGGGCCTTCTGGAGGTCACCTGGGAGTTAACAAAACACTGGAGAAGGTGCGACATCGGTTCTACTGGTTACATGCTAGAGATGACGTGGAGAAGTGGTGCCGAACTTGTGACAAGTGTGCTGCAACCAAAGGACCTGGTAGGAAGATTCAAGGTAAGATGCATCAGTACAACGTTGGATCGCCTTTTGAGAGGATTGCAGTAGATGTGGCTGGGCCTTTTCCAGAGACCAATGCTGGAAACAAGTACATTCTGGTTGTAATGGACTATTTTAGCAAATGGCCTGAGGCGTATGCCATCCCAAATCAAGAAGCCAAAACGGTGGTCGACCAGATTGTGTTTAACTGGGTAAGTAGGTTTGGCGTGCCTATGGAACTTCATTCCGACCAAGGGAGGAACTTCGAGTCAAACATCTTCCAAGGAGTGTGCGGACTACTTGGCATCAAGAAGACCAGAACCACACCGCTTCATCCACAATCTGATGGGATGGTTGAAAGATTCAACCGGACCTTGAAAGAACACCTCACCAAGGTCGTAGGCGACTACCAAAGAGACTGGGATAGGCACGTACCGCTATTCCTGATGGCCTATAGAAGTGCAGTACATAGCTCGACAGGACAAACACCATCTGACATCCTGTTCGGGAAAACCATGCGGCTGCCCAGCGAACTTAAATTTGGATGCCCCACAGAGGAGCCACAGGACACGAACGAGTATGTGGATGACCTCAAGGAGAGACTCGCTGACATCCATAAAAGAACAAGGGAACGGATGAAAACCTACAGCGACCGGATGAAGACACGGTACGACACAAAAGCGACAACGGCAGGATTCCAAGCAGGAGATCGTGTGTGGCTTTATAATCCTCATCGTCAAAAGGGATTGTCACCGAAACTTCAGCAGAACTGGGAAGGTCCTTATACTGTTGTCACGAGGATTAACGACGTGGTTTACCGCATCCAAAGAGGATTAAGAGGCAAGTTAAAAGTAGTTCATTGTGACCGGCTGCATCGATATAGTGGCGAGGCTGCAGATGGAATTATTCGGGACGAACAATCTTAAGGAGGGGGCAGTGTAATGAACACCCAACATTTATACCAATTTCCTAATCGAAAACGTTTAACCGAAAACACAACTGGCAACACTATAATGGAATGGTATAAAATGACAGGCATTGTTTGTAAGCCAGTGTGTGTGAGTGTAGAGATGCTTGACAGCAAATGTGGAAACCATGGAGAAGAAACTGGAACGCTCTAGATAAGTATTGTTCTATATAAATAGGCCGCTGACGCAACGAGCAGTCAGTTTTGATTATAGAGTGATAAAGTTAAGAGTGAAGTGTTGTTAACCAGTGATAGTCCAATAGTCGAGTTGAGTTCGAATAAAGTATAAATACTGAATAAAGTGGTAGAAATAAATAAATAAAAGTGAAGTTTTATTTTTGCGAACTAAGCGCACGTTACAATACATTGTGTCCCACACAAACACTCAACAGCTCAACTATAGTCTTCTTCATTCAACCATAGGCACATGTTGGGTGTGTTACTAACAGCATCAAGGAACTTTTCCAGTACCTACACAAACACTAATCTTTAATTTTGTCAGTTTAACTGATTGCTTCCTGCTTCGCACAAGAAGCGGACCCTTAAACTGTGCGTGCTGATTTGGTTCTGAGCCAAAACATCGTTCAACCAACGTTCAACTGCTATAAGGGGTGGCAGCTTATATCAGTAATCTAACTCAAAAAAAGTTTTTACGTCAAAACTACTTATGAATGAAAGTAGAAAGCAATGCAATGTTTAAGGGACAGCTTTGTTTTTAGACCTTAGATGTGTCTTGTGTTATATTACTATTAGGACTGGACAGTAGTGTAGGCAAATTCATATTATATATATGTAAGTTAAAGTTATTTTTTCAACTTGAATGCGTCTTATGATGCGATATTACATTAACGGAGCATAGTGACGAAATGTCTGGAAATTCTTAGCAGAAAACTTTTGCAATCATGACACGTGCTTTTTATGTTTTCTTATGGCATTAGCTTTGTAACCTGTGCTGAAAATAAATAGAAACACTTCTCATTTTTTGTTTTGTATGTTTTTCTTTAAGAATAAAACATCTCCCAATATAGAACCACATGCCTTCCTCTGATCAGGCCAAGTTTTCAAAGTTCAAAGAAAATATAATTCCTTTATTTTCTTATGGCCTTCGAAATACAAATGAGTAGATGCTTCAACGAATGATGTTCATTTATTATTTGAATTTTGTTTAAGGCAGCCATGCTGTTGCCACTGGATTAGAGATTGAAGTTATTTTTGCATGTTAGCTATGCATACTCGAGGTGGGTGGACTTGCCTTTCATATAAAGCTTAAAACTTTTTAATACTGGAAGGAAGTTGCCAACGAAATGCAGGAAGGCACTCATCGCCGAAAGTTTTCTAGTTGCTTTACTTTTTGGTTCTTTGGTTAAAAGATTGATGGTGAGAAAAATGTTCGGTAGCTGATTAAAAAGCAATAAATCTGTTAGAAGAATAAATAAATAAAATAAATAGGGTGGCGCAGCAGAGCGAGGAGCCCCTGGGCCTAGCGCATTTCTCACAACCATGCCTTGTGAGGGAATGGAAGGGACCTACAATTTTCTGCCGGTTCCGAACAGCTTATTGAGAAAGCGCTTTTCATGGCAATGAATTTACTAACGGAGGAATTGCCAATACCTCGCGAAAGGCGATACCAGTGGAAAAACATTTTTGCCTCTGCTGGGATTCGAACCTCGAACCTCTGGGTTAGCAGGTGGACATGCTAACCATCACGCCACGGGTACCATTCTGTTGGAAGAAGTCTCTTAATTAATTTTTTTCTAAATAAATCAGTATACTGCAAGGCATAGGTATGGCCTAATGGCCTTAAGCCACGTTACGAACAATGGATGGACGGGGAGAAGTATCTTTGTATGCAGCGACAGCCAAGCTGTGCTTAAGGCCCTTCTCAACCCTCTAACCACTTCGAAAGTGATACAGGAATACGAAAGTGATACAGGAATACAAGGGCTCTCTGAATGCGATCGAAAGATTAAATTCCTTAAGGCCATCACAGCATAAATGGAAATGATCTTGCTAGATAAACTTGCTAGGCAAGGATCTCAGACAGCCTTCTCAGGACCCGAACCGTCGCTAGGTCTGCCAGCGTCCTCAGTGAGGGCTTCAATCAACGATTGGATCTGTGAAGAGCACAACCGTAGATGGTATGCCTCCATTGGATGCAGACAGACCAAACGTATGCTTCCCAACGTTAGTAAGAAGACTGCAACATTTTTGCTAGCTCGTAGCAGAAAAGACTGTAGAAAGCTTATTGGCGTTGCCAGCGGGCACTTCTCTTTTGTCAAGCATTTAAACGTGTTAGGCTTAAGTGATACCACACTCTGTGAATCTTGTGGAGAAGATGAGGACACCGCAGAGCACTTCCTCTATGAATGTCCTGCTTTTCTCACATGAGGTTACAGATACTCAGCGCAAACATGGTGAGAGCTGGTAACTTAGGCCCCTTATCATGGCAGCGTCTTTTGATTTTTTTCCGAACATCAGGAAAGCTATAACAAATAGAAGGTTGCTAACTGGTAGTACAATGGACCGGTATTTAGGTCTGAGTGCTCCAGCTGGTATTTTAAAAACCTCCAACAAAAAAAAAAAAAAACGCATAGGTATTAGAAATAACATCATGCTGATGCATCATTATCATTATTCAATTAATTGAAAATCTTCGTCGAAAAGAAGCGTTGGTGCAATCGTAATCTTTTAGCTTTTCTACTTCCATTAACTAAATGGTAAATCTACTTTTTAGCCTAGTCATCGACTTAAATTCATTCGGAGATTACTTTTTTGAAACAACCAATGGCTTCCTAATCTATTTTTATAAGGCCTATGCTCTGCACCTTATATCTGTAAACAGGGATTGTTTGATGTTATCAACTGCAAGTGGTGAAAACGTAATACTTCTTAATATCATCAAAAATAATGAAAATTGAGGTGGTTTCAAATTAATAGAACGAACTTGAAAGTGGGTAGGTAGATACTTCCAAAAAATATAGGTATTCGTTTTTGATGGTGGTATAAAGCACAAGCAGAGCAGATATTTATAACAAAACTCTCAAGCAGGTATCGCTCTTGAGAATTTCTTCAGTGAAGGAAAGAAAACAGAATTATCGTGGGATGTTCAAAAAATCAATTTAATTGTCTTGAACAAGACTTCCTCATTTCATTTGGATGATTGTTTTTAAGTGGCATTAGCTAATGAAATACACGTGTAAGAGTTTAAAGGAGATTCGAAGTTCTTTTCTCCAAATCCAATGAGGATAAGCACTCAAGATATTGAACACAGTCAATATTGAAATTGACTGAATGCGGTTCCCAATGAGTAACATTTGAAAATGAGTAGGAAACTCTATTTTTCTTGAAAATATCTGGCAATCCCGGCAAGTCTCTGGGGATGAAAAATTCGTTGAATCCTGTTGTGCCTTGCTCTAATGGTTTGAGCACAGAGGTGTTCTAGGTGGATTCGAGTGATGACCCTATTTTGGCTTGCTTATCTGTCAATTCGTTACCAATTATGTCACGGTATTTTTGTCTGTGATGTTTGTGATTTTGTTGATCAATTTTGGTCTAGGAATATGTTCCGCGGTTTCACCGAGCAAGTACTCCTGCTCGCAAGACACTGCAAAAGCCTGGGAGCTTTATCGATCTATCTATGGGAGAATATAACATGAGAAGACGTCTAACCCTACAAAATTCATCCGCTTGGGAACTGCCTGTGAAGAAAGAGACATGATTTGCTTATCAATAGTAAATATGTAGATGCTGTAGGACCTTTGCCGTATTCCTGAGTTTTCCTATAATAAAACAAATTGCTCTCGTCAATACAAGCGGGCGCTCTGAAAATCTCAACAGAGAAATTTTGGTAGGAGGAATTTTAAGCCCATCAGTACTCAGTCAATCAGCTGTCAGCTGAGTAGAGCCCTTCACAAAGAAGGTTCCGTCTTCCAAACAACATCCCTCTGACTAGATGAAAGTGCTTTTTCCTATAGCTACCTCCCGCAGATGATCCTCACTGTGTCTGCACTCTGTTATTGTCATGGTGTTGTCATTGCCAACCCAATAAAATACGTACTTTGAAAAGACGGGTGGCCGCTCTGTATGTCTCTTTTTTTTTCTGTACATATATCAATCCCTTCTTCTGGTCAGTATATGCTTAAAACGAATTCACAAGCTTTATAACCTTTACATTCAACTTCAATCATTAGATTTCCAGTTGGACCACCAAGAAGAACAGAGCCTAAAGCGATTTTCTTCGTTTGAGGCCTGTTCAATTTTGAAGAAAATGGGATAATTTTGGAAGAAAATGGATTAATTTAGGTGCGAGTGATACCCCTTCCGATCTGTCTTTTTTGGCTCCGGCACCAAAAGGTTTCCAGTTAGACTCAGTTCCTTTGGCCATCTTGGTGTCTTCTTTACCCTGAGAAGTCGGTGCTGGCCTTCTCTCCATCGTTTGTTGACGCTTGGAATGCTGACCTAAACAGGATGATGTGTCAGTACCACTCTGATGAACAGCTCAAACGGAAAGAAAGTTTAGCACCGAAGGAGAAACCTTCCACCTGCATTCTTCATCTTTTCAGCCCAAACTACGAAGTTCTTTTTGGAGCGAGCTGCAGGAATCATCAGCTAAAGTACGTTCGATTGTTTTGCTTGTTATACACACCCGAAAACCCTTAGTTTGTTTGTTAGATGGAGCCTCGGGAATTCATGTCCCCGCCGCGCCGCGCCGCAGTGGAAGAAACAACGGTTGGATTTCCGCCTTCCCGATTGCCACCTGAAGAATAAACCAATGAACATCCACTTGGTTATGTTTCACACTAGTTGCTTCCTGGTTTCGTTTATTTTCCCCAATATACGAACACCTTCCGGGATCGATTCCAGTTCAAATAAACTACTAAGGCTCTCCCACCTCGAAAAAGTGAATGATTGTCGGGAAAGAAAATCAAGATACGAATTGGTTGATATCTTCAGCAGTCAATCGTAATCTCAAGAGTGAGGCAAACCATTTTCTCCAAATGGTAGGTTTCGAGAACGCGTTCGTATTTTCAAAGAGTAGACCGGTACACCTTCCAATTATTTACACACTATAGCTGTGACCGCGACTTCGTCCACGTGGAATAGTGACTTTCGGCAGTATTTTCAATTTTAGCCTAATTATTTTGGAAATAAAATACATGTATATATTAAAAAATCCATTACATCCAGTACATTTTTGTATACAACGTTCTTAATTCTTCCATCTATTGCTAACATATAGAGATTTTTCGGGTTTGATACACGTGAGCAATGAGCATGCTACAAAGAGTTGCCAATGGGAAAAGCATTTTTTTTTAAATGAACACCTACAACTTCAAGCTTCTATCTTTGAACTTTTTTTAAAGTAAATGCTGCTTTCGGGGAAACTGCAATCTTTTAAACTGAAATGGATTACGCGGAATTAAAACATGTTAAGTCCCAGCCAGATGAGTAATTTGTAGCCGTGTACCAGTACATAGCTTTGGTGCGTCTAAATTTCTCATTAATACGACTTGAACACCAACTTTCAGCCTCAACTTATGGAAAGGTACTCCTGACAATTTTAAAGAGCTCAGAAACTCTATAGGGTATGATCATGATGTAACTTGCTCAGTGTCCATAACATTGTCTTTTGTTAGGTATACGACAACATCCCCCTGCCTCCATGTCTGATATAATTTGTTCGTTGATATGATTAACTATGGTATTTTCGAGGAAAAAACAATCAACAGCTCTTTAGATTACTAACGGTCCGAGTAATCCGTACAAAACTGTAGTAAAAGCAAATTAAATGAAGAAATAGAATAGTTAAATATTTTTCCATACTTTTGCTTGACGAATTTGCCTTTATTAATAAATTTAATGGCTAATATGTAGTTTTGTAAAATAAAAATATCTTAGTTCTAAAAGTTTTCATTTCAGTTGAGCCTTCAGTTAAGTTTTCAGTTAAACTGATGTCTATACTCTTAAAAATGAACTGATAACTAAACTGAAAACTGAACTGACAACTAAGAAACTCCCATGGGTTCAGCTCTCAGTTTTTTTTTCTGATTTTGACTTTTCTCAAATAAAACAAAAGTTTCACTGAACATCGAACAGACGTCTATTTATAGACTGAACTGAGAACTGATCGTTTGAAAGGGCCTATAAGTATGCATCAATCGAATTCATAACGTTAAAGTTTATCTACAGAAACTTAACATGCAATAGTTGGCGCCAAAATTGCCCTTTCACGCAGCCATTCCCCATTAAATAATAAAATAAATAAATAGGGTGGCGCTACAGAGCGAAGAACCCCTGGGCCTAGCGCATTTCTCACAACCATGCCTTGTGAGGGAATGGAGGGGACCTACAATTTTCTGCCGGTTCCGAACTGCTAATCGAGAAAGCGCTTTTCATGGCAACGAATACTAACGGAGGACTTGCCAATTCCTCGCGAAAGGCGATACCCGTGGAAAAAACATTTTTGCCTCTGTTGGGATTCGAACTCGAACCTCTGGATTAACAGGCGGACATGCTATCCATCACACCACGGGTACCACCATTCGCCATTCGCCATTACTCATATTTATTTAAATATCAGGATAGACATTTCCCTTTAGGTCATCTTTGTTCTCGACAATTTGACAAAAATCACGTCTCAGTTTAATTAAGTCGTTATTGTCTCCGATTTTTAAATGAACACCTTGAGACTCATTATCATGTTGTGCAAGCATATTATGTTGTGGGACGGAACTTTTTACGTGTACTCTGTACCCATAATACAAATGCTTTCAGGCAGGCGTTTATTTCATCTGCATGCCTCTAGTAATGACCGGGAGAGTCTGTCTAAAGCCGTCAGCTAAAAGTACCACCAATTCCACCATCCCTTCCACGATACTTGGGTTGCCTTTGATATTATTCATTGTACGATCTAGTGCTTCGATTGCTCTTTAGTGGGACATCGTACATCCATCCCAAACCAATAGCTTACACTACTGTAAAATTCTTCCATACATACTTGTATTAGGTACCTTATGAGCTAAGTTCAAAGCTCTTAAGCTCTCGCGTAAATTCGTTATTGTCTCGTTTTCCAAACTTCAAAGAACAATTTGTCTTGGTGTTACTGGGGCCTTCAAAAGCACACCGACCGGGAGCTGCTCTCGACGCACTGCTGAATCTTCCTCCCATTGATACCTACATACATCATGGGGTGTACTCTCAAAACCATTTCTCGTTTAAAGAGATGTGGTCTCTGGCACAATTCACACTGGAGGTTTGAGGAACTCGCAAGCAGTATATCTTTTGGCTCACGTCTAATCGATATGCCGTCTGACACGATGATCAAAAGGCTCAAACTGCGTCAAAATTACTCAGTCAACTTTCCTTCGGTTCAGGACTGGTTCGCCCCAGAATCTGAGCCTGGAAAGAACTGTTAATGGCCTTAGTCCACGTTACGATCAACGGATGGACGGGGAGAAGTATCTGTGTTTGCAGCGGCAGCCAAGCTGTGCTTAAGGCCCTTCTCAACCATCTAACCACTTCGAAAGTGATCAAGGAATGCAAGAGCTCTCTGAATGCGATCGGAAGATTAAATTCCTGGAGTCTCATTTGGGTTCCGGGCCATCCCATCACGGCATAACTGGAAATGAGATCGCCGATAAACTTGCTTGGCAAGGATCTCAGACAGATTTCTCAGGACCTGAATCGTCGCTGGTCTGCCAGCGTCCTCAGTGAGGGCTGTGAAGAGCACAACCGTAGATGGTATGCCTCCATTGGATGCAGACAGACCGAACGTATGCTCCCCAACGTAAGTAAGAAGACTGCAACATTTTTGCTATAGCTCGTAGCAGAAAAGACTGTAGAAAGCTTATTGGCGTTGCCAGTGGGCACTTCTCTTCTGCCAAGCATTTAAACGTGTTAGGCTTAAGTGATACCACTCTCTGTGAATCTTGTGGAGAAGATGAGGACACCGCAAAGCATTTCCTCTGTGAATGTCCTGCTTTTTCTCGCATGAGGTTACAGATACTCGGCGAGAGCTGGTAACTTAGGCTTCTTATCATGGCATAATCTTTTGGCTTTTCTCCGAACATCTGGAAAGCTATAACAAATAGAAGGTTGCTAACTGGTAGTACAATGGACCGGTATTTAGGTCTAGGTGCTCAAGCTGGTATTTTAAAAACTGTTATCCCCTCTTTAACTATTAACTACAACAAAGTGCTACTCGTTAGTGATATCACAAGCCATCAGAGATTTGAGCAAACAGCAAGTTCACTTCATTAAAAATACAGTTTGAGTAACGAGAACAGATGGTAGAAATGTCAAGTCATCTTCGTGAAAGTTTAAAAGTTAAGTTGAAAACTTCTTAAGACTCGAGCTAGTTTTAAATCATTCCTGACATTGATTTCAAGCAACGAAAGAACTCGTGAGTTCATGTTTTTGCAAATGCATTATTATTTTCCTTTTTAGAGCATTTGCGACTTGAAAAGAGTCCTTGAAACAAGTTCCCAACAAAAAATGAAACTAAATATATCTACAAATTACCAACAAATGAACTAAATGTGTGCATAGATAATGTTTTTGTTGGCATTTGTTCTGTTCCTAGCACATCATCTTGCAGATAATAGTTCGAATCATTTTTCAATTCTTATTATCAGGATAGGTACCTAAACCGCATCACTCCACTTATAAAGAACATAAAACTTCTTCAAATGTAATATCTAGCTCGAAAAATAGACACACGTGCCGACTAGAAACTAACAGTTTCGTATCTTTCTTCTTATTATTTCCAACAATAGAACGAGAAATCCCTTATATTAAACCACTTTTACTTACGCCTTCCAGCAAAGCAAAACTTTTCCACCATTTTTCATAGCATAGCAGAAGCCAAGCAGAAAATGGCAAAAGCTATGCAACGCGAAATATGATCGGTTTTTTGTTCATCCAAAAGGGAAAAGTTATAAGAACAAACACAGGATGTGGGCGACATAGTGTGTCTATCTCTAAAGGATGTCGATAAATAAGCGGAAGAGAAGAAAAACGCTTTCAGCACTTTTTTTTTTACACAAAGAAAAGCCACAATCACTTCAGAGGCACACGAGATTCCATTGAAATTAATGGTTCATTCCACTTGGCAAGGATTCTTTCGTTTTTCACTGTTTTTTCCCTTTTTTTCTTTCCACTGTTTACTAAGTGCTAACTTACGAATATTAAAAAAAAAAAGTTTGAACAAACGCCATGGCAGGCAGTGCAATAAAGAGAAGAAATTATTTGTGAAGTCCCAATTTCAGTGAGAATCAGAAAGCAAATAACTATATACTTTTGACGGTTCTGATGAGATGACAGATTATTTTGAAAAAGTACTTGGCTGCGTCTGAGAGCCAGAACGAGTGAGGATGGCAAATGACGACGACGATGACGAGGATCCAGTTTCACATCTTCATGTTCCTTTGTAAAGAATAAAATTATATTTGTGTAGGAAAATGAAATCTCTTTAAGTGGGAGATGGAAAAACGATACCTTGAGATGATGAAAGGGCTCAGTTCAGTTGCATATAGTTGCCCTACTTTAAAATGCTATTTATATTCACTGTGAGACGGTGAGATGTGTTGGATTTCTTCGTCATCTTCTTGTTCTTCTTTTATCCAATAAGGGAAATAAATGGTCAAAGGTTTTTCATTTGAATGTCCTTCATTATTTAGGATAAATAATGGGAAAAGGAGCATTAGGAAAATAACAACCGTAGTGCGTCTGTTATTTGTTTGATTGAGCAACTAAGTTCGCATTTCACTGGGATCAAGAGAATTGACTTTCGCTCGGGATAGATAATCATACTTACTTTGGTTTGCATTTGCTTTTTTGGCAGTTCAGTTCATTTGTGAAATTATTTTCGATGAGGATGCTTAAGTAAAAGATTGGGGCTTTGGGAATCCTTATTGAACGTTTCATGGCTCATTGGATATTTGATGGGTCGTTGCTCACTGATTGACAGTTGGGTGCTTCGATTTATTACAATAAGGCTCTTCCGTGCGATTAGTTTATTATGTTGGGATAAGTATTTTATATCGGCATTGTCTTGCCTTCCTTTCTTATTGCAATAGAGGTTTATTTGAAAGTAATACATGGAGTAGTTGTCCGAATCAGTTGATCAACAAGGACAGAGATACATTTTTAACAAGGTTCGATCGTTTTTGATTTTAGTCAGGTTCGACTCAGGTGCAGTTGATAGGTTTGTTCGTTGAATTCCTGGGGTAGCCTTGGGGTCGCCACATAGCGTTTTATGAGAAACCTAAAGTCAACCTGAATGTCAAACTTAGTGTTTTTTGAGCCCTGAGGTTGAACAAGGTTTTCCCTCAACTCGCCCTAGGTTTTTGCCATGACGAGTTGAAGGCTGTCAAATGTCATGTATTTTTTTTAATGACAGGGATGTGTGGTGATTTGTGGTTAAGCGTTTTTTGAGGACTGGAAATCCCAGATTTTTTTTGACAACTCATAGGGTTGTCAAGAAAACCTGCGGGTCAATCTGGGTAAAGTTCAACGAACGAACGTAATATCTTAAGGGCTTACGGTTTTTAAACAACAAGTGTGCAGGTCCGAACAAGGGATTGAAATGCTATTCTTTTCGTTACATAAATAGCTTCAACAAGAACAAAGATCTGTTTTACGGCAACTTTCAGGCGAGCTTCTTACTACATAAAACACAGAGCTTACTTTGAAGTCACGCAAGTTTGTTGAAATAAGCTTTTAAATGTCGATCTCAGCTATCAATTCACTGGTTCATATGGTATCCCCGCCGTTATTCTAAAGAGGTGTTATTCCACGCCAGCAAAACCACTGCGATAGATTTTTCATATATCGCAATGGCGAACTGCATTTGTCCAGCCCGTCCCTTAAAAGCAATCTTCTTCTCCTTCCAATTACCGTCCAAATGCACTAAAGTCCCTTCTTTCCAAGGTCATAGAAACAAGTCTTTGCTCATCGGGTTAGAAATTATTTTTCTAAAAAAAAAACACGAAAATTTAGAGCTTCAATAGTTCTATCTGGTGGCAAATATCCAACCCATTTTCTGGGTAATGATAGTACTGGAGAAACTTCATTCTGAAACAAGGAGAGGAGTTCAAGTTAGTGTATGACCCCTGAAAAGATACACAAAACGCAGTGAAAAGCTCTGGTGGATTAACAGGTTCATTAACGGCACCTGCTAGCACTCAAAGCAGCAGAATATGACTTTATATGATCAGCCGTTTTTATTTTTGATTCCTGGTGGCACATATCAAAAGCAGCCAATAGCTCTGGTTAATCATCATTCACGGCCCCTTGTTGCACGAAAGGCACAAGAAAGCGGCGAACTAGAAGTTCCCACCACAGAAAGTTTATAGTAAGCAGTAGTCGGACGTTAAAGTCGAGAAATTTATGATGTCTTAATTACATATTTGTTTTAAAATAGCCTCAATTTTGTTCTTGGTCTCCAGATTTTCCTGTACTGATGAATGACTGATGATTTATTGTAGCCTTACACTTATCGTTCCGCAACGGTTGATGAATGAACGTTCCTTCCCGGCTGATGACTAACTGATTGATGATGGAATTCAAAGATCCTATACAACTACTGGAAAATAAGCCACATATGAGTTATACTCGGCCAGTACACAATCTGAAGCTGCCTACATTAATTTTGATCAGCTGTCTGTGGTATGACGATGGTGAATTGAATGTGTACTTCAGTGTTTGTCGGTTCCAGACGTACATTGTGGTACCAATGGAGCAAGATACAAAAAGGTACCAAAAGTAATGATAGCATGATCGTGTCATTACATTCTTATAAATAAAGGAGTACCAAGGCTTGACCGTAAAAAGATCCTTGGACTTCTTTACATCGAAAAAACCATCTTTGGAGAGAAAAGATCACGAACGGCTCAAACGCAATTGTCATTTTCAAAAACTATCACGAAGAAACAAGTACCCTCCTGGTACCAGATAAATGCCACGACATGAGTATGTGATTTTGTGGTTTGCCTCTGATATGGAACAAGTCAAAGCCGAGAGTCAATCCAATACAAAGAATACACGCTGGCTACATTCCTTAATATAGAGTGGCCTTCAACAAAGTTGAATACAGTGCCATTTGGCAGGCACTAAGCTCCATAAATATCGAGCCAACACTGTCAAATTGAATCGACTCCATGCTCCAAACAAGAATAGTTAAAGCAGGAATGGATGCAAGCGCCATGAAAGTCAAAACTCGTAAAGGTACACTGCAGAGAGGAGTTTTCACCCTGCTACTTTGGTTCCTAGCAGTTAACCACATCTTGTTTAAACTATAGACCTGAGCAGAATAAAAGATACAGCAATACCGATCACATTCTTGACTTCGGGAAATTACACTTAGTGAGCCCCTCCAGCGAGCTATCAATAAACTCATCTAATAGGCCAAAAACTATGGACTCAAAATCAACCCTACGAAAACAGAACTTGTCCAGTTCACGGGAAAGCTTAACATTCCAGAAACACTTCCACTCACAAAAATCGGTATAACAATCAACTTATATATAACAATTAACAATTAACTTATCAGGTGCGGCGAAATATCTCGGAGTTGTCCTGGATCATAAACTCAGCTGATGGAAAGAAAATAAATATAAAAGAAAAAAAAGCTTAAATCCCCTTCTGATTAGAATTTTTCCATATTCCAAAACAAATCACACGTGGATTTACACATCCATAAAAACATTAATCCTTACATAAACTTTTTCGATAAGGTGGCCATCATTAGAGAAGGCTCCAACTTCAAGATCCATAGGCTTGCATGTATAAGCGCAACCAGTGCCATGAGAATGACACCAACGACGGCTCTGTCGCTAGCTTCTCTAGACTTTTTCACTAAGGAGACAGCGACCAAAAGGGCACTGCCCAACTCAAACAATGCAATAATTATAGTATACTGATATTGTCATTCAGACAGACTACATCCCCAGCAAACTGATTTCAGTTTAGTGGCCTTAACAGTCATTCGCACAAGCAAATTATGTCTCCATCTACACGGAAGGTTCCAAAACGAACGAGGGGTTAGAGTCGGGAATCTTTTCAGATTTTTGCAGTTTCTTCCAAACAGAAGTACTTGCAGTCTGTGAAGCCGCAAAACGTCTGACAGCCAGGTGGCCATTAAAGCTATCTCATGCACTGTCGCAAAATCCAAGTATGTATTTAGAAAGCTCTCCATGTAATCTAAGACTTTTTAGTTCAACGAACAC
Source organism: Melanostoma scalare (assembly GCA_949752695.1). Taxonomy (NCBI): domain Eukaryota; kingdom Metazoa; phylum Arthropoda; class Insecta; order Diptera; family Syrphidae; genus Melanostoma; species Melanostoma scalare. Next base: position 68,631,402 of record OX456985.1, read on the forward strand.
AGAAACTTTAATTTGAGTTCCAGGGCACAGTAACATAACCGGTATTGAAAAGGTGAAGAAGCTGGCCAAAAACGGGTCAGCATTCAAATTCAGCGAAAAGAACATATTAGTTCTCAAGCCACTAGAGAATCCATCGAAACTTTCTAAAAACCGTCAATGATAGGTGGTCATCTTTAGAAACATGCAGGCGTTCCAAAAACCTATGACCAGTTATTTCCAAGAAAAAAAACAGAAATTCTACTCCAGCTGCAGGTATTCTCACGAGTCACAACACATTGGGTACCCACATGATGAGATCCATTTAATGTATAGGAGGCCAGGACAAAGAGGCAGAGATCATCTACTTCTGCTGATAGTGCGACAGCTTGGGCCACACTTGGAAAAAAGCAGTCGGAGAGTACTTCTCTGACGAAATGGTTCAATGAGGGTTCCCAACTCCAGTAACCCAGTCAAAAAACCAATCCTCTGCCAGGTAGGTTGTGGTGAGAACTGCGTCAGATTTTTAACTATCCAAACAATTTTTAGCTTCCGTCAACATTTCTTCTCAGCAGCAAATTTGTCATTCAGGTTAAAGAAAAATGTACTGATGCAAGCCTAAGACTGCACTGCAAATTCGTTAACTTCATTTCCAAAACTAATAAAAAAATTATGCATTTTTGATAAAAAGGTGTCTCGTTCATTCAGCACAACTCATCAATATAATTCTACTGAAAGACTTTAACTTTCTTTACCCAAATTTTATAATTTAAGTTTCTCTAGGTAGATACAAGCATCAACCAAACCCACCACACCACACCTCCTATAAATGATGGCCTTAACTTTTAGAACAGTGTTGGCGATAATATTTCGAAGGAGTAAAATTCCTTTTTATTTGTAAGTTACATAAAAGGTGTCTGGTTCTCTTCTACCCTCTTCTCACTAATGGCAATTTTAGTAGCTGTTCAGCAGCTCAGCTGAGCTTTCATCAAAATGCAACAATGTGGACCTGGTTATGTATGTAGTCTTATATAAATCATAAAAGCCAGTTCATGGCTTGCCATGAATCCTTGGATACAAAGTGACTTTTTTGCTAACCAAAGTGAAGGGAATTTCGTTTCTAAGGATTTACAAATATGCAACACCTGAGCGTTAACCAGCACCCTGACATTGAATGCAAAAGATGAACTTTACGTATTAACTTTTCATGAACTTGTTGTCCTTCTGCTTAGGTAAACTTACAATGTGCAATGCATAGTTAATACCAAAAATGACTTAAGCTTCAAGAGAATTTAAGGTGAGTGTGTACATACCTACACACAGAATAAAAAAGTAATAACGTGAAAGTCATGTTTTTACCAACTGCAAACCGTTCCAGGAGATTTTATTTACTCTGCGATCTTTTCTATAAAAACAGATATTCAAGAGGTTCCTGCGTTAAGTAAATACATATAATGAAAATTTGACTGAAAAATGCGTTGGAGAGATTTTTTTAGCAACAGCATTATTACCGTTAACAGTATATTTTGTAATACTCGTACATGTATTCGCCATTTGGCATTCTGCTAAGCACAAGCATATACATATATATATACCTAAAGTAGGTTCTTTGCAAAACAAACAAAAAGGTTCTCTGCGAAAAAGTTATATAGGTGAGAGTGTACTGCACTGTTGGTGGCGCTTGCTTTTGTAGTGAAACTTTTTAGAATAGTTTTAATTTGAAACTCGATGAAACGAAATTACGTCACGATATTGTAACCAACATAAAAATATATAGGACCAATTCGGCGAGAGAATAATATAGAATACATTACGCCATGGGCGTAGTCAGGAATTTTTTTAGGTCTTTTTTCGAGGACAATTTCTCAAAAATCAGTGAAAAAACGAGGACATATTTTTTGACAAGAATATTGAGAGATACCTTAAAAGTATCATTTTTTGGTTTCTCAAAATAGAGATACATCGTTAGTATATGAAATGAATCAAAATGATTTTATAAATTTTTACCATTGATTTCGCGTTTTATAAAACCAATTTTCTGGGATTTTCAGCAAATTTCCTGAGGACTTCATCTTCTATTTCGGATTTTCTTTCCTTATTTCCTTACTTCCTATTTAGTCGATTTTCACCCATGGTTGATCTTAGCCAGGTTTTTACACGCCGCAAAGTTTCGAACGACCTTTCTACGGTGAAAGTCGTGCAAGGTTGTGCCAATAATATTTCCAATGCATGTGATACAGCTGGAAAAAAGGTGTCCGCTTCAGTGATTACGTCGCACACTTCCCAATTTTTCTTCGCTTCTTCACTAAGCTTTTTGTCTTTCCAAGTGTCATACCATAATTCAATTTCTGCACTTAGATCCAATTCATTAAATTCTGAAAACAGCTTCAACATAATGTATGGATGCAATGTGAGTAGTGAAAATGCAGGCAAATTGAATGGCGCGAATCGATTTGCAAGCGATGATATCAATGAATCCAAATACGGAATTAGCAACGATATTTTCCAATAATCATTTGGATTCGATGCAGGTTGATTTGAACGATGCTGCTGTCGTTGGGTTAGTCTGGGCATATCCAATTCAATATCAATCGAGTTCGCTATTTCTTTGCCTCGTCTAGAATTTCATCAATCACGGTATCTACAGCGTTTCGATGGCTAGAAATAACAGTTGATATTCTATCAAGATGGTCTTTGCATTTGAGCATGTCAAGACTTTTAGATTGAAGACCATTCACGATAGGCTCAAGACATCTGAATATTTGGCAATTATTGAAGTGCATATGATGAATACAGGTTTGGTGGCTGCAGATTGTAGGCAGCTGATCGCGTTTTTGCATTGCCTTCGGTGGATATAGTCAGTAATGCGTTCACGATCTCAACGAAATTGGCTTTAAAAACAGCAATGCTCTTGAGTTTTTGAGACCAACGAGTCATTGGGCGGGTATGTTCGGAGCACACTTTCGACGTAGCACTGATTCTCGGAAAAATCTTATTATGTCTTTGATGGTGCCAATAGTGTTTCGTACTTCCGGGACCGTGTTCAAATCATTAACAACAAGGTTCAATCTGTGGCTTGCGCAGTGGAAAACAATGCTTTTTTGTATTTTTTCGGATATGTGCTTGAACGCCTACTTCTTTTCCGGCCATAGCACTGCAGCCATCGTTCCCTTGCCCAACGTATTTATTCGGTTCAAGTTCACAGCTCACGACTGCGCGATCAATTTCATCTGCAATTGTTGGAGCGTCCATCGCATTTAGTTCCCATGAATTCTTCTCGTATTATTGCTTGGCTTTTGGCCGAACCGTTAGAACGATCAATCGCAACTAATTTCTGTTGCCGCAATGCCGCATTCAAAATGCCGCAATCAGATGATTCAGAATTTCTGGAGAATTTTTTGATTCGAAGAATTATAAATAATGCCCAAATATGCTCGTGTAATATTTCTAGATGTTAGAGAAATCTCATTGAAAAGTCCTCGTTTTTCGGCAATTTTGCGAATGGTCCTCATTTTTTATAAAAATTTTCATTGATACTCCTTTTTTTCCGTTTTTTTCCCAAATTGTCCTCGTTTTTTACGATCGTTTTTTGCGAGAATACTCTTTGAAAAGTCCTCGTTGTTTCAGCATTTTCTCCAAATGTCCTCGAGAACAAAGATTAACTTTTTCTTAAAAACGCAGAATCTTTCGAGGATATTTGGCTTAGGTTGGGGCATTTGCCCCTACCTGCCCCTACCTGGCTACGCCCATGCATTACGCATTATTTTATACTTTTGGTCGGCTCTTTGTGCAATGCTGCGTAGTCCCCGCTGTAGTCCACAAAACATTGTCTGATGGCGTGTGAAATTGAACAAACTCGCTTGCTATTAATTTTTTTTCAGATCGGAACACCTTTTCATTTTCTGGTAAACTGCTATTTTCTTCTTCTTTCTTTTTGGCGTTAAGAGCATCGTGAAAAGATCACAACTCTACCACTTATCGGTTTCACAAAAGTCAGCGTCGGCAGGGCTGCCGGGTTTGGACTATTCCAAGTTCGAGTCCAACAAAATGCTGATGTCATTTGCCTGAACCAGGAGTGTTTTGGTTTTGTGATTGCCAGTGCCTTCTCCAATCGAGTGTCTCTCCAACTATGCTTGAATTTTATGCCGTCAGCAAGGCCAACAAGCCATCAGAGCCGCTAGCCTCTTCTGGGTTTCACTCGGCCCCCAAAACAAAACCCATGGTTCGTAAAGAATGCAAGCAGGTAAATATAGCCACACAAAAAGCACGACAAATGTTGATGCAAAAGAGTACAAAGGCTGCTTTCGACCAGTATAACGAGATTTACAAGGGGAAAAGAAGGGAAGAAGACCGGACTCTCGAAAAGAAATAGAAGCAGCATGAGAAACGATTGTTTGAAGAAATCTACAGCAATGAGACTCGGAAGCTTTATCAAAAGGTAAAATTATTTTGCCAGGGTGGCAAACCCCGAACTCAAGTTTGTTAAAACCAGCAGCGAAACATTATAATTGAGACGGAATCGCTACTGAGGATATGGAAAGACCACTTCCTCAGACTGCTTAGCTGCGATGAAGACACTAGTTCCGCAGTCAGACAGAATGCCCCATTCAACTTGGACGATGATCAAGAATGCGACCTAGAAGAAATAATGCTTGTCATTGACAAACTTAAATCAAATAACACAGCAGGTGCAGATGGCCTTTATGCCGAACTTTTCAAGGCAGCTGGAGATCAGTTGGAATCACCAGGAGATCTTCATAATTGCGCCATTTATAGAGGAATAAGCCGTCTTAACACCGCGTATAAGATCTTGTCTGCTGTAATATGTGAACGTCTGAAACCACACGTCAACAACTTGATAGATCCTTATCAATGTAGTTTAGACCAGAAAAGTTCACAATGGACCAAATAATTCACATTACGGCAGATCCTGGAAAAAACCCAAGAATATAATATCGATATACACAATTTTTTTTTATCGATTTCAAGGCCTCGTATGAGAATATATACAGAGACGAGCTGTACAGAGAAATGTCTAGTTTTGTCATTCTGCAAAACTCGTACGACTATGCAGGATGACCTAAGACGAGGTGTTCCCCTTCCGCGATTTCCCTGTAATGAGTTTTCGAAAACCCGACGAGCCGGAGCGTTTGGGTCCATCCGCTCTACATGGCCCAACCATCGCAGCCTCGCGATGCGTACTCTTCTGGCTATGCCCATGTCGCGGTACAGCTCATACAGCTCGTTGTTGTATCGCATACGAGACCAAAGACAATTCGGAGAACTTTTCTTTTGAAACGACCAAGGGCTTCGTCATCCGCTTTTGATAAGGTCCATGCTTCCGCGTCGTAAAGCAGGACTGTCATCATCAAGGTCTTAAACAAGGTTACGTTGGTTTTTATGGAGAGGGTTTTTTTTCTCAATTGCCTTCTTAACCCAAAGAAGCAACGGTTGGCAAGAGTTATTCGCACTGATGTTGTTTTCCGGGTCTGTAGCGGATCCTTAATAGACGAAGTCCTGTACTACCTCGAAGTTATGTTTTTCTATTGTACAGAGAAATGTCTAGTTTTGGCATCCCTGTAAAATTCGTACGACTATGCAGGATGACTTTGGAGAATTCACGCTGCTCCGTCAAGGTCGGTAAAGAACTCACCGAGACCTTTGATGTCGAAGAAGGCTTTAGGCAAGGCGACAAACTGTCATGCGATTTCTTCAACATCATACTTGAAAAGATTGTACAAAATTCCAACGTAATATCGACGAATTGGACAAAAATCGACAATAGTCAGACATAACTTGGAGCTAGTACAGTACTTTGTCTAGGATCCACAGTAGACATGGAAAACAACACCAGTGCCAGTGCGGAGATCAAACGGAGGATAACTCCTGCCAAGCGTTGCTTCTTTGGGTTAGGAAGCCAAAAGAGAAACAAAACCCTCTCTAGAAAACCCAAGGTAACCCTGTCCTGCTTTACGGTGCGGAAGCTTGGGCTTTTTAGATAGCGGATGAGAAAACCCTTGGTCTTTTCGATAGAAAAAAACTCCGGAAGATCTTTGGTTTTTTATGCGAAGACAATGTGTGTAGAAAAAGATACACCAACGAGTTGTATGAACTGTACCTTGTACCACGAAGTGGGCATAGCTAAAAAAGTTACTTATCGCGAGACTGCGATGGCCTGGGCATGAGCAGCCCTCCGGTTCGACGGGCTAAAACAGTTTTATTTTTAGTCGCAGAACTTGCAGTAAGAAACAAAGAGACTGGAAATTCGCGTCCAAATTATTTATTATAAAATAAAACTATTTTAGCTTTGCATTTCTATGACAAAATTAATAACATCTTCAAAATCGCACGAACTAGTCGTGCACTTCAGTTTCTGAAAACTCATCAGTGCAGCGATATATAAAAGCCAATAAAAACACCATTTATATCTCTACGTCAAGAGTGTCTGCGAAAGTTCAGATTGAAATATACAATTCCATCACAATGTAAATATTTAAACCAACAGAACATCAAAATTTTAAAACTTTTGAAGAGAAAGCTATTCTTGGAAATATCCTTACAAAATAGAAGAGGAAAATTCTTGAAAGCTGATATTTGTATAAGAAAGTACGGTGGCCTTAACCTTCAGAACTTGTTCCTTACACGAAAAACTCCCAGAAGCTCGCAAAAGTTCCGTTCAATTCAATTCTATTCACTTAAATAATTTGGTCATTACATTATCGTTAGAAGGATGTGTTCAAAAATCCATTTCCTTTAAAAAAAGGTGAACACCCATACTCAAAGTTTCGATAGGTGAAAATTAAATTTACTTTCAAACAAGATCCAATACACGAATGACCCTTCTTTTCATCTTTAAACTTCCTGGAACTTGTTATCCTCTTTTTTTTATCTTTAAACACACAGCAACACTTACGTGTCCTTCTATGATAGCAAGAAATGGCAATTTCATTGGAACGAACAAATTGAGCGTTAAAATTGACTTCCGCACCAGCCATCTGGAAGTTTTGTTTTTCTATCGTTCTTTTTCTCTTGAAGTAGATACCAAAGCTTAGTGAATCTAGTTGGTTATTACAGGACATCCTTACGTTCACATTGGTTTTTCTTTTTTAAAAGAATGTTTTAAATCATCATGAGCAAGGACATTGCTGCCGCACCTTGTTTCGGTTGCATGATATCATTCCTTAAAGAGGAGCAGAGGTACAGGAAGGCGTTATCATTGAGCTGAGCACACACTTTCAATCATACATGGCTGCAGGGAATTCAAAAGAGTTTTGTATTTTTCAACTGTTTTGTTTTTTAAAACAGACTGAATAAAAACGATGCTTGAATTTCCAACTGTTTACTTTATAGCAAAGCTTGAAAGAAATGGCATATATTTCTTCACACATCATCAGTTTTATGCCGTTCACATGGCAGTGTTAAGTTTTGTAGAGCACATTCGTGGAACACTTCTATCTTGGAGTTATGGAAATTATTTCGAATTCTAGACATTTGTGGTTTCAATGGCATTGAACAGTTGAACCGACTCAGTTTATAGTATACAGAGTTCGTGACAAAGCCATCGACGATTCAAATTCCTATTTTGCTTGCATTCGTGTCGTTTTCTCTTAAATGAAGCTTTACCAGCCGCTATGGGTTGTATTCGTTGTCATTTTAAAGGTTAAGGATTTGTGTCTGTAAAAGCATTTCTCATTGAAATCACGAACAAAGATTTTTTTGATAACAAATGAATGAGTGAATCTTTTTAAAACCCGATGAAGTTGTCATGGTAAAGCTAAAAATCTGTCTGTTGAATATCCTTTGGTAATTTCATTTTCCGTGTGGCTACTATTGCGAGAATGCTATGAGCAAACACGAGTAGTAAGTGGGTACTTATTGTTGCAGGTATAGTTAAAATATGTGTATTGTGATGACTTTAAGAGAAAAGTTCAAAGTGTAAACGCGAGGTTTATTGCTTTTAAGTAAAGAATCGAGTCATATGCAATTGCAAAAAGTATTGTCGATCAGAATAATGGGCACGACTGGGCGCACGAACTATGGATTGTGTGCTAAGTACACTAACAACATTTTAAGGCTGAGCACAGGGTTTTATTATTCGTTCTTCACAATGCAGAGTTTCCAGTAATTCGTTTTACATACCTTAAGCACACAATTTAAATCCTTTTCATCAAGCCACAATCATAAAATCACCTTAAAACTATCAGTTCTTGGAAAACTACTCCAAAAACCCAAAATTAGACTTTTTACCCATTTTGTACTTCTCTAAAAATCATAGAGTGTATGGGTTTTGGAGTGCACTCATTACTTACTTTCTTTTTACTATTGTTTTGTGCATCAGAAAAAAATACAGAAACTTTATGTTTACCAGGCATTTTATAAAAAAATTACCTCAAAGTCCAAATTTTATTCGGGAAAAAAATTTGAACACCTTTTCAAATTGAAAATCTGGCAACCCTAAAACCATGTGATCCCAATTTGAATACAGTTTCAAGAACTAGTATTTCTGCTAAAAATAAAGTTCAAAATTTGATCAGGGAACACCAAAGTTCGTATTTTTTAAAATCGTCGAAAAGTGATGTCAAAGTTGAGAAGTGGACTACACTGCAGAACAATTTTTTACTTTGAATGTGACTAAGGACTACATCCCAAATTATGTAACTGAAATACGGGACACCCTGTATATTTGGTGGTTCAAGGTTGCCAACTACACATTAGTTATGACAGCTGAATAAAACCACATAAGATATTAAAAAAATTTAAATTGAATATCCAATGGCTTTTAACGAAATTAAACAAAACACCATTTCTAGACAGTTGCTAGTACACAAACGCTGAAAATTTAATCAAAATCGTTAGATCTGTTTTTTTGAAAGCCGGTTTCTTATTTTTCACTTTTTTTTTAAAAACAAGTTTTTCAAGAGTCAGGTATGCAGGTATGCAGGTATTAAATCAATGCAGCAGATATTTTGACAAAAACTGAAAAAATAAACTTAGTGGAAGGCCGTTAGACATAAAAAAGGCAAAATCTAGGAATCCATGGCCAGTCCATGGATTTTCATGAAATTTTCGGAAATGTGTTTTGAATGGCGTATAGAAAAGGGTTAAAAAATAAAATTTCACCGCTCTCAATTTTTTAATTTTTTTTTAAATTAATTATTAACTTTTAGAATTTTCCTTTATTTATGTAGGGTGTTTTAGATACGGTTTTCCAAAGGCTCAGGATGGATAGGTGGTCAAGACAAAAAAAAAAAAATTGTATGAGAGGGGGGTCTATATCCTTCCGTATAGGCGCGAGGGGCAATTTTATATGAAATTTACTCAATTTTTTAAAAAATTATTAAAATCCAACTAAGCCACTTACTTTCTCATACTTTAGTGTTTTTGAAAGCAATTTCTTTCTTCTTTAATAAAAATTTAAATTTGAGTTCACTTAATGAAAAGCTTTTGAGAAATCAAGCCTCAAAGACAAAATTTTGAAAAAGAAAATATTTTTTTCTTAATTATTTTTTTTTTTTACAAAATTTTGCCCCATTAAAGGCCATTTTTTCTTTCCATATTCAATGCTTTTATTAATTTTTAAAAAATTAAAAACCATATTTTTTCGGATTCATCAACTCGTTTAACCAGAAACAGCATTTGGGGCACAAATTAGTACAAAAGAAAAAAATATTTTCCTTTTTCAAAATTTTGACTTTTATGCTTGGTCTCTCAAAAACTTTTCAATAAGTGAATTAAAATTAAAATTTTTATTAAAGAAGACAGCAATAGCTTTCAAAAACACTAAAGTATGAGAAAGTAAGTGGCTTAGTTAGATTTTAATAATTTTTTAAAAAATTGAGTAAATTTTATATAAAATTGCCCCTCGCGCCTATACGGACGTTATAGACGTGTTATAGACCCCCCTCTCATACAATTTTTTTTATCTTGAACAGACCTATCCATCCTGAGCCTTTGGAAAACCGTATCTAAAACACCCTACATAAATAAAGGAAAATTCTAAAAGTTAATAATTAATTTTAAAAATAATTGAAAAATTGAGAGCGGTGAAATTTTTTTTTTTTACTTTTTTCTATACGCCATTCAAAACACATTTCCGAAAATTTCATGAAAATCCATGGACTGGCCCTGGATTCCTAGGTAAAAAGCTTACGGCCCTCTACTAACTGAAGACACCGCTTTAAAAATATTAAAAAAAAAAAATTGGATTCTTTTCAAAAAATTATTTAAAATTTCAAAACAAAAATTTTTCAAATGCTGATCTGCAATCTTTTTTAAACCACCTAAAACATTTTGCTTACTTCGTCGAAATCGCCTTAGCCATTGACGAGAAAGTAAGTTTTTTTTTTTTTTTTAAATAGAGTAACTGTGAGGGGTACCGTTCTTAGTCAAGCAAAAAAAGAAAATGAATCCAGCGATGAAAGAGAAAGAGAGAATCGTTCAGTGAAAAACTCATTGCAATGGTTCATTGCATTTTCGGTTTCAAAAGTAAAGCTAAATAAAACACACACACAGCGATTGGTTTTTGATGAAAATCTTAATATGCTTTAAAGTTTCGTCGATTTAACTGGTTCTCGAAAGCACATTGCAGGGAAATTGAGGAAGAAAAAGTCCGAGGCGCATCGAATTAAAAAACCTCAACCGACTGCAAAACTAAACAGAGTTCACCCAAAAACTAAATTGTAAGTAAGTTTGAAGTTTGTAGTTATACAAGTCAACTTCATTACAAAAAAAAAAAAACATTCTTTTTAAATAATCTTAACCATTTTTTCGGCTATAACTTGAGTAATGTTGTCTTTTTATGAGTCCTAAATTCGAGGATTGTTCTTGTAAACACGATCTTTTACATAGCTCCACAGGAAAAAGTCTAACGGCGTCAAATCGAATTATCTTGGTGTCCAATTGACAGCAAAAAAAAAGAAATTAGCGACCTGAAAGCTTTCTTCGCAATGTAGCCGTAATTTCGTCGGTACGAAACCATCAATTGCGAATTGCGAACCCTGGAAAAACGAAATACTCGGATCATCAGCAACATTGCACTTCAAAATTATTTTCAACTGAACGTGCATTACGATGATGAACAAGCCTTACGACAGGACTAAAGCTTCCACTCTCTTCACCATCTTGCCGATTGCTTGCATATTCGGTCGATTGTGATGACCATAATCATTGCGTAATGCTCGAAAAGTGGATACGCTTGAATAAGTTTTACGAGTTGTTTGATTGTTAAGTGTTTCATTATCGTAGATGGTTAGTATTCAACCAATATTATGGCCCTCCAATATGAGGTTTAAGTTTGACAAGTGTCGAAAGCAGGTCAGCGCTACCAATAATTTGACACCGCAAAATGAATGACCCCTTAGCTGTTTTTGAAATGCTTTTACTTGAGAGTTTTACTTTTTTTCTTGTTTAAGTAAAAGCACATATAGTTAAGCACTGAGCACGCACGAGATTTGGAAAACAATTCATACTGTACGAGACATTCAACTCAAAAGTGGTTGGAAGTACAGGCAGAGCTTAAAGAAGCTAGTCTAATTTTTTTTCTTAACTGCTTCTTCAAGGTCTTTCAAAGCAAACCCTTAAGTGGTTACTTTCTACATTTGTGCAAGTCTTAAGCCTATCTTTGTAACTCTGTTTTCAAAATTAGTTGAATGATTAAGGTACAAAGAAATTTCCCTATGCTCTACTTTCTATAAAAAATCCATAAAATTAAAAAAAAAAAAAGATTTTTCAATGCTACATTTGACTGAACTGTACAAAAAACCGGTGTTGTAATTCCTTCAGCTTTATTGGTTTGAAAAAAGTCGTTACTTAGTCCCCAGTATTGGTTATAACTAAATCTTTTCACTAAATCCACTATACGGCGCGCGCGGCGCGGTGGGCGAACCTTGGACTTGGAGGCAGATCACTATGTGGCGCAGACTGGTGCGAGAGTGGTGGTTATCAGACACCTCTTTACCACTGGGCCCACTGGACCCAGGCCCAGGGCCCCGCAATCACTCAACCTCTATTGGTCTCATAGGCGGATCCAGGGGGATCCGCCAAGCCCTGTTCACACTGTACAATTAGTACAACTGTACAATTAGATGCGCTGACCTCTGCGCATTTCTTTTCGTTAAATTCTTGTTTAAGTTGCCCGAAACTTTGGAAAATGGATTTGTGTTCCGAGAATTAACTTTTGAGTTGAGAAATGAACGTATTAAGAAACGGAATGTAGAAAGAAACACTGTAGTAGTCTTTAATACTTTGTGCTTGAACGTTGCAACGACTTTTTTGTTGATTGCAACGGCGGCGGCACGGCGCGCGGCGGCGTAGCAATTTCATTGTGATTTCGTATTCAGAACAAATTCAGGCAACATGCTCATAAATAACGTGGAAAGTAGAATCTGCGTTTTCGCGTTTGTACGTAAATTCCTGCCAGCTTAGTAGCCTCACCCAGCTCTTGGATTTTAGATTACAATTCCCGACTCAAAGCCAAAACAATCGAGTTAACTGATTCCATAATGTGACAGGCGATTTGGAATTCAACCGTCAAAATCGCTGTCAAAAGATGCAATGCATATTGCGAAGTCTCTCGATCTTTCCTCGTTTTGATTTCTTCCAAAGATTCAATAACAGCCGGTTGCAGTTCAACGTACGCTCCAACTGCTTCATGAGACCACCTGGTAGGACAAATAGACTTCAACTTTTGTTTGTCATTTTTGAAATTTCTTGGTGTAGAACGTCTAGTCTTTTAGGCCAGAAAAAGTTCCTAACGCATTTTTGATTCCTGACACTTCGCATGCTGCATTGACTAGCAAACTAAAGATATGTGCAGCGCAATGTACATAAATTGCCATGGGGAAATACGATCTCAGATGAGCCTGTGCACCAATGAATTGGACACTCATTGCCGGAGCTCCGTCGAATCCTTGGCCATACATATATGAGAAATCGACGCCAACATCATGTAAATAATTTCTGATTGAATCTGCTAAATCGTGTATATACAAACAAAATTTTGTTAATGTAGGCGTTGCATTTGTGTAAAGAGTGTCCCTACTCCCTACTCATTATTAGATATTATGTACTTTGGAATGGACGGCACTCAATTTTTTAAGATTTCAAAGATGGATTGTGTTGTGTGCTCATTTAGGTTCAAAAAAAGTTGTAAAAAGTCTTTCTCAAACAAGATGGTCAGCGCGAGCTGATGAACTAAGCGCCTTATACAGGGTGATTCGCATAAGGTGTGACAAAAAGATAGGGTGTGTAGGTTGGAATTGTTGAAAAAGAGTCGGTGGGTCGTCATCGGTCGGCTCTTGTCATCCTGAATAAGGAGTCATTAGAACCTCTGGCGGCACGCGGGGGTGTTATTCAGTACAGCTTTGACAGCCTAGTGCTGAAAATATACAAAAAAGATGAGGACGCTGCAAAGCTTCCAAAGCAAGCGGCTGAATCCGAAGCCAAGGAGTCCACTGCGAGCGTCGAATCTTCCATCATGGAGACAGACGCGGCAAGTTGCTCTGATTCTTTGGAACAGCTGTCTTGCTCGAAACTGGTCGAAAAGACTACAATAATAGTGTCTGATCAAGACGCAACTGAAATAAAATCGTCCGATAAGGACGACAACAACAAAGGTGGAGTCTTAGACTCCAACGATGAAATGCTTGGGGTTCTCCTTTCTGAGGATGAGTTGCTAGACTCCGCCTCAGATATGGAGGACCTTAATGCTACAGTGTTGGAGATTAAGCTGGATGATTGTAGCAATGCTGCAGATACTCCAGATTCATCTCCAACACTCCATCAAAGCCTCGGCCGGACTCCTTCTCCGACTAAGCAAGTCCAGCGAGGATATAGTCCTGATCCAGGAACCATGGATTAATAAATCCGTGGTAAAAGGACTCAGGACGAAAGATTATTCTCTGCTGTATGTGACGGACAAAGGTGAACCATGATCCTGCATACTGGCAAAGAAAACACTTAACGTATTTTTACTACCTAATTACAGCAATTGCGACACCACAACAGTAAAACTGCAGACCAACAGTGGGACTTACTGGCTCACGTCCGCCTATCTAGGCCATGACCAACCGGGGCCGCTACCAGGAGAGACGCTCGAGCGCGTAATAAAAAGCGCAACAAAGCTCAAAGCGGATCTTATAATAGGAAGTGACGTCAACGCACATCACGCAGTATGGGGGAGTACGGACGTAAATGAAAGGGGTGAGTCTCTTTTTAATTTTATACTAAGTACTAACCTTCTTATCTGCAATATCGGTAACGAACCAACCTTTGTCACAAAAAACAGACAAGAGGTTTTAGATGTTACCTTTGTATCTCAATCAATCTATAACAAGATTGAAAATTGGGCTGTATCGAAGGATCACTCCTTCTCTGATCACAGATACATCCAATTTAGTCTAACAGATGACACACCAAAACCCATAGGCTTCCGTAATTATAGGAAAACTGACTGGGTAAAATTCAGGGAAATCTTCAAACATTGTTACAACTACAATGACAATAGCTTCCCTTCAAACCCCAAGGATCTTGACAGCAAAGTCGACGATCTAACTAGTGCTCTTAACCATGCCTTGTGTAACTCCTGTCCTCTTACCATAGTAAGAGGGAAGAAGAAACCACACTGGTGGACCAAGGAGCTAGAACCGCTCAAGAAAAGTTGTACGAAGCTTTTCAATCGAGCCAAATCTTCCAGAAATCCCATAGACTGGGATCTCTACAAGGAATCCCTTAGGATTTACAAAAAGAGATTACGAATAAGCAAAAGATCCTCTTGGAAAGAATTCTGCAATAAAATTGAAGACTCCTCAGAGGCATCTAGACTTAGGAAAATCCTATCAACGAGTCCAAACATGCCAAGTTCTATAAAAGATGAAAACGGCAACTGGACCAGCTCATATGAAGAAACATTAAACTTGCTACTGGATACTCATTTCCCTGGTAGCTCGTTGACAATAACAGATGAGGAGCACTTGCCTCGACTCGCAAACCAATCAGGTAAAGGTCTTATCTCTAGAGATCTAGTCAAAGAGAGTCTAGTCAAAGTCACTAGTCAAAGAGAGTCTAGTCAAAGTCACGTCTAGTCGCAGTCTTTTTTTGCTCTGATTATTTACCTATCAATCTGAAATAATTCTTTACGTTGTCAGTTGTCACTTCACGATTTGGAACATTAAAAATGCCGTGTCAGTGTAACAAAAGAATTGATCGTAATCAACCTAAAATTAGCTGCACTTCTTGCAATCAATTTTTCCACTTAAAATGTGTAGAACTTAAACAAAGTGATGTTTCATTTATGGAAAAAAATAATGCTAGATATCGTTGCCAGCGTTGCCGCAGTAAAATATTTCAAGGTGCCATTTTCGGTAACCAAAGATGCCAACTGGGTGCCACCAGCCCTTCAAAGGTAGAGAGATATTTAAAAACACAACAAACAAATACTTTCCCATTGAGTATCATTACGATTAGTTGGGTATGAATCAAATACTTTCCCATTAAGTATCATTACGATTATTTGGGCATGAATTAGTACACACACACACGATATGTATGTTTCACTACTTGAAAAAAAATCCCTTTCAGTCTTTTTCGAATGACTTTATTAAGTTTTCCTCATTAAAATGTATCAAGCTCTCAAGGTGCCAAAATGAGGGCTAAAGGTGCCAAGGTGCCAATCGAGACTGAAGGGTGCCAAAATGGCACAATTGTGCCACTTCGGCAACGCTGATTCGTTGCCCATCTTGTGCTCTTAAACATAGGCGAAATTCTCTTCGCTCTCCTCCGACTACTCAGATTGCTGCTAAATTGAATGTACACAAACAGCCAACGTCTTCAAAGAGAATTTCTCCATCATCATCATCTGAACAGTTCTTACAATCAACACCACCAAAAACATCAGCCGATCTCAACAACCACAACCACTTACCAGCCGGATCAGAACTGCACTTCTCTTCACCTCCTTCTTCTCTGCTGCCTAATGAAAATGCCAATCATAACAATAATTCCACTACATTAACCACCGATGCCGCTACCACTATCATCACTTTGGATATACTATACAAGGAAATAGTTGCGCTGAGGCAAACAAACAACATCATAAGCAGCGAATTAGTTTCTTTAAGAGAAATGAATTCCAATGCTCTTTCTCTGGTTAGTAGCTTGAAGGTTGATAATGCTGTACTGACTCGCAAAGTAAATAAACTGCAACACATCGCCAACACTTTGCAACAAAAGACCTTAAGCAAATGCATTGATATTGTGGGGGTTCCAAATGTTGACAACCAGAATGCAATGAGCACGTCTGTAAAAATTTTGACAGATGGTTTGAATGAAAATGTTTCTTCAGAGGATATTGAATCTTGTTTCGTAAAAACAATTCGTACTAATCCATCAAACAACGAAGCATCGAAAGCTCTGAACATCTTGTGTGTTAAATTCACATCTATGGAATGTAAGCGTAGAGTTATGGCAAAAAAGCGAACAGCTAAAATTACAACTGCCATATGCGGTGATCAGCATAAAGAGTGCCCTATTTATATAAATGAAAGCCTTTCAATGTTCAATAGGAGCCTGTTCAAAAGAGCCAGACAGGTTAAGAT
This sequence comes from Melanostoma scalare, assembly GCA_949752695.1. NCBI lineage: Eukaryota > Metazoa > Arthropoda > Insecta > Diptera > Syrphidae > Melanostoma > Melanostoma scalare. The sequence goes on from OX456985.1 coordinate 68,647,970, forward strand.
GGAAAAAAAATTTTCGTTCTTATGGATCAGAAATGGAGAAATTTTTATGAAAAAGAGCGAAGGAGAAAAGGTTGTTAAAATTGTATGCTTTGAGGATTTTGATAATTTTAATTTATCCTAACATTTTTATTTGTAATCAATGGTTAACGTAATTAACAATAATTTTGAAGATTCTCATTTTAACTTCATAAATTCCCCTTTTTGCAATTTTGAAATAGATTTTTGTAAAAGTGTTTTTCATTGTAATTCTCTTAAAAATAACTTCTCTGTTGTCCATCAAAACATACAAAGCCTACGATCAAATTTTGATTTGCTTGTTGCGCAGTTAGAATCATTTAAAAACAGACCCAATTTAATTTTTCTCACTGAAATTTGGATATTCGACTATGAAAAAGATTTCTTCTCTATACCTGGCTATAAATTTTATGCTAATTGTAACAATTCTTATGCTGCTGGCGGGGTTGCTGTATTTGTTAGTGAGAATTTGTCTTGTGAGTATTGTTCTATTTCTCTTGTGTGCTTCGATTTTCTTAAAATAGCTTGTTCAGTTAATTCAAAGAAACTTGTCTTTTGGTGTTTTTATAGATTTCATTTTAAAAGTAAGGATGCATTTACTCAGGAATTATCTTCTCTTCTTCTCGATGAAAATTGTGGTAATTTATTCATCTTGGGTGATATGAACATTGACTTGCTAAGTGAATGTTGTGATACGGGCAATTATAAATCTGTTATGTCTTCCAATGGGTTAGAATCCTGCATTAACAAACCAACTCGAATTACTGAATCATCCGAAACTTGTATTGATCATATCTATGTCAGACTGGATCGAACAAATGCGTTATCATTAGTCAGTTCTATAGCGGATTTAAAAATCTCTGATCACTGTATGACATGTCTCTCCTTCCATGAAAAAGTAGATCAGCCGTCTCATAAGGACATCCCTTCAGCACCCAAGGGTAATATCAATTTTATGAGGTTGAATGAGCTCCTACTTCTAGAAAATTGGTTTGAAGTTTATTGTGAGGAAAACCCTTCCGATGCCTTTAATAAGTTTCTCAATATTTTAAATTTTTATATTGATATGTGCTCAGAACCGTCAATCAGTAGACATTCGAAATTAAAAAGACTTAAACCTTGGATTACACTAGATCTCGTTAGAAGAATTGAGGAGAAGAATAAACTGCGCGTAAAATCCAAAAAACAACCACACAATATTGCCTTAAGAAATAGGTATGAAAAATTATGCGATGAAGTTGAGAGAGAGGTACTTGTGTGCAAAGACATATTTTATATAAACAAATTTAACAGAGCTAAAGGGGACTTAAAAAAAGAATGGGCAGTTATCAATGAACTTTTTAACAAAGATGTGTCCTCGTCATCTCCGTCATGTTTAAATTTAAACAATAAAGTTATTGTAGGTTCGGCAAATGTTGCTAATACTTTTAATAGCTTTTTTACGAATGTTGCGTCAAAAACTTTAAGAGATTCTGGTCTAATGCCGGATGTATCAATTGATAAATGCATCTACTTGGAAAGCGAGCGTGTGGACAGGAGCTTTTTTTATGATCCGATTTCATCCTTTGAACTTTTTCAGCAAATTATGGCATTAGACAATTCAAACTCGTCTACCAGCAACAGTTTATCAAATTACTTTTTAAAACAAATTGCTAATAATATTTCTTTCGTTCTGGCTCATATCTTCAACAAAAGCATTTTCAATGGAGTTTTTCCTGACTGTCTTAAAATGGCAGAGGTCATTCCCATATTTAAGAAAGGTGATCGGAAAGAGTTGAATAATTATAGACCTATCTCTTTGCTATCCGTCTTTTCCAAAATCTTTGAAAAGCTATTGAAAAAAAGAATAATTTGTTTTCTGGATAAATATTCCTTCTTCAGTGGAAGTCAATATGGCTTCAGGGCTAATAAATCTACAGAGGATGCTCTTCTGAGCTTTTGTTCTGAAGTCTTTGATAGTCTTAATAAAAAGAAATTTACTGCTTCTCTGTTCGTTGATGTAACGAAGGCTTTCGATACTGTTAATCACAGTATTCTACTATTGAAGTTAAAAAAAGTTGGTTTCAGGGGTTTCATGCTTAAGTGGTTTGGTTCATATCTTGAAAATAGAAAACAACGAGTAAGAGTCGAAGGTGTTTTTAGTGAATGGCTTGACATAGACACTGGTGTGCCTCAAGGCTCTGTCCTTGGGCCGCTTTTATTTTTAATTTACATCAACTCCCTTTTTTCTCAACCTCTAAAAGGTAGTACTATTGGTTTTGCAGATGACACAGCTTGCGTTTACTCCGCTTCATCCTTGTTAGATTTAATAGCTGATATCAATCATGATTTGGAAATTTTAAGACACTGGTTTGTTACTCATAAACTTGTGCTCAGTGAAAAGACTAAAATTATGACCTTCAACCATCTTAATCTTCACTTACCAAAGCTTATATTTCATAGTTGTGAATGTAATAGCATATTTATAAGCTCGAGAACATGCCATTCAAGACTATGCAGTACGTCTTTCAATGAAAATTCAAGTTGTTCCACAAAATGCTTTGTTATTCAAGTTGTCGATGAATTCAAATATCTTGGCCTTTTAATTGATAGTAAAATGAATTGGTATTCACATACGAAAATTCTTAAAAATTATATGTTAAAATCTACTTATATGTTCTACCATCTCAGAAAATTTTGTACTGAAAACCTTTTAAATATATTTTATTATGGTCTTGTTCAATCCAAACTGCAGTATGGAATAGTTTGTTGGGGTGGCACATTTAACTGTAACATTCAACCTTTGCTTGTGTCCCAAAAACATATCTTACGAATTATCTATAAAAAGAGAAGACGAGAGCATAGTTTTCCAATTTTCTTCGCTTCAAATATACTTCCCGTAAAGCATCTTTACTTTTTCAAAGTTTTAAAAGTATTTTTTTCTAGGAGTGGTAATCTGTTGAATCAGGGCTCGTCAATTTACAGCCTTCGTAGTAATGAAAGACGTCTGGCTATTATTCCTAATTACAATACTCACAAGTTCCTAAACTTCTTCACTTCAGTAGCACCTAGGCTTTTTAACAAGTTACCTTCAAATATTCGAAATATCCAAAATTCTTTTTACTTTTTACGAGAAATCAAAAAGTGGCTGTTTAATTTTGATTTTGATCAAGCTAACAACATTCTTAGATTGGTTGTGTAGAATCTTAATGACGTGACAATTCTAAACTTACCCAACATACTTAAACTCTCTTGGAATATATTTTGAATTTATTAAATACTCTAATCCGGTGCATTCGCTACTAGTTTTTAACTAAAGAATGTACCTAAAATTATTTTTCATTATTATTGATTTTGAATGAACAACACTTCTAGCTTTTATCTAATTTAATGTTATCTTTTGAAATCTTACTGTATATGAAGCCAATGTTTTTCTTGTAACTGATAATAGTGAAAAATAAATAATACTACTACTACTACTACTACTACTAGATATACTGTTATGGGCAATAAACAGCTTTGACCCTTATAAATCACCAGGGCCTGACGGAATCATCCCTGTGCGGAGCTGCAGCAGGTTTCAGACATCATCATCTATAACTTAGAGATGATCATGAAAGGATGCATCAGCTATGCCTATATTCCCAAGGCCTGGAGAGAAGCTAGGGTCGTCTTTATACCTAAAGCCGGCAAAAGCTCCCATGTAAATCCAAAGGATTTAAGACCTATTAGTCTATCATCCTTCCTCCTTAAAACACTGGAAAGAATGATTGACATACATTTAAGACAAGAAATTAAACCTAGTCTGATCTCAACGGCGCAACATGCCTATACAAAAGGTAAATCAGTGGAAGCTGCACTCCACTCTCTGGTTTGCACCATTGGAAAATCCCTGCACTACAAAGAATACTCTCTCGTCGCATTCCTAGACATAGAAGGTGCATTTAACAATGTTAACAATTCAGCAATCACTAATGCCCTTGATGGGCTGCTCATAGAAGAACACATCAAGAACATTGATAACAAATAATGCTCAGCAGTAGAATCATTAGTTCCGAATTGGGGAACTACAAAACAAGCAGAATGGCCAACAGAGGAACCAGGGAGGAGTTCTATATCCTCTACTGTGGAACCTGGTCGTTAACAAATTGTTAATCGACCTAGAGGACGAAGGTTTCAAAACCATAGCCTATGCCGATGATGATACCGTTTCAGGCAAGCACCCACAAACCCTAGCTGAGCTGCTACAAACAGCACTTAACAAGCTTAACAATTGGGCTGCAGATTGTGGTCTGAATACAATCCACACAAAACGAAATTAGTTCTCTTTACGAGGAAATACAAAATTCCGGACTTCAGACCCCCAACTATTAAAGGGGAAACTCTCACACTGTCAAATCAGACTAAATATCTAGGTCTCATTTTTGACAAAAAACTGACCTGGAAAACCAATATTGAGGAAAGAGTAAATAAAGCCAACGTTGCACTCTTCTCCTGTAAAAAAGCCATTGGCGGGAAATGGATTTTGTAGAGACAGAGGCAAGAGATTTAAGGGCAGCTTGGCTGTCTGAGAAGATCCGAATATCCGTGGAGGATATGACGTTTTCTTTGAGCCAAGACAGCACCTCCATAATCGCCAGAATTTCCGCTTGGAACACACTACAATGATCGGGTAGGCGGAAGAAAAGACTGAGATTCAGTTTTTCTGAGTAGATTCCACTTCCCACACCTTCGCTGGTTTTTGAACCATCGGTGTAGAAGTGTATTGCTTCATTTTCCAAAAGAGCGCCATTTTCCCAAGCTTCTCTTGAAGGTATGGTTACTTGGAAATTATTGTCAAACACCAACTTGGGGGTGGTGTAGTCGCATCGATTCGGTAAGAATCTAAAGTTATCTAGAATGGTAGTGTGGCCGATTTGATTATTGGTCCACTGTGATGTAGCTCTGAGTCGAGTAGCTGAGCTAGCTGCGACTTGTTTGCTGAAGATATCTAGGGGTGTGAGATCTAGTAGTACATTGAGGGCGTCCGATGGGGTTGTCCTCAGTGCGCCACTAATACACAGACTAGCCGTTCTTTGAACTTTGGCCAGCTTGTTGTAGTTGATCATCTTGTCTAGTGCTGTCCACCAGACTATCACCCCGTATGTATGAGTATCGGTCTAATTACCGAGGTAAACAGCCAATGGGTGATTTGGGGGGAGAAACCCTGTAGTTTTTGAGAAAACCAAAAATTACAAAAACGACTTTTTAAAAAAATTTTTTTTTTAAAGTTTTTTTTTCGTTATTGGATTCTTAAGTGAATTTAAGAAATAAAGGATGAATTTTCTCTTTACTTTTTTTCACTTAAGAATCCAATAACGAAAAAAAAACTTTAAAAAAAAATTTTTTTTTAAAAAGTCGTTTTTGTAATTTTTGGTTTTCTCAAAAACTACAGGTTATTTTGGCATCCGGTTTTTTGTGTTTGATCAAAAATAAGTAAGAGCATTGAAAATAAGCCAGAAAAATACTACTTATGTAATTACGTAAAATTTTGAAAAAAAATGGTTTGAAGAAAAAAAATTATGTTTTTTTTTTTTTCAAAATTTTGACTTTGAAAATTAATATTTCAAAAACTATTCAAATGAACAACTTATTTTTAGATTTTATTTAATGTATAGGTTTTTGGCTTTTCAAAATGCTATAGCACGACTCTGTAGGTATTACCGTTATTTTTAAATAATATTTTTTCCATTTTTAGTGATTTTTTTCTTAAATGGCCCCTCCCGCCTAAACGGGGGAAAATGGACCACCCCCCTCCCATACGATTTTTTGCTTGTCTAGGTCCAACCTACACACCCTATCTTTTTGTCACACCTTATGCGAATCACCCTGTATAATAATCATCAAGAAATTGAAGAAGCTTTGATGCCTATTGTTAACGATTTAGACAGTGACGAGAGGCCAGACAGTCTTTGTAAATAGAATATTAAATTTGCTGAGTGTAATCGATGAAATTATAATTGGGCTCAAGGACAATTTTGAAAACTTTGATTCATCATCCAGACAAAAAAAACCCGGATTCTGAGTATAAGAGCCTATCTGATGAAAGGACTAGGTGTAGAACAGACTTTTTTTGACGGCTCTGATTTTTCAGTACCTAATTTTGACTGGGAAAGAAAGGTTTGAAATTGAAACCTTTCTTTCAATTGTTGACACTCTAAGCGTTGATTTGAAACAGCGAAACAGCGTACGTATGCGAATATTGGCCAACGTTTTGACTTTTTCTTTCGATTAAAAAACCTGAATTCAGAAGACTGCAAATGCAAATCTTTTGCTAAATCTTACACTGAAGATTTAAACGGAGATGAACTACATGCTGAATGCCTGAATTTAAAAGAATACTGGAAAACTATTCGACACGAAAATAAAAAAACTGGCAATATTCCAGAACTATATAATATCTTAAAAACAAAAAATGTTTGAGATGAATTTTTGAGTGTTGAAATTGCACTTAGAATTTTCTTAAGTACGATGTTGACCAACTGCAGTACGTTGAACGTTCTTTCTCTAAGTTAAAAAACGAACTCAGAACTACAATGGCTCAGGGAACATTGACAAATTTGTCGCTGATGTCAATCGAAAGCGACATCCTCAGAGGTATCGATTTTGTAGATATAATGAATGATTTTGCTAATCTTAAATCAAGAAAAAGACTCCTTCAATAAACATTCCTCTTTCCATCTTTTTGAATATCAATATTTCGTTCCTTAAACTACATTCCTTAAACAATATCTGAATTAAATTTTCTGCTTTTTAAATTTTGTTTATTTTTGAATTCTTATATGAAAAATTTACTATTTTGTTTTTATTTTTACATTATCTGAGCCGCCCAACTTTGCTTGGGTCTGTAGTTTTAAGGTTCTCGTTCTCGTTTTTCCTCTTCCGTGGGAATTTGGGTATGAAATATAATCTTTCTTGCTGTGGGACTATGTGGCAGTGGCATCCTAATGCTGAAAGAATTTTTGAAATCGGTCCAGAAGTTTCTAAGTTTCCATTTCCAACCCCGTTCCTGAAGGAATCTTCCTTCGTAATATGTGAATTAAATATAATTCTATGTCACTGGGGGATAATGTTACATCCTAGAGTTGAAAGAATTTTTGAAATCGGTCAAGTAACTTTAAGGTTCCCGTTCTCGTTCCCGTTTCTGTTCCTGTGGGATTACAGGAATGAAATTTAGTCTTAGTTACTGATGAAGGGAAATAATGGAGCTCCCCTAGTGCTGAAAGAATTTTTGAAATCTTTGGAGTAGTTTCTAATTTTCCGTTCCAACCCCGTTCCTGTGGGAATATGGGGATCAAACCTTGACAGGAACCATCTCTGGACTAAACTATGTCTACCCTGAAAGGTTAATAAAAATCCGTTGGGTAGTTTGGCAGTCTACACCGGACATACATACATACATACATTCAACATACATCCTATTTTATATACATATATAGATAGATAGATATGCAATAATTGCAATAATTGAATATATATATATTCTAGCGACCCGCCCCGGCTTCACACGGGTACAATGCATGGTACTAAATACACTACATTCTTACTTATTTACTTTTTATATTTTTAACTATTTATTTTGTTTTTACAACAATTAACATATTACAGAATGTCTTTATATACAACGTTCACAGCTTTCTTGTCATTAGACAATAAAAACATATTTTCTCTGGAAGTTACTCTTGATATAGAGCGACATACAGTTGGCCATGTGAAAAACAGTCAACGCTCAAATCTAAGCCTGCAACGTTAAAGGTTAGACCCTGCGATTTATTAATGGTCATTCCGAAAGATGTCTTCACCGGAAATTGTAAGCGTTTAAATTGGAAAGGTAAATCCGATGGTATCAGAGAGATTCGGGGAATCAATACATCTTCTCCGGTACCACATCCTGTGAGTATTGTGCACTCTATTATGAAAGTTTTCAGTGATTTTACCAGCAAACGCGTGCCATTGCAAAGTTAAGGTTTCATAATAAAATAACAGGACAACCTACTTTCAACACCATTTTGTGAGGAGGGAGTCCTCAGTCCTGACGGGTTTAAAGAGTTTCGAAATTCTGTAGGAAAATGAACAGTTTCTTCCAAATCGAGAACAGTATCGACCGAGTAGTATATTTTCGTCAGCGCATCAATCTTTGAAAGAATCAAGTTATTTACCTTATCTACTTGTTCGTTAGTTGGTGGCAGAATCGCTCTTTCTTTAAACCATGATATTGTCTAAGAACTTATGTTATCAATGTCAGGATAGACATTGTTGACCAACTCTTGGATGTTGTCTATCAAAACACAAAGGTTTTCTAGGTTAATATAGGTTCCCTCACTTTGTGTTAACTCTCCATTGCCAACTTTTAGCAGCATCTCTGGAAATAGCCTGTTCTCACGTGAAGATGACGAAACCCTAATATTAGTTTTAAACTCTAATTTACTGACATGTGGCCAAAGGTTTGATCTTTTTAGGGAAGCATTTATTTCGTCAGCACGTGTTCCTAGAGTCACAACTGGTAGGATTTGACGGAAATCTCCTGAGAACAGAATTGTACATCCACCCATAGGTGAATTTTTGTTGCGCAAATCGCGCATTGTCCTATCCAGTGCTTCCACAGACGTCTTGTTTGACATGGTAGCTTCGTCCCATGGTAGCTTCGTCCATTGATCGAATTGCACAACTCTATGTTTATGTGGGTATCAAAAATTTTCAAAAGGAGCGGATTATAGGGAACGATCCATCGGTTATCAATATCATAGTTTCGGACAGTAGCATTTTGCCCACCCTGTTCTGTGCCGCAGTAAAAAATATCAGAATACTTACCATTCAGTTGGCATTCACTGTACTACGACCTATATGTTTGAACCCCGACGTCTTCCAGACTTGAACAAAATTTTCTCAGTTCTATATGATTACCTATGCACGAATTGCCATATTATTAGTATGTGCTGCAGTAAAAAATATCTGAATACTTACCATTCAGAAACAAAAACAAAAGATACCTATTCTTTTCAACATAAACTACGATACTTTAAAAAATAGTTTGTTATTCGTGCGAGTTTCAAACCGATTTTGAAAATTATAAAATTGAAGTAAAAGTAAAAGTAAATAATTTTTTTTAGTAAAATAATATGTTTGTTATGACATCGCATTATAAAACTTTAAATTTCTTGGCTTTTCTCTGCTATAATATGCATGTATTATACATATAAACCTTCCTCTTGAATCACTCTATTCATTAAAAAAAACCGCATCAAAATCCGTTGCATTGTTTTAAAAATCTAAGCATACATAGGGACATAGGGACAGAGAAAGCGACTTTATTTTATACTATGTTAAGATATTAAATTTAAATACTGCAATAATTATGTACTTTTATAATGATTTATAATGATTGATGAAATATTGATTCAAAGTTATGTGTTTTTTTCTGTATACCTTTACTACACAACATAACATTTTTATAGAATCATACAGGGGCCCCATTTTCAAAAAGTGCCCATGGCCCCCAAAAGCGTAAAGACGGCCTTGGTGGTTATCCCTAAAGATTGGCTAAGTTCAAAAAAGCTAGGGGAACCCGCTTACGATCAATTAGTGAGTAAGGCTCATTTAGTTGCATTCACTTTCGTACACAGAAACTGGTGGACAGATTTGTTTTTCGTCAGAGAATAAATGACTGCCAAGAAAAGCACTTTCTCACTCAGCCGTTGTTAATAGGTAATCATTTGAAGGTCCCCTCAATCTCTCACCAAAGTATGGTTGAGAGAAATACGAGCTCTCTTGTGCTCATTTCTTTCTTAAATTTTTTCCTAGGATTTCGTGGATGATTGGGAGTATAGCAATGACCCGCAAGCGATTCAAAACCTCAAACATATTATCCGTTAAGTTATTGAAGACAAGGTTGTGATTTGGTGATGAAGCTTTCTTGACCAAACGTGGTCATTGTTCTCCATTATCCAAATGACTTTCTTTAAAATGAAATAAGCATCCGGTGTTTACTCAAGGAAAATACACACATTTTAATTATCAAAACAAATTCTCTTTTTAAAAGAACCTGAAGAAAGCAGAAACAAAAGCTAAGAGTGGCGTGCCAATAAACTGATATGTAACATTATGCAAATTGTTAACACGAGGTCTCTCCGTCCCTCAATAATTTTTTTCCTATTTTGCTTATATTTTTTATTTGCACACAAACATTCATATTTATAAACATTAACATATTACTGAAAATTGAATTTGCAAACTGTCTCTGAACATGGGGACTACCAAATTTGATTTACACCCAAAATAAATGTGAAGCCATCTTTCACACCGAAGGACCAAAATTTTGAATCATATGACCTCCCCCTTTACATTAAAAGCTGCCCCAATTACTGTGGGTCATTGAATTTCAATCCAAAATCAAATGGATACCATCGCAACAGGAGCGATATGATCGAGTTTTTATGTGTCTCTGTAAAAAAGGGATGAAATGGCCGATAAATTCCGAAAGAAAACAGACAAAAAGAAACCTTTTACTCGTAATTATTATTTTATCTGTATTTTAGGACAAGATTTCCATTGGAGCTTTTGCATTATTCATAACTGTTTTGTTTTATTTTGTTTTGTTTTACATGTAAATATAGGTACCAGGAATGGTTGAGGGGTTGAAAGTGGAAACTGTTCGCAAAGCAGAGGGATATTGATTCAAATATTAAATCGATAGAGAATGTAATATATTCGATGTGGGTGGCTTTCAGTTGGGTTTTCAAATTAAGCAAAACACATGAATAAATGAGCCGAACACAAACAACTCCGAAAGTGCAGCACGATATAATCAAAGACGAACAAAGCAATGCTGATGGTTAAAGTATTACCCCAAGATGGCGTTGTTTTTAATCATGTTCAATAAAAAAAAAAGTTCACGGAAACGACCGAGGAAATGGACAAATGTTCAAACCCTTACCATAAAAAAGGGAATGATTTGATTAAAGCACGTACCAAAGGACAGTGACATAGGAAAGGCATGAAATTTACAACAGCTTACTAAGGTGAAAGGTAAACCCGAATAAAAATGTTTTTTAATCGCAATAAAATTTCAAATCTTAATGTTATATCTATGCTAGAAAAAAATAAAAAATAAATATGGAGACACAACAAGGTTCGGCGCTTAGCGCATTTGAGGGATCTACGTTTCAAAGCTGATTCCGTTCGACTAATCGAGAAAGCGCTTTTCCGGTAGGTTAGCTTCTTCAAAAGAAAACCCCACCAATGCCAAACGAAAACCAATTGTTGTTTTTCAGATCAAAAAAGGTCACGCTGCTGTGTAAAAAAGACCAACTAAGTAGAATTTGGTACTGCCAAAGAAGACCTTCAAAATGAAATAAAAGATTCCGCTCGTATGCTTTAGACTAACTGATACGCCCGGGGTAGCTCGGACTCTATGGTTAATTAAAAAAAAAAAAATCTATGGTGATCGAATTGAATAAATAAAAAAAAGCAGTATCTAAGTTTCAGTTGTAGTGGGAAAATGGGGATGAAATATAGTTCATGATCCCCAGGGGCAATGGAATCGGGCCAGTATTTTCCGAATTCCCGGTTATGTTCCCGTTCCTGTTTCCATGTTCGAGGTAGTAATTACTTACTTATTACTTACTTAATTAATTATTAGAGCTCTCTCCAGTTTTGCACTTTAAGTCGGTTGAGGTCTTCATCCACTTGATTGCGCCACCTAAGACGAGGTCTTCCCCTTCCGCGATTTCCCTGCAATGTGCTTTGGAAGCCCGTCGACCCGGAGCGTTTGGGTCCATCCGCTCTACCTGGCCCAACCATCGTAGCCTCGCGATGCGTATTCTTTCAGTATTTTCCGAATTCCCGGTTATGTTCCCGTTCCTGTTTCCATTTTCAAGGTAATAATTACTTACTTAGGTGGGCATTACAGTTTGGGGTGAACCTGGGCCTCAACCACCGTCCTTCTGTAACGACTTCGATTTCGGGCGAGCTCTCTCCAGTTTTGCACTTTAAGTCGGTTGAGGTCTTCATCCACTTGATTGCGCCACCTAAGACGAGGTCTTCCCCTTCCGCGATTTCCCTGCAATGTGCTTTGGAAGCCCGTCGACCCGGAGCGTTTGGGTCCATCCGCTCTACCTGGCCCAACCATCGTAGCCTCGCGATGCGTATTCTTTCAGTATTTTCCGAATTCCCGGTTATGTTCCCGTTCCTGTTTCCATTTTCAAGGTAATAATTACTTACTTAGGTGGGCATTACAGTTTGGGGTGAACCTGGGCCTCAACCACCGTCCTTCTGTAACGACTTCGATTTCGGGCGAGCTCTCTCCAGTTTTGCACTTTAAGTCGGTTGAGGTCTTCATCCACTTGATTGCGCCACCTAAGACGAGGTCTTCCCCTTCCGCGATTTCCCTGCAATGTGCTTTGGAAGCCCGTCGACCCGGAGCGTTTGGGTCCATCCGCTCTACCTGGCCCAACCATCGTAGCCTCGCGATGCGTACTCTTCTGGCTATGCCCATTTCGTGGTAGGTACAGCTCATACAGCTCGCTGTTGCTATTTCGAGGTAATATGGAAAGGAAATATCTGAGTCCTATTCTAATCGTTTTGTTGATCGATGGTATATGTAAATCTTTTCCAGTGGAGTTTTATTTGTGGAAAATCTTATAAATTGGCTTTTTTGCGCTGATAACATGCGGCTCTTATTAGATCGTCCCTTGACAGCCTCCGAGCTTCTGATTAACGGGCTATAATCAGAAAACGAAGCTTGGGATCTTGGAAAGTCGCCAAAAGAGAAGAAAGTTACGCAATAATAAGCGATTAGAAGCAGAGTATGAGTTGGAATTCCTCGGCAGTAAGAAGCATCTAATCGAGTTTGGCGAATTCGATGCAGGCTTTTGGAGTTAACAAATTACCACAACACGTCGCGCCGAGCTGTTTATGTTATGCATATGAGGTAATGTGTACCACATCTTTGAGGTATTTCTTAACTGTTAATCCGATTCCATTTCATATGTAAATTTTATAGTTATTACTAAAAAATTAAGTCTGGGGTTATATATATGAAGAAAAACTTAAAATGTCTGGAATCGCACTGATCTTCGTTTGAAATGTGCTGAGTTGCCATCTAGCGGCAATTAAACGAAGTCTGCACGGGTTTCTATCATCGTAGTAGAGTGAAAGTAGCGCAGGGAGTATGCGTTTCTCTCCCTCACCTAATAAAAAACTACCTGCGCTACTTGTATACGAAATCTCACTTCACTACTCTAAGTTGTACTTTCAAAACTTAAAGAGAGAATCAAGAAAAAACTGAAAACATTTATAATGCTTAATTTCAATCTGTTCAATTTTAGAAGAAACCCGACCAAGTTATCATAATAGCTTTCAAGTACCTAAATTAAATTAGCCGATGAGAGAAGTTTAATCAATTTCTTTAATTTTTCAATTCATTGAAGACTTCCTACCTTTAATGTTTTTAAAATTTCGTAATTTCAATCCTGTATGTTGCTGATCATTAGAAATGAGGACGAAGCTTGATCGCATTAAAAGTACATACTTAGATCCGTCAATCTTCAAAGATATCATTTTGCAAAAAATAGAGTACAGGGAAAAGAAGAAAGTGTCCGTAAACTCTTTAGCCCATTTTCTAATAAAGCCTAGCATTGAATTTCCTTTGCTAACAATGAAGTTGATATGTGGTGTAAAGTCTAAATTAGAGCTAAAGAAAACACCGAGGTCCTTCATACTGGACACCTTGAATAATATTTGTTGAGGAATTGAAAAATTGAACAAAATAGGTGTACGTTTCTTTGAAAAGCTACTCTTTGACATTTCCTTGGATAAAGAATCAATCCATTTTTATCACACCATGTGGCAAAATTTTCAACATCAGATTGCAAAATAAGACGACTATTCTTTCAAATCAATGCTCTTATTGATTCTTACTCAAGCACAACCCGAAGGAGAACATCTTACTTAGTTTCTGACACATTATATAAATAAAATGAAAGTTACTTTTTCTCAGCAAATCGAATTTGGAGGGTTTTCCGCTGATTGGACTTTATTTTGTACAAAATAACTTTCGTTCTTTTTTCAATTTCTCTAAAACTAAAAATGATTTTTTCGCTCGTTCAAAACTAAAAGAACATAGATTATTTAAAAAAAGTGCTAAGGGTCACACACATGGCAAAATTTTGTAAAAATTTTAATTAAACATCACAGAGAGTATCGTAGAGCATAGACGTGTATAAACCAAGTGGTGTTAAACATAATTGATTTCTTAATATAAGAGTTTAAATATTTATCCGGTGCGCGAATTTTATAGACTAAAGTGTGCTGGAGTTTTATGGACTCTAAAATCCATTAAAATGGAATGTTATAAGTGTAAAAATGAAATTTCTGGTGAATCTGGAATACAATGTGCAGGCAATGTAGTGGGCTAGACCGGTTCAGTAGCGGTGTATTAAACACAAACACAATGGTGAAGTTTATGTGCGATGACTGCGTTATGTATATACACAATGTGGATTTAACAGTGCGGGATATTCAAGACACAGTGAAGAAAAATGGAAACTATTTAAAAGAATATAAAAATGAATTTGAAATATCCTTAAAAAAAAGCGAATTTGAAATTAAAGAGCTGTTAGAGGCCATTGAAAATAGATATTTGGATAGACTCAAGGAAATGAGAAATATCCAAAAATCTTGTGAGAAGAGTGTAAAAGAAATGGAAAAAATAAACAAATATAGTGAAACATTTAAGGTTCAAAGTGAAAAAATTTGTGAAGATGTCAAAAGAATGGAGAATGAAAATAGAGGTGTTGTTAAAGATGTTGTTAAAGAAATGAATAGTGACTTAGTGAGAGAAATAAAAATAATAAATGAGAAATCAAATGCTAAAACAAGTCAAGAAAAAAGCAAAAATACATATGCCGATCAATTAAAAAAATCAGTGGGAGTGAGTGCACCAGTTGTATTAAAGCCAAAGGCAAAGCAGGAAAGTGATAAAACAAAAAGTGAAATGAAAGAAAAAATTAAACCGTCGGCACTTAATGTAGGAGTGAGTGGAATGATAAATAGGAATGAAGGTGCGGTGGCTATTCGATGTGTAAACAATGAAGCGCGAGCAAAATTAGCGAACGAATTGAAAGAGAAACTAAGTGAAAAATATGATGTGCATGTACCAAAAATGCGTTTGCCAAAAATTCGGGGAGAGTACGATAACTATGGCGACAAAAAATAATAACGGTTTCTGATAGAGGGGTTCAATACAAGCATTTTTTACTATGGGAGGGGGGGGTCTATCTCCCCCCGTTTAGGCGGTAGGGGCAATTTTATAAAAATTGACTTAAAATCTAAAAAAAAATATTGTAGAACAACGGGAAAACTTACAGATACAATTTATACCTTTTATGAAAGCCAGAAATTTGCACTTTATAATAAATTTTAAATGAAGTGGTTTCAATTTATAGTTTTTGAAATAACTGACTTCAAAATCAAAATTTACGAAAAAAAAATTTAAAAAACCACTTTGAGTACTATGTTTCTCGTGATTACAAATGTCAATAAAAAAAATTTTGATGTAGTTAGTTGCTTCAATAAATTTTTTATCAAACGATATAAATTCCTTTTTTCTATGTCTTATAGTTTTTGAGATAATTGAAAAATAGTAAAACTATTGAAGTATGCATTATTTTCAAAAAATTATGGAAATACGTACGAATTTACGATAATGTTAGGAGATAGACTAATGAAAGTATTAAAATTCATAAAACAGGTACTTATGTGCAATTAATTTCCGTATGCAACAGCTTTCCGCATGGCCCGCTTCGCGGGGCTCATTATTTTAACCCTTTTTCCGCAGGGTTAAGCTGCTCATGCTAAATATGAAAATAGCAATTAATTTCCGTATGCAACAGCTTTCCGCATGGCCCGCTTCGCGGGGCTCATTATTTTAACCCTTTTTCCGCAGGGTTAAGCTGCTCATGCTAAATATGAAAATAGCAATTAATTTCCGTATGCAACAGCTTTCCGCATGGCCCGCTTCGCGGGGCTCATTATTTTAACCCTTTTTCCGCAGGGTTAAGCTGCTCATGCTAAATATGAAAATAGCAATTAATTTCCGTATGCAACAGCTTCCCGCATGGCCCGCTTCGCGGGGCTCATTATTTTAACCCTTTTTCCGCAGGGTTAAGCTGCTCATGCTAAATACTTCCCGCATGCATGCGGGAAGCTGTTGCATACGGAAATTAATTGCTATTTTCATATTTAGCATGAGCAGCTTAACCCTGCGGAAAAAGGGTTAAAATAATGAGCCCCGCGAAGCGGGCCATGCGGAAAGCTGTTGCATACGGAAATTAATTGCTATTTTCATATTTAGCATGAGCAGCTTAACCCTGCGGAAAAAGGGTTAAAATAATGAGCCCCGCGAAGCGGGCCATGCGGAAAGCTGTTGCATACGGAAATTAATTGCTATTTTCATATTTAGCATGTGTTTACATTCTTGCACTCTTAGTTTTTCTACGTCACTAAGATTATTTATCTTTTTTCTTTGCATTCTATTTTCAATCACACTGTATGCATTTGGTAACTTTTCTGCTGTCAGCAATAAAACAGTTATTTGTCTTTGGGATAAAATTGTATTTTTTCGTTCGTGCATTATCAGCAATAATATCATTTAATTTGTATTGTTTTCATTCACACCTTTTTTATGTTCATTACTTGTCAGCAATAATTCTTTAATGTTCAATTCAGTAACGTCATTTGATATTCGAAACTATAAATTATTTTCTTTTGTTTTTGTTTTCTTATGCACATTTGTAAATATGTAGAGTAAGCAATTTTTAGGTATAAATATTAAGTCAATCAGAAATAAAGCATGATTTTGAAATAACCAACCAAGACTTTTACACGAACCTTCAAGTGAGTCTGCTTGAAACCTCTTCATTATCATCTCAAGGTGTTATAGTGTTGCACTGTAACCACCCTTGCTAATCATAGTGATACACTGTGATCTAGCCTACATCATTCGGTAGAAGCACCGATTGAACATTTGGTGACCCCGACGTGATTATTGCTTCCCTCACCAGCAGTAAGAAGCAATTTTCGCTACCAAACGCGTTGCCAAGGCTATAACATTGGCATTTTAATTGAACGTATCTTAAAGCGTTGCCAGGGCTAAAACACTGGCAAAACTGCAACATTGAAATCTGCTCAATTCATTGAACTCATTGAAGACTAAAACTTCAGAGAGAGATCCAGAGACGACGCGACGATCCAAAAATTTAAACTATGGAGGATGAACTGGATATCTACACAAAGGGTGCCAGGCAGAAGGTCATCACCGATGAATTGCTGCGTTTGCAATCCAACATTGCAAAGGACGGACCGGAAAGGAAAACAGCAGAATATGCAAGGAAGCGGTTGGTGTTGATTGAAGATCTTTGGAGTGAGTTCGAAAAGAATCACAATGACATCGAGGAGGGGGGAAAACACGATACACCATACTTCCAGGGCGACACAGCTGGGAAGGTCAAGCAACTCTACCAATCGCTAACACAATACCTTCTGTCCGTGATGAAGGCTGGGACATCGGAAAAACAAGCTGAAAAAGAATCAGCAAAGGAAAACGTGATGAGGGCTGGGACATCGGAAGGACAAGCTGAAAAGGTATTCGCAATTGAACATTGTGAAGCTACTTCTCATTCGCTAACCTCAACACCGAACCAGGACATCGACACAACAAAGGTCTTTCGAAGGCAAAGGGCAATCCTGCAGTCATTGAAGCGATTGCTGGAAAACATAGAGGAGAGCGCAGAAGAGTATTCAAGCACGTGTTGCCGCCTAAAGATCGACCAAACAAAAGGCGTCTGGTCACAGATGGAGGAGGTTCATCAAAAAATTGCTGAGCTCCTAGAAGACCCAGAGAATGCAGGTTATGACATCGAAGAGTACTTCGCATTCGAGGACAGAGTCCAGAAAAATCTCCTCATGTTGTCAACCAAACTTGAAGGAGGCCGTCCTGATTCCCATCAAGCTGACACATTGAGGCAAACGGCAAAATTACCTAAAATAACCTTGCCAAGGTTTGACGGAAACTACCTGACCTGGAGGCAATACTGCGACTTGTTTACCGAATTGGTCCACAATCAAAAAATAGCCGATTGCCAAAAGTTGTTTTACCTAAAAACAACTCTGGAAGGTGAAGCAGAAAAACTGATACGCCACTTCCCCACCTCAGACGCCAACTACCACGCTGCTTGGAAGGTAGTTACTGAGCGGTTCGAAAACCCTCGGCTACTTGTTTCAGCACTTATCAATAAATTAATGGCGCAACCAACTTGTCAGCAGGAAACAGCAAATCAAATAAAGGCATTGCACGACACTACAGTCGAATGCCTGCTGGGTCTTAAAAACCTAAAAATTGACATAGCAAACTGGGACCCACTCGTAATGAGTATTCTGATGAAAAAATTGGATCGGAATACTCTAACCCTTTGGGAGCAGTCCCTAAAACAACCCAAGGAATTGCAGCCTTTGGATATATTTTTGAAGTTTTTGGAAACAAGGTTCCAGTCACTCGAAGCAATTGGAGGCAAGAGCAGCAAAAGAGACGAAGAAGAAAGAAGACGAGTCCATGGCTTCAAGGTGACAAGTTCTATAACCACCCAGAAGAAGGATTGCACATTGTGTAAGGCTCCACATCAATTATATGCGTGCCGTGCCTTCCTTGATCTAACACCATCGAACAGATTAAGTCATGTAAGAAACAACAAATTGTGTGTAAATTGTTTGAAGGATGGTCATACCTCCTATGATTGTCGTCACGGAAGCTGCTCAAAATGCTCAAAAAAACACAATACGTTGGTACATTTAACAAAGAGGGAGCTGCCGAACTCTAATAACCACAGTATTGGGCAACCAATTCAAGAATCCACCAACAAAAACACAACACTAGCAGCTGCAGGAATAAACAAGAAGGAGAGTTATGTATTTCTCAGCACAGTCATCGTGAACTTAGAGGGACAAGACGGTTCAACCATCAACTGCCGTGCGGTGTTGGACTCTGGGTCACAGATAAGTATCATCACAGAAAGAATGATACGAAGGCTTAAGATACCACTGTCCTTCAAGCCTATGATCATCCAAGGTGTCGGAAGCTGCAAAAGAGGTGCCCAGAAAAGGGCAAACATTAGTCTTAGGTCTAAAACTACCGATTTTACCGCCAGGCTTGAGGCCATAGTTTTGCCTCAAATCATATCACCTCAGCCAACACAAGCGTTCGATGTTTCAACGTGGAAAATTCCAGGAAATGTCAAACTAGCAGACTCTCAATTTAATAAGCCTGACCACATTGATCTCCTTATAGGAGCCGAGTTGTTCCATCAATTACTCTGCGTTGGGCAGATTAAACTTGGAAGCAATCTACCACTTCTACAAAACACATTATTGGGGTGGATAGTGACCGGAAGGGTGAAGGCTGGGTCAACAACAACTACAACATGTGGAATATTCGCTGAAGAATCTTCTCTCGAAAATGCAATTACCAAGTTCTGGCAAACCGAAGAACTCCCGTGCTCCAACTCAAAGCGAACCATCGCAGAAGAGAAATGTGAAGAATATTTCAATCAGTCAACATCAAGAAATACGAGCGGAAGATTCATTGTCAGCTTACCCTTCGCTGACGATCCAACTAAATTAGGGTCATCAAGTGACATAGCTCTCAATCGATTTCATGCCTTGGAGCGCAGGCTGAACCGTCATCCAGAATTACAGAAACAGTACACTGAATTTATGAACGAGTACATCCAGCTGGGGCACATGACGGAAATAGATTTCAAAACAGTGTCTACACCACACTACTTCTTGCCTCATCATTGTGTTCTTAAACCAGACAGTAGCAGCACAAAACTAAGAGTGGTATTTGACGCCTCTGCAAAGACATCATCTAATACTTCGTTAAATGACATCTTGTATGCCGGACCAACAATCCAAGATGACCTGTTTACGATTCTATTACGTTATAGATTGCCCCGATTTGTAATCAAGGCTGACATTCAAAAGATGTATCGCCAAATTCTCGTACGTGAAGAAGACCTACACTTCCAACTTATATGGTGGCGCTCCCATCAGAATCAACCAATCAAATGTTATAAGCTTCAAACTGTCACATATGGAACTACGTCAGCTCCTTATCTTGCGACAAGGTGCCTCCAAGCATTGGCTAAAGAATACAATACGAAGTACCCCCTAGGCTCACAAGTATTGCAGAAGGACTTCTATGTTGATGACGTCATGACAGGGGCTGATAGCATGATCGAAGCAAAGGAAATTCAGACTCAATTGTCAGCATTGCTGCGCGAGGGAGGGTTCCAGTTGTATTGCGATAATGCCACGAATTTCGTTGGCGCCAAAAATCAACTAGAAGAACTAAAAACAAATATATACTCAGCACAGGCGCAAAATAAAATCGCAACTTCGTGCAGTTCAAAGGGTATTGATTTCCACTTTATTCCTCCCCGAGCACCACATTTCGGAGGATTGTGGGAGGCCGCAGTCAAGTCCGCCAAACGTCTTTTACAATGCAAATTGGCTAACGCTTCACTAACCTACGAAGAACTTTGCACAATCACAGCAGAAGTTGAAGCGATTCTTAATTCACGACCCTTGACAGCAATGTCCAACGATCCAAGTGATCTGAATGCATTAACACCTAGTCATTTTCTGATTGGGGAGTCACTAAGGGCAACCATTGATACCAAGGCTGACCCAGTACGTGGGAGCCTACTGACTAGGTGGAAATTAGTAGTACACATAAAACGAGAATTCTGGAATCGATGGTCTCTGGAATACCTTAACGAGCTTCAATATCGAACAAAGTGGAAAAAACAATCAAACAATATCAAAATTGGTACCATTGTTATCATGAAAGAAGACAATACGCCAACAATGAAATGGCCACTTGGCAGAATCGAGCATATCCACGTCGGAAAGGACGGCTTGGTACGTGTCGCTGACGTGCGAACTAAATCTGGCATGTTGAGGCGCCCCATACATAAGCTTGCCCCCCTCATAGAAAATGATGAAGTCGAGTTGAATCCGCCATCAACAGATCGAAAACGGAGAAGCGATAGATCCACTCCTGATGAAACAACAACGTCAAAGGCAGCGAGAAATTCTACAAATCTTAATCCGCTTACTACGATGCTTTTGATTGGTCTTCTTTTACCAGCAGTATTGACAAGTGACATTGAAGTAACAACTTTCAACAACACTTCACCAGGAATGCATTTTCACCGACACGGAACAATCAGCCTGATTCATAACAAATGGAACATCATAGTATTCTACAACCTCGAGCCTTACCGAATGGAATTTGAAGCTTTGGAAAATACAACTACAATACTTAACCACATTTGTAAAAAACTATCCGGTAACGAACTGTGTCTTCAAATGGTTCACCAGTTTCAAGTCATCAAAAACGAGCTCAATGAAGACAACCTGATCGGAACTACCAAATTATCTATAAGAAGGAGACGAGGCGCCGTCG
Organism: Melanostoma scalare; assembly: GCA_949752695.1. Lineage (NCBI taxonomy): Eukaryota > Metazoa > Arthropoda > Insecta > Diptera > Syrphidae > Melanostoma > Melanostoma scalare. Next base: position 68,669,523 of record OX456985.1, read on the forward strand.
ATGTTGTTGGAAATATAGCAAACTCACTTTTTGGAGTCCTCGACTCTAAATATGCTGAAGATATATCTCAAAAATTTAAAGGCATCGAATTAAACGAAGACCATCTTATGAGACTACTAAAAAATCATACCTCCATCGTAGATTCCACTATCAACATTGTCAGATTGAGTCAAGAAGATTCAATCAAAAGAAAACAAGCACTTGACCAACAACTTAGTCAATTGTTCAACAGTTTAAGCAATGTCACTGAAGAATTGTACCAAACTAAAATGAAGGAATTATTTTTATCATGGTGCACGCATGCAACACTAGTTATCATCAACATTCAGAGAATGCAGACAGCTATAGCAGACGTTCTGACTGACACGCACCGTGGACGAGTAAATCATCTTTTAATCACTCATCAACAACTCGTAACCGAAGTAGCAAAAATAAGAAATCATCTTCCTCCAGGTCTTCGCATCGCCGTAGAACCCGATCAAATTTTACAACTCTACAACCTAATGAATGTGGAGGGTCACATCAGTTCAAATTACATAACTTTCAAAATAGAAGTACCATTACTCAGCTTAGAGGAATTTTCAATTTACAAGCTTATTCCCATTCCGGCACCAGCTAATAATACTTACATGATTATTCAACCCTCAACTGACATGCTAGCAGTAAGTGCTCATCATGACCAATATTATCCAATCACTGAAGGTGAACTTTCAAAATGTTCAACGCTCAATGGAAATCATCATTTATGTATGCAAACTCACCCGGTGTATCAATCTGGAACCAATTTGAGTATGTGCGAGATGAATTTACTCAACAATAACTCAGAGATTTCCACCTGTGAACTGAAATTTGTCAAGGCGGAATCAGTATGGACGAAACTTCCTGACACAAATCAATGGATATTTTCATTAAACAAAGAAGCTGTGCTTAATGTTGTTTGTAATCATCAAACCTCATTTTTAGCATTGAAAGGAAGTGGGCTATTGAAACTTCAGCCCAATTGCGTAGCCAAAGACAAGCACTTAACACTTCAAGGCCAACAAATTTATTCATCAACGGTTCAAGCCTCATACACCAGGAGTACTAACAATAATATACACAGTGAAGACGTAATTCGCCTAGCCTCTCCTCAGTACAACATGTTTAACCTCAGTTCATTCAGTCTTGAGCTAAATAAACTTCGAGAACAAATTAAACTTCAACAGCTTGAGCTTCCTACGACAATCAGTCTTCATAACACTCCTCATGTTGTTTCGAGTTCAGTTGGATTAATTATCATTTTCATAGCACTTATCTTCTTTATTTACAAGAAAATAAAGGGACGACAGAAGCCCCCTCATCCAGTTCCGTCTCCGCGGACAACCAACTCATCAAGTTGTACCATATCCATCTAGAAACTAACCTTCTGATGAAGCCTGGGATCATCAGCGCGGGGCAGGATGTTTACATTCTTGCACTCTTAGTTTTTCTACGTCACTAAGATTATTTATCTTTTTTCTTTGCATTCTATTTTCAATCACACTGTATGCATTTGGTAACTTTTCTGCTGTCAGCAATAAAACAGTTATTTGTCTTTGGGATAAAATTGTATTTTTTCGTTCGTGCATTATCAGCAATAATATCATTTAATTTGTATTGTTTTCATTCACACCTTTTTTATGTTCATTACTTGTCAGCAATAATTCTTTAATGTTCAATTCAGTAACGTCATTTGATATTCGAAACTATAAATTATTTTCTTTTGTTTTTGTTTTCTTATGCACATTTGTAAATATGTAGAGTAAGCAATTTTTAGGTATAAATATTAAGTCAATCAGAAATAAAGCATGATTTTGAAATAACCAACCAAGACTTTTACACGAACCTTCAAGTGAGTCTGCTTGAAACCTCTTCATTATCATCTCAAGGTGTTATAGTGTTGCACTGTAACCACCCTTGCTAATCATAGTGATACACTGTGATCTAGCCTACATCATTCGGTAGAAGCACCGATTGAACAGCATGAGCAGCTTAACCCTGCGGAAAAAGGGTTAAAATAATGAGCCCCGCGAAGCGGGCCATGCGGAAAGCTGTTGCATACGGAAATTAATTGCACATAAGTACCTGTTTTATGAATTTTAATACTTTCATTAGTCTATCTCCTAACATTATCGTAAATTCGTACGTATTTCCATAATTTTTTGAAAATAATGCATACTTCAATAGTTTTACTATTTTTCAATTATCTCAAAAACTATAAGACATAGAAAAAAGGAATTTATATCGTTTGATAAAAAATTTATTGAAGCAACTAACTACATCAAAATTTTTTTTATTGACATTTGTAATCACGAGAAACATAGTACTCAAAGTGGTTTTTTAAATTTTTTTTTCGTAAATTTTGATTTTGAAGTCAGTTATTTCAAAAACTATAAATTGAAACCACTTCATTTAAAATTTATTATAAAGTGCAAATTTCTGGCTTTCATAAAAGGTATAAATTGTATCTGTAAGTTTTCCCGTTGTTCTACAATATTTTTTTTTAGATTTTAAGTCAATTTTTATAAAATTGCCCCTACCGCCTAAACGGGGGGAGATAGACCCCCCCCTCCCATAGTAAAAAATGCTTGTATTGAACCTCTCCACCAAAAACCGTTATTATTTTTTGTCGCCATAGTTATCGTACTCGTGCCAAAAATTCTCGTCACGGGTTTGAGTGAAGCTATGGATGGTGATTCAATTATTACTGCAATAAAAAAGCAGAATAATATACAGTGCGAGGAAATAAAGTGTATAAAAGTTTACAAATCATTTAAAAACCAACGTTTTTATAATGCGTTAATTGAAGTAGACGGGAAAGGATTTGAAAGTGTTCTAAATTTAAAGAAATTAAATATTGAATGGGATAGATGCCCAGTTTATGAAAGTTTAAATGTACTTAGATGTTTTAAGTGTTGGGGTTTTAACCATAAATCTATGCATTGTAAGGAGGCTTCACAGGTATGTGCTAAATGTGGGGAAGATGGTCATTCGTATAAAGACTGTAAAAATGAAATTCTAAAATGTGTAAACTGCAATAGAGCTAAAGAAAGACTTAATTTAACTGACATTGATATAGGGCATGACTGCAGAGATATTTCCTGTAGTGATCTACAGGAAATATCTCTCAGCGTAAATTAAAAATTGAAAATGAGAAAATAATATATTAGCAATTAGCGACATCGGCAAATTGCCTTCTTTTGAATATCGGTGGAATGCGATCAAATTTAGCACAGTTGGAAGTAATAGTGTTCAAAAAAGATTACGATTTTATTTGTGTGACTGAAACTCATTTAACATCAAATATAGAAGACTCTGAAATAAAGTTAAAAGGCTACAAAATAGTAAGATGTGATAGCTGTTCTAGCCATACGGGCGGAGTGACTTTTTTTATTAAAACAGAATGGCAGGTCGAAGAAATAGCAAAAATAGCTATGGGTAAAATGATTTGGTGGTTAGTTTTAAAGGTGTATAAGAACAATATAAGTATGATTTTAGTGGCTGTTTATAGATCTCCGAATAAACAAAACTCACCGGAAAGCATTTTTTGTGATTTTTTTAAAGATCAAATTGATGAGATTAGTGCGGTATATCGGGATGTTATAATAATGGGAGATTTTAATATAGATTGGTTTTCGGGCAATACGTATAAGAAACGAATTTTTGAAAGCATATCAGACAATTCTTTTAATCAAATAGTAACAGAAGCTACAAGAGTTACGCAAAACTCGTCTACCTTAATAGACTACGTAGTAACTAACTATCAAAATATACAAGCTAAGGTAATAAATGAATTTAAAATCAGTGACCATGAAACATTGGAAATAAAGTTTGAAACAGGTACTGTCAACAAAGGATACTCCAGCAAAAGCATAAAAATACTGTCATTTAATGAGAACGTTTTTCGAAGTGAACTTATAAACCAAGAAATAATAAACTTAAGCTTTAATGATGTAAATGTGTCAACAAAATCTTTCAGTGAAATATTAAAGAAAACTATGGAGAAGATGATGATCTCAAGATCATTTAGTGGAACTGATAACAATATCGGGTGGTTTAATCAACATTTAGTCAATATGAAAATAACGAAAATTCAACTACATCAAAGAGCTGTTTGGACAAATAACATTACTGACTGGAATACATATAGACAATTTAGAAATAAATATGTCAAAGAATTAGAATTAGCCAAAAATAATTTCATTGCTAGGAAGATAGATCAAGCTACGGACCAAAAAACAATGTGGAGAACAATAAAATCGCTCGTACTGAATGAAGAAAGAAGTGAAATAGATCAAATTGTATGTGATAATAGAACGATAAAGAACAAGAGAGAGATAGCTAACAGCCTGAACAGTTTTTTTGTTAAAAGTGTCGAAGAATTGAATAGTAAAATATCGTTTGAGCAGTATGAAAATTTAATAAATATAAATAGTGTTAATACTTTTAAGTTCAAATTAATTAGTATGAGTGAATTGAACTTTACAATGAAGAACATGAATGCTAAAAAAGACTTCAACGGATTGTCAACAAGAATGTTACTAAGCGCGTTTGACATTTTATGGCCTTGTATTTTAAAAATAATTAACAATTCACTAAGAACAGGAATTTTTCCTGAAAACTGGAAGGAATCTACATAAGCAATTACAAAGTTACATGGAAAGTAACAATTATTTGAGCGATTACCAATCAGGCTTCCGACAGCAACACAGCTGTGAATCACTTTTAAATCTAGTTGTCACACAATGGAAAACAAATATACATGAAAAGAAGGTTATAGTCGCAGTTTTTTTGGATCTTCAAAGGGCTTTTGAAACAATTGATCGAGAAGTGCTGGTACAGAAGCTCGAACGCTATGGAATAAAGGAGTAGAGCTTGAATGGTTTAGAAGTTATTTAACTAAAAGAACACAACGAACAAGAGTGGCCAACGAATATTCTGAAGTTATGGAGGTGAGACTGGGTGTACCACAAGGAGCAATTTTGGGAACGCTACTTTTCATTATTTATATTAATGATCTGGAAAATGTACTACACTATGCCAAGGTTAGACTTTTCGCGGATGATACTTTGATCTACGTAACTGGAACATCAGCGCAGCAATGTATTAACCAACTTAACGCAGATTTGAAAAAACTAGAAGTATATTTTAAAATGAATAAGTTAAAACTTAATATCGCTAAAACTAAAGCAATTATAATCAATGGAGATTCGACAGAAAATATTGTAATCAATGATAATGTTATAGAAACAGTTAACGAAATTAAATACCTAGGAGTTATTTTAGATAAGAAGTTAAGTTTTGAAAATCACATAAACTATGTATGTAAAAAAATTGCTAAAAAAATTTGATTTTTTCGTAGAATTAGAGATCGACTTTCGCCGAACTGTGCAATAAAAATTTTTAACGTAATGATTAAACCTCATTTTGAATACTGTTCAACAATACTTTTTTTAGGATCTAATCGAATGACTGATAGATTACAAAAATTACAAAATAGAGGAATGAGGTGTATTCTCAAGTGCAATATGTTAACACCAATTCAAGTAATGCTAGATACCCTGAAGTGGCTTAATATAAATCAAAGAACATTAATGAATGTACTCATTTTCATATTTAAAATTAGAAATAATATGATACCGAATTATCTGTTTGATCAAATCGTGTATGTATCCGATGTTCAACCGTATCAGTTAAGAAACAGAGGAAATTTTAGGCTACCTTTCTTTTCAACGAGCAGAGTTCAAAATATATTGTTCCACAAAGGTTTACAATTATTCAATAATTTACCAAATGATTTAAAATCAGAAACGAATATAATATCATTTAAAAGAAAGCTTATTTTATACGTAAAATCAAATTATAATTAGATAAATCAATATGTTTTTTATTTATCAATATTTCAATTACCTTTATGTAAATATTGTAATTTAATAGCAGAAGCTAAATAAAGAATCTAATCTAATCTAAACAAAAAGAAGTTTGACTTTGGGACTTGATTACTCAAAAACTATCCAGTAAATTAACAAAACTAAAATGCTTTTAAAACAGTAAAGTATTAGATTTTAAGAACGCTAGTATGTGACTTAGTTGTTTTCTTACAAAATTAATCAATTTTTTTTATAAAATTGTTCATACTGCCAAAACGGATATAGATAGACCCTTCCTACTTTTTCGTGTGTTGTCCCAACCTATCTCTCCTGAACTTTTGTCGCATCTTGTGCAAATTTCCCTATATATTTAAAATATTTTTAAATAAGGAAGTGTCTTGTCCGCCAGTATCAGGGCTGCCATGTGCGTATTCATAGGCAAAAAGTATGGAAACTTATTTCACGAAATAAAGAATCTATCTGCTATTCTATTTCACAAAACCAATACTGCAGTCAAGGGCGTAGCGAGGGTCCAGGCCATGGGGGTGAATTTTTATGAAATGCTGACGAGTCTTAAGAATTTGCCGACTGCATCAAAAAATAAATCCATATATATAAAATAGGATGTAAGTAGAGCGACAGGGACAGCAAACGACGCGATATTTCTTGTCGCTCTTTTAACATTTCTCTTTAATGAAGCTTGCCATTTTATGATAAAAAGATATATGAGCCAACAACGAGTCGAAATTATTACACTTTACTACCGAAATTCGGAGTCGGTGTCCTCAATGTTAAGAGCGCTACGTCCAATTTATGATGAGGCTCATTTCTGACTGAATGGCTTCGTCAATAAACATAATATGCGGTATTGGTCAGGCAGCAATCCAGACGTACTCCATGAGTCATCATTGCATCCCGAAAAAACTACGGTTTGGTGTGGTTTATGCACCGACACGGCGTCATTACGTTATTGTGAATGGGGATCGCTACCGTTCAATGATAACCGAATATTTTTGGCTCCAATTGGATGATATGGACTTGGAGGACATGTCAGGAGGAAATCTTCAAAAGACACTTGGCAGTATTCGACACCAAGTAGTGTGGGATTCTTACCTCACTAAAAACTCCTAGTAATCAGAACCAATCTATGAACGATCGACAACAGATTTTTCTTTCTCAATAATATAATCGCTTTAAGGGAAGCTTAAACTGCGAATAACTGCTTCCCATGACTTTTAGATAATTAGCTCGTGTGGCTTGGTTCTTCTTAATCTCCGAACATTGCCTCTCGTATTTAATATGGACTCCATTTCAGAGTTGATATGACTATGCAGTCGCTGATTGTGTGATACAGCATGTTTTCTTACAACTTCTGTAACCATTTCTATTTGTAGGTCACGATGTAAATCGCTATTTCTTATATACCATGGTGCATTTACTATTCTACGAAAGACTTTGTTTTGGAACTTTTGGATGATTTCAGTATTTGTTTTCTTTGTACAGCCCCATAATTGGATCCCATAGGTCCAAACAGGTCTAAGTACTTGTTTATAAAGCATTATTTTATTTTCGACAGATAAGTCAGAATTTCTACCGAGTAACCAGTACATTTGAGTTGTTGAGCTCTTCCCTTTTCTTTTTGATATGCTCTTTCCATTTTAGCTTTGCGTCCAAATTCATCCCAAGGTATTTGGCCGTGTTGGCGTAAGGTACAGCTTGATTGTTGCTGAATATTTGTACATACGTAGCTTAACTTTTTATTTGTAAAGTTTATATGTGCAGATTTAGCTTCATTGAGCTTGATACGCCATTTTTTGGTCCAATCACTAACGGTGTCGACGGCATTTTGCAATTTCTCAGCAGCCTTGAGGACGCACTTACTGGATGCCAAAATTGCAGTATCATCTGCAAAAGTAGCCTTAATGGTGTTGTTATCCACTGGAATATCCCTTGTATATAGCAAATACAGGGTAGGTCCTAGGACGCTTCCTTGTGGAACACCGGCTTATAAGTAAGTAAGTAAGTAAGTATTCATTTATTGGTTCGATGTTTTGATACATTTGTTAACAATTGAATGAATTTTAAGCTATGGCCTTGCCGTCAGCTCGGTTAGCAATTTTGAATAAATGTATATAAAAGTTTCTTTTCATCACAAAATAATAAAAAAAGTATAACTAATCAAATTCTGATAAAAGCAACATCCTATACTTGGATATTTCTTTCAAGAATGATGCGAGGGTTTTCCAGTCCGTTTCGTTCAAAAGTTTTGTTGTTTCATGCATTGTTAGAGATCTTTTTCCATAGTATGATAGCCGTTGGGATGCAAAAACTGGACATACACTAATGAAATGAAAGCAGTCTTCTTTGGATTTAAGATTGCATAAAGAGCAGAATTGGTTGAAACTTCCATTGTAAGGTGCTCCATTGAGTCCTAAGAGTTCACATCTTGCTTTAAATATTAGGGAGATCTCGCTGTAGGTCAATGAGTCATTAAAGTAATTTGCTTGATTTAAGCTCAAATTGAGTTGAGAGTACAGGAATCTACTAAAAGACTGGCGAGCGTTAGCTTTAAATCCATCACGCACAGAGGTTTCGAATTTTTCAATAATGCGATAGAGCATTACCAAGTTTCTTCCATCCATCGATATATCTTCTTCGAAATTGATTGACATATCTTTCCATTTCCTCATCCACCAATCTTCATTTCTTATTTCGTATTGAAGCAATTTTTTGGTCAGCCGTTCACCTGGTTGATCAAAAACTTTTACGATATAGTACGCTTGTGTCTTCAATGTACTGATGAAAAGTTTAGGAAGTCCGGTTTCTATGTATAACGCATAGCTCGGGGTTTTAAGAGGCAGGTTAAAAAGCTTTTTTAAGAAGTTTCTGTGGAATTTTTCGATCGCTTCGTACTCATCCATACCCCACACTTGAGCAGCATAACAAAGTGTAGACTTCACAACAGCGTCGAATATTTTGTATTTTGCAGAGAGTGGAATTCGTTTGTTTGTGAAGACATTTCTCCACGAGAGATTCAACATACTTTGGCATGAGTTGGTTTTCTCAATTAAATGTTCGTTGATGTCCAGCTTCGTATTAAGTTTCACTCCTAAATACCTATAATCACGAACTATTTCCAAAAGTTTACCATTGTAGTACCAATTATAATGGTTCTGGCTCCTCGAAGATCTTGAAAGTACCATAATCTTAGACTTGCTAGTATTAATCACAAGATCCCATTTGCAGCAATACTCCGATAGACGGTTTATCATTAGTTGAAGTACATCGGCTGATTCTGACAATAAAACCAAATCATCGGCATATAGCAGTACATTTATTGACATTCCGGAAATCCGAATTCCACCAGGAAGATAATTCACTATATCATTAATGAATAATGAGAACAAAAGACCACTGAGTCCTGAATCCTTGCTTGACACCATTATCAGTTGGGAACCATTTTGAATAATCTGACCCATCCCAGACTGCAGCTTGTGAATCGAAATACATTTCCTTTATAACGTGTATAAATTTAGTTGAAATACTTATTTGCGAGAGCTTATAAAACAGAGCATTCCGATTTATCAGATCGAAAGCTGATTTGAAATCAACAAAGAATGCAAATACTTTTTTGTTCCTAGCTTGAAAAGCTTTGACAATTGAGGTTATTGTAAAAATGTGATCAGTGGTTGAATAGTTTTTCCTAAAACCAGCTTGAAATTCAGTGAGGATATGTATTTTACTTAGCTTTGAATATTCTTGATCATACCGTGCTCTGAGGAGCCGGTTTGAGATATAAGATTTTAGTATTTCGTAGTACTGCCTGGGTAGGTTCCTTTGCAGTTTGTACTCTAGCCCCTCATGCCATACCTTGTCGAATGCTTGAGCAACATCTAAAAATATAGCCGAACATACTTGTTTTTCTTCTAATGCTTTTTCAACTGCATCCGTTATTCTATGAACTTGGTCTATCGTGGAGTGTTTATTTCTAAATCCAAACTGATGATTTGGGATTAGATTTCTTTCTTCTATGACTTTGCTTAGTCTTTTCAGTAGCAATTTTTCAAAGACTTTTGTCATTATTGGTATAAGCGATATTGGTCTGTAAGACGTCACTTCTGTTGGTGGCTTACCTTGCTTTGGTATAACAATTACTTCAGCAATTTTAAAATGATGTGGGACATATTGGGTCCTTAGGCATGCATTTATTATGAATTGGAGTTTTATGAAGGCTTTTGATGGCATTTCTTTCATAGCCTGAGCAGTTATTAGATCGTACCCAGGTGATTTTTTGTTTGATAGTTGATTTCGACACATACCTTTTATTTCTTCATAAACTGTTAGCTGTTTTCAGATGCATTTGCTGGGAATGGCTTAAAAACATTCGCAATATGTTCTGCAAACAGGTTAGCTTTTTCTTTCGGATTTCCGATCCAATTCCCGTTTAGAGATTTTATTGGCGGGTTTTTTAACTGCGGTCTTTTCAGGCGCTTAGCTGCTTTCCAGAGCGAATAATCGGTTGAAGCATCAGTCGTTAAATTTTTCAGGAATCTACTTAATGAATCGTTTTTGAATTCGTAGATTTGTTTTTTCAGTTCGTTGCTTAGCCGGTTAAACGCTGTTTTGTCGTCTGGGAATCTAGTATTTTGCCATTTTCTTCGAGCTCTTCTCTTCTCCAATATCAACTCTCTTATCTCGGCAGGGTATTTTGTTTCAGTAATGAATTGTTCTACATGGAGGACATGTGGTTCCAACAGGACGGCCCCACAAGCCACACAGCGAATATCACAATCAATTTATTGAAAACCAAGTGTGGAGAACGTGTTATCTTATAAAATGGTCCAGTCGCTTGGCCGCGACGGTCGTGCTACACCTCCCCACACACCCCCTCACTACGCCCCTTACTGCAGTATTTGTGGTCATTTGCATTTGGCATGCTCAAGCCCTATTTTTTTTTGTTGCAACACCCAAATGATCTATTGAGCCTAATAGATCTCTGGTATTCATTTAATTACGTCATTAGAACCCTAATCTAAATTTGACTGGAAGCTAACACGACATTCATTGATTATAATGCGGCAAGAGGTTCGCCTGGTCGGCTAGCAAAACACATTAAAATATACCTCATTGCGTAATATTTGCCTTATTAGTCAAGCTAAATTTATAGCAATGGCGACGTTTGTATCAACTAAAATCCCATTACAAGCATCATGTCAATAAATCAAGGGTAAAGGTTTAATTCCACAACACACATCCACCCACACGGATATGTCTATATCAGGGGCGGCAGAACACAATTCTTTTAGGTGGGGAGCATGGTAGAATAAAATAAGGTATGGTAGTTTTATTTTAGTTTTATTAAAGAATATATAATATTTCTAATTTTCAATAAAAGAGTAACCTTTGAAAAATACTATTTTTATTATTATTATTATAATAATGTGATAAATATGTGTATTAGAAATCATACATGTTGTGTTCAACAAACATATATAAATAATTTTTTAAAGTATTTTATCTCTGGCTCAGTGCAAATACGGCACCACGTTTGGAATTACTTTTTACGAATCTATCAATCAATGGCTCCAAGTGGAGTGCTTTGGTCATAGTGTATGTGTAAAGTCGCAAAGTTTTTGAGTCCATCTTGCAACATAGTATAACGATGATAACTTTTGAGCCGCCTGAGACTCGAGAAACTCCTTTCATTAGTGCACGTGGAACCAGGTACTGTCAAAATGAGCTGAACGAGTTTGAAAAATTCTGGGATAAGAGCTGCACACCAACAATTTTTTTTCGACGTTACTACATCTTTTACATGTTTTAAATTTATTTGTTTCCGGCTTATAATGTCGACAAAGGTGTTCCGATCGCGAGTTAACTGGTCTTCTGTGAAATCGTTGCCATAAAATTCTATAATTTTACCGACTTCAATATCTTCTCCTGTTACAAAATTTTCAAGCTCATAGAGGTGACAGAGTGTACTTGAATTAAATCGTACCTTAATTACGCCAGCACACATCATAGACTTCGCAATAAGTTTTTTATAATATTCTTTGGGAGTTTTAAAGACGTGCATTGAGTCAGGATTAGAATCTAAACGTTTACTAACCGCCCGGATTCGCCGCAGTGCCGGTTTTCCCAAACCAAGTGCGTCAGATTCCGCTTCAGCTTTTTCCCATATTGTTTCAAATTTTGAATCTCTCATCGCCTCCAAACTAATTACTACGTCATCTACTTTTTTATGTGATTCAAGAGCGCGAAGATTCGCCCGTTGGAGCTTTTTGTTGAAAAGTTCAATCTTTTCAAAAACTTCAAAGAACATAATCAATAAAAAATAAAATTCTAAGGATTCTAATTGCTTCAAAAATCCGTTGGCTTTCGCTGGAATGTCAGCGGATCGACAATAATTCTTCATAACTCACGCGTATGTGTGCATAATGAATATTCCGTGAAATGTACGTTTTATTATATTTTTAAAAAAGAATGGCTAAAATCAAGGAGAAAAAACCGGGAGCATCCCCTTGATGTCCACATCATGGGGTGTACTCTCAAGACCATTTCTCGTTTAAAGAGATGTTGTCTCTCTCAGGAACTCGCAAGCAGCATATCTTTTGAGTCACGACAAATGGATATGCTGTCCGAAACGATCATCCCATTTCTCAAACTACGTCAAACATACACAGTCAACTTTTCTTCGGTTCAGGAGTGGTCCACTCTAGAATCTGAACCAGGAAAGGATAGTTATCGAATAGAAGGTTGCTAACTGGTAGTACAATGGACTGGTATTTAGGTCTGCTGGTATTTTAAAAACCACCAACAGGAATAATAATAATATAAGGAGAAAAAAAAGGATAAGAAATAATTCATAACGTTGAGTCTGTAACCGATAAATAAATGATTCAAATCACTTGGTCAGTCTCAGTCAACCAAGCAAAAATTAGTATAACAATATTCATAATTTCATAACATTTTTTTTGCCTCATTCAACTAAAAAAATTGGTATATTTCCAAGTCCAGAAGGTGGGGTGCACCCCATGCTCAGAAAAGTTAGGTGGGGTCTAAACCCCACCCTCCCCATACCTTCTGCCGTCCTTGGTCTATATTTCAATTTCTATCTCTTAGATTATCCCACACTCAAAACACACAAATATATGGATATAAATAAAATTTGCAAAATATCACCAAATGGCCTTCCAATCAACCCTGAGAGAGAAAATAAAATTGACTCAGCCTTAACCATATCACGGATGGCAATAATTTCTGATTGATTGCTTTTGGTTCACCATTGAACTGGAAAAGGTTCAAATTTATCACAACAATTCGCATAGTGGGATTGATTGATTTCAATATTATCCACATTCCGTCTAAGAAGAAGCAAGGACTCGTCTCGTCGCGTCTTATATACACCCGCCTGAGCATTGTGCTGAAATTGCTTGTGCAGATCTCAAGAACCCCAATTTGGTAACAGCGGACTTGGAACATATCTTAATGGATGCTAATGCTCAATAAAGCACACTGTTGTAGTTTTGCTTCACAAGAAGTAATAACAATAACAAACCTCCGGATTGTGATATGCAACAATAAAGCAAATCGTAAAACAGAGAAATAACGATTATTAGCAGTGTATCCAGAGAGAAAGACTAATAAAGCCTATGGTTGTTTATCGAATACAAAAGTTTTATATATGAAACTTGTCACGAAACACGTCCCAAACAATGTTATCTGGCGCGACGTGGTGCTATTAAATTCGATTGGCCTAGACCCGAATGGTGTAAGCAATGTGATAAAATAAATAAATAAACGGGCTGAAAGAGGAGACTTGCTTCTGGTTGGAACGTAAATGGATGGAGTTTTCCTTTTTTTAACACAATATCAGGCTGAAAGGCATTAACTTTTAGAGCAGATCGCTATAACAAGGGTGACTGACAACGATGTTCTGAACGAACCGTTCGGCACAAAAGTTATCTCTAAAACAGCACACAATCGTGAGAAATGATTCGAATGGAGGCCATTGACCTTTTGGTTGTCGTCAAGGTTTTGCCCAGTCTTTGGATGGGGTTGCCACCGCATATGGCTTAACTTATCCACTTTCGATAAGGTCCACGCTTCCGCTCCGTAAAGCAGGACTGCGATGGTCAAGGTCTTATAAAGTGCTACTTTTGCTCTTCTAGAGAGCGTTTTGTTTCTCAATTGCCTCCCGCACTGATGTTGTTTTCTGTGTCTATAGCGGATCCTAGGCAAACAATTTCTTGTACTACCTCGAAGTTATGTCTGTCAAAATTGTGACGTTTTGTCCAATACGTCGATGTTCGGTGCACTTCTTTGATGACAGTATATACAACATACTTCGTTTTACTCTCATTAACCATCCAACCCATCTTTGCTGATTCTGATTCAATGCTCGAAAAAGCACCTTTGACATCACGCTTCCTTCTTCCCAATACCTCAATATCTTCTGCGTAAGCGAGTAATTGCACACACTTTCGAAAAATTGTTCCTCTGGTGTTGAAGTTCGAGTTTTGTATAATCTCTTCAAGCATGATGTCAAAGAAATCGCATAACAATTTGTCGCCTTGCCTCTTTCGACATCAAAGGCCTCGGTAAGTTCTTGGCTTACGACAATCTTAGTTTCTTCTAGATCGGGAGGACGACTTTCTTGATCATCGACCAAGTTGAATGGAGCATTCTGCCTGACAGCGAAATTAGTGTCTTCATCGACGTTAAGCAGTCTGCAGAGGTGGTCTTTCCGACTGCGTCTCTATAACTATGTTTCCCTGCTGGTCTTTACAGCTATGCGTTCGGGTTTTACCTCCCTGGCAAGATACTTTTACCTTTTGGTAAAGCTTCTAAGCCTCATTCCTCTCATTGCATCTCTCAATTTCCTCAAATGCTGCTTCTTTTTCTTTTTGAGAATTCGGTGTTCTTCCCTTCTTTTATCCTTGTACATCTCATTGTACAGGTCGAAAGCAGCCCATGTTCACTTTTACATCAACATTTATCGTGCTTTTTGTTTGGAATTCTTCATCGAACCATGGGTTTCGTTATGGGGGCCGAGTGAAACCCAGAACTTTAGAGGCAGCGGTTCTGATGACTTTGTTGTCATTGCTGCCACTGGTCTTCAATGTTCGATGCTGGCGGCATAAGATTCACGGATAGTTGGAGAGACACTCGATTGGAGAAGGCAATGGCAAACTCTTGCGATTTTTGCTTTCCGACGACATATCTCTTCACAGCGTTGGTTAGCACGGGTCATGAACAGTATATCCTCATTCGAACCTTTTCTGGAACATAGTAGTGGTCCAAGTCAAAGTTGGTCCCTCAGAAAGTTCGGACATCTATCACACTGGAGGAGCATCTTGTGTCGATCACAACATGGTCAATTTGGTTGACGGTAGATTGATCTGGGGATCGCCATGTACATTTATGAAGTTCGAGATGCGGAAAGCGCGTACTACTAACGAAAAGATTTAGCCCCGCAGCAAAATCTAGCACCCTTTGTCTGTTTCCGGAGGTTTTGTCATGCAGATTGTGCTCACCAATTTCATTTCCAAAGATGTCCTTCTTCCGTCGTAGAAACTAATAAGCGTTGTTTCTGTTGTCTATAGCAGTCACCATAGTAGACGTCGCAGTTTTTCATCTTCCTTATGCACGGCCCATTGCATCGCACTTCTTGGATGGCGGTAATGGCTGCATTGTAGCAGTCCAGGGTGTCCGCAAATTCTTCAGCTGCAAGTAATCCGTTAAGGGATGTTACGTCCCACGTGCAGACTCGGACGACTTTGTCCTTTTTTCGATTACTTTGGTCCTTCTACGTTGAAATCATAATTGTTATTCGAGGATATTGGTTGCTTCGGAGGGTAGTTAACCCCACGCACAAACCACAACCACCAACCTGAAGGGCCAGATCTTTTGGTATTTCTTTGGACATAAAGGGCAAGAAAATCCGGAAGCAGTTCACTGCTGCAGGGTATGAGTATGAGAGTATGGGTATGAGAGTTGTCGTGGTCATCCGCCACCATCTTTACTTCAATACCTTGCCTTAGTATTGAAAGACCCCGAAAGAACTGTTAACCAAATATGTCAGAGTAGCTCATTCAGTGGAAACCCCACTTTTTGACTCCTGAAGTTGTGATGTGCTTTTTCCCTAGAGCTGGGGTATGCTCGTCGGGTCCAGGGTCGACCAAAGAAAACGCGTAAAACTTCGGTTACGAAGGTCCAATCTTGTTATTGTTCTTAATGCTAGTCTAATGTAATATTTATAAATGCTTATCTTTAATGCTAGTGATCGGTGGCTCCAACTCTGGTAGATCCTTAGTCCTGTGCTGGCAAAACGGTCATAAAGTACGGGCTGTTAATCACTGGCAAATCAACAGTCAAATACTGGCATCAACAGGCAAATCTTGTCATCAACAGTCAAATACTGGCATCAACAGTCAAATACTGGCATCAACAGCTTAATAACCGGCTAGATCAATCCCAAAAGTCTTTAAGAGGCTAGTGGGGGATTTGTGCTTGGTACTACGAGGAGACCTGGCTAAAATTGGGAATCTCTGGGCACACTACGTACCCCTGGTTTTCCACTAGTGGAAGTAGCCTGTACTGACTCTAGACTTGTACTTTTCCAACACAACACAGACTTCTAATTTTTCGTATTTTTCAGGATGCCTTATAAAATTATCTACAACTAGTGCGTGTTAGTTCTACGGCATAAGTGAAAAATATCATGTGACAACAATGGTATGTGTATTGGCTGACGGTAGGGTCCGCCGTTGAACCTGTCTAATTTATCAGCTGAGACAAAAACTACTGAGGTTCGGGTAGTCAGTCATTACTCGCAGAGCATTAAAGTGTTGATCTATTTCTTCCACGGCCGTTTGTCAACAGTCGCATTTACTAGTTTAGCAGGTCATCTCCGGGTGGAGCATCCCAGTTCCCAGTGGTTACCGCGTTGAGGTATAGTAAGCACAATTGACATGTACTACAATTGTAACATCTGAGGGTCACGCCACCAAGTTGACACACCAAAAATGAACAAATGCCAGAAGTTAATTTAGAAAACCTTAACGGAAACAACAAAATAAAAAGTGAACTTTCGATAAAAGAAGAGCTTTTGTCCAAAACGTGTTTATTTTTGATACTAGATGCAGATTTTGCAAATAGGGTAATTAAACCTCATCACCATTTCAATGAAATTGTTTCAAGGTATTTTGATTTTCCAGGTGGTGCTTACAAAGACAACGCTTTGGCTATAATTTTTTTTGGCCAACAAAATAAAAGAACGTTCCTTCTGGCAGCAATACTAATAAAATGTTATTGCAATGAATAAAAATAAAAAACAACAAATGTTAAACGACCACCGCAACGTTATCAGTCAACACCATTTTGGATCACAATGGTTGGCAAAGGTTCACCTTAGTGAAAGCAAATAGGATATTTCAATATATTTTCTTTTAATAGAGACCCAAAAAATTCGATATTCTTATCTTTTTTGAGCAAAGTCGACGATAGCGTTGGTTAACGCAGCTAAAGCATATTCTCTCAACGAACCAACCTCATAGACGCATGGACGTTTTTGTTGATGTTATGAGATTTTTTTACGACATGGTTAGAAATGAAGGATAACATCATCCAACATTATCTTCCTGTTTTTATTTCTTTGTATAAAATCAGCTCAGAGTCCCAAATTTAAGTTGCTGTACTAAAGGAAGCTCCACTGACCATGTCTAACAACATAAGGAGTCATATGAGTAATGATGATGCAGAAAGAAGTTATATTCGCTTTGATTCAAATGGCCCATATAACCCCTTATGGCTTAAAGTGAAAAAAATCACAATAAACTTGATTCTTCGAAGAGTATAGAAAGAAAGTAACAAATACGTAATTCAAGAAGCAGTTGGTAACTTTAAAAGTTTTGAAAAGTTAAATTTACTTCAGCTTATACCGACAAGATGTTTATCCGATATCGTTTTTCTCCACAAGGGTTTAAACCTCTTTCACATTTTCGCCATTGAACATTTTTCCAGCACATTGCCACAGCAAAAAATCTGAACAGTTTAGTGACAAACTTACTACACATCAATCTTTGGTACACACTCAACAATCCAAAACGAGTGGGTAAACACTTCACATCAAATAGGAACTCTGCCTCTCTCTGAATTTAACACAGTTTGCCCTTTTACTTATTTATTTTTATTTTCTTTTGTTTCGAGGACACGTCCAACTGTTGTCACTGACTGGTTGTTTGTTTTCAAACAAAGTATAAAATACGCCATGGGAAAGCTCTACAAGTTTGATGTAGGTCTTATGTGATGGGAATGGGAAAGGATTTAGTTTCAAACACGAACTACAAGATTTTATGGAGATATACTCAGACAAATGAAAAAAAAAGAACAATATACGGACTGATATTTGGCCAACGAAAGGGTATTCTTTTGATGTAAAGTAAAAGAACATTTCGCCAGTGAACTATATGTGCCCGAAAAAGATGACGGGGCATTTGAGCAAGAAACAAAAAGCAGCCAAATTGACAAGCTCTGTTCAGAGCAACTTCATTGCTTTACTAAGAAAGCTGTTTCATTGTCTGTTTTGGAAAATTTACGGAAATAAAACTCAATTTTGTATGTCACTCATTTTACTTCCTACTAGCTGACCCGCCCGGTGCACAGTGGGGGTAATTGCAAACGTGCGTCCACAATATGCCGACCGGCATACGCATCCGGAAGCCCGATCGGGACGTCCACACTAAGTCGGTATTGCCGATCGGCATGTGCCAATTGATGCCGCTCGGCATAGTGTGCACGCACCTTAAGGGAGAGCGGAAAAAAGTCCATTAAAACCGATTAAAACCGTCATCGTATTTTCAGGAATATTGGTCACTATAGAAAGCAGCTTCCACGATAAATATCCACTCACTGCCACACCCACAAAAGAAAAACTTAAAATTGGCAAATATATATGTTGTGTGACAAGTAAACGTTAAAGACGACGCTTTTTTGAATAAAGACGGTTACAAAAATATTTGTTTATTGCAAGAATAAAACGTACAACTATATAATTCCCTCACAGCACCAGAAAGTCATCATAGTGAATCCAAAATTTAAAATTGTTGCCAGTTCAGAATGAATGTTTCTTTTTGATTACCTACCATAATAAAATAAATAAAATAGGGTGACGTAACAGAGCGATTAGTCGCCCAGGGCCTAGCGCATTTCTCACAACCATGCCTTGGCCTACAATTTTCTGCCGGTTCCAAACGGCTAATCGAAAAAGCGCTCTTCATTTAAATGAATTTACTGACAGAGGACTTGCCAAAAAATATTTGTTTTGCTAAATTTACCATTAAATTGAGCCACTGTAAAAAAATTTGCAGGCATTTGCGGTTAGATTTTACTTTAATGCGATTAATGTTTAAATGTATCAAATTTAAGAAAATACCTACTTCAGACCGTAGCAAAGCCGCTTTTATTGAAAGTCCAACACTTTCCATAACTGCGGACTGGGTGTTATATTGTGCTGCCTTAATTCACTCAAATTTTTCTTTGCGATTACAGGTCCTATAAGGCAAGTTTTGCCATCGCACAAAAAAACAATGTTGAGATAACGATGATAGAGAATACGAATAAAGTGGGTCATACAATTTTGTCTGTCTGTCTGTCTGTCCTTAGATCAGTTAGGGTCTGTAGGGTAACCCACAGAGAGGTTTTTGGAATTGAGTCTCTTGGTTTTGAAATAACGGTACGTAAGCGATATGATAATACTCATTTTTCTCGAATACTTACTTACTTACTTACTTGACTTTGGACTTTGACATTTGCTATTGGTATTTTATGTTGGTTGATAGACACACAAATGTTGCTCTGAGTAACGGATTCATTGGATTCATTCAAAATTTTCACGTATGTCGAAGTTGAAGTTATCAGTTGAACTCACCAAGTCATTGGGTTATAGCCTTAAACAACTCTTATCGGACGTCGTCTACTTTGATAGCAGTTCTTTTATATATACTATAGCTTGGAAACATGTTCTTCTAACTTGAAAATGTAATCTTCACATATTTAGGAAAACTTTCCGAAATTTGAAAAAGTGTTTCAAAGGGTTTTATTTAATCCTTGTTAAAAAAAACTTGGCGTATAATCACAACCAGTAAATAAACAGGAATTTCAGCACAAAGCATAGGAACAAAACTAAAAAAAAACAAATTTTATCATTGTTATTAATTATCAAAAATGTAAAAAAATGTGTTCTAATCGGTGTCCACTTTTCTGGGCTTAGTTTTGATGTGAAACAAAAAAAAGGAGGGCGATTTTAACAAAAAGTAGTGAATTTGGCCTTTTTTTCGACAGTTTTTCGAGAAAAAATGGGGAAGTATAAAAAAAGCTTCCATATGACGATAAAGAATGTCGAGAAGAATGTTCTGTAAGACTTTGAAATCGATAGCTTGAAAAATTTGCTCTCGGCAGCGGATACCGTTTCCGAAAATAATCTGAAATCTTTCCTTCCCAACGAACCAGTTCTACAGGGTGTTCCGTAATTACTTCGTGTAATATCCTTTGGGGTGTAGTTCTTGGTCATATTCTAGAAAAAAATTGTTCTACAGTAAAGCTCGTTTCTCAACTTTGACAACACTTTTTGACAATTTGCAAAGGCTAACTTTGGTGTACCCTGACCTGTGTTAAATTCGATATCTCTGTCAATACTGATGATAGAGACCTAATCTTAGACTGAATTTTTTGTAAAAATAATAACCTTTAAGACTGTATTTAAGTTGAACTTCCATAGGTTTAGGGTTGTCAGATTTTCAATTTTAAGTGTTGTTCAAATTTTCTTCCCGAAACAAAGTTTTGTTTTTGAGGTAATTTTTTTGCAGACAATGCCTTATAAACATAGAGTTTCTTTATTTTTTTACAGATGAACAAAACAATAATAAAAAAAAAACTCAGTAATACCTAAGTGCACTCAAAAACGCATACATTTTATAATACTTGAAAAAATACAAAATGGATAAAATTTAAAAATAAAATAAAAAAAAAATTTAGGTTTGAGGTTAGTAACTAGTTGTGCAATCGAAATTTCATATATTGAAATTTAAAAAAACCCATCCGCTATCACCTATCGCTTTAATCTTCACAAAGCATTACAATGTCTATTCAAATTGCTGTTTTTCACTTAACAACATTTTATACAAAAGAGGAAACTTATAGGAGATCAGTTTTAATATGTATGTACATTTAATAGGTAAGATAAATTTTTGGTCATTGACTTAAATCTTTGTTGAACAGTTTCTAGTTGCAGTTTCTAAATAATGGTGCAGTTATTTTGTACAACTGGACAGTGGTCATAGTGAAATTTTAAAACATACACAATTCACAGATCGGTTGATTTGAAGATACCAAACTTTTTGAAATAGCAGTAAATTGCGTGTAGCAGCTGCTGGTTTACATCGTTAAAATTGATATTTAAGAGCTTTTCGTAGATCTAAAACTGTTTGGAATTTTTTCAAAGTTTTTCCACGTTGAACTACTGGACTATTAATGTGTATTCAACAATTAACACTCATGGTATAAGTATAACTAAACAAAGAATTAATAAAGCTTTTAAGTGTCCAAAACAATAAATTGGCTATTGTTATAAATGTAAAGAAAAGCAAGAATTGTTTCGATTATTTTTGCAATCAAAAAGCACAGCAACGGTTAGTAACAAATTAATTTGTTGAATGACATTTAAAACTTGAATGCTTTCCTCCAGGCTTAGATTTTTGTAATAATACAGTGTTAAGGATATTTTACTAAAATATTAAAGTGCGTCTGGCAAGCAGATGGTTGGGACACAATTTTTTGTAATCAGGGGAATTTTTCTGGTTACATGTGATAGGAAAAAAGTTACCTGTGCTTTAAGCTGAACAATGCACTTGAAAAATGTTAAAATGCGTTTGGCAAGCAGATGGCTGTAATAAAATGGTCTGGGACAAAATTTTTTGAAATCAGGGTAACTTTTCTCATGTTTTGGCATATTTTTTTTTGTGGTTATCACTTCGACCACAAAATCAGAAAAATTACCATTTTAAAATACCCACCCCCGCCCCCGGCTGAAAAAAACCCGCCAGACGGCTGAATTTGATATAACATACATGTGCATGATTTTTGGTTATCACTCCACTCCAAAAACTAGCTTCCAGCTCTTAGACTATAAGTCCTACTTCCACATTTTGAATTGATATGGAAATTATCTACCGGAAATAAGAGTTTCTTCATGATTCGTAACAAACAGCCAATTCATCGATCAGGAAAATGAGGAAATTATGTAATTTTCTGTATGAAAGCTGTTGGCAGACTTGAAGGTCAACAATTGTACTAAGCATGGTTATGGCCCGGATTTGCTGTTGTTTTTATCCCTGAATTCATTTAACAGGTTAAACGTTATCCTTCTTTCTTCCTTCATATCGCATGAATGCTTTTTGCAATAAAAACAGGCATTTTACTCGCATGACTCATACCGTTCTACCTTTAAGGCATTTTGTGCCCAATGTCAATCGAATTTTCCCCTTGAATGATAACCATTTCATGGCGTCTTAGGGTTTGCATGGAAAATATTGCATGACGAGCTTTGCTTAAGCCAGAAATTCAGTAACTATTCGAAGAGGCTGAAGTTTCCTACCTTTATGTAACGAGTTAAATAAAATATCACCTTCTTTTTTATAGCAAATTCAAGCCTATGCTAATATTTTAACCTTCAGTTTAACAGTTCGAAAGGGGCTGGGGAATGCTTACTATTCATTAATATCCATTCCTCATGTTCGTTCTGTTAGCATTTCTCTTGATTTTATTACACCATTTTGTCATTTTAGCAGATAGCATACACATTTGTCCTCTAGGAAAAACATCTAAAATTTTTGAAATTACATTTTATCCCATTCGTACCACCCTTAAGGTTACACTTTAATAACCAACTAATACTGCAAGGCACTATCGTGTTTTTCTGTAATTCAAAATAATTCAAATCATGTTTTTATACACTTACACATATTCCGAACATATACATATAACATCCATTACCTCAATATTCATAAGAACGTATGTATAAACATGGCACTTCTATTACCATCTGGTACAATTGATAAGAAAGTGATTGCCAAAGGCCCACAATCCAAAGAAAGTGTCAGAAGAATTTTCATAAAACATAGATATACGTTCCTCCCCATGCTCGGATGGTTGTATTTTGTGTTTAATATGAAACTATCGCTTTAGGCCAGCAAATGATTACAATACAAAGTAAAATTCAATCGATAACTATCGTCAGGGTGATTTCGGAGTTTGTTGAAGTAGAAGAAAATGTAATGACAATCAGAGCAAGTCAAGCATACTGTGAGAATGGAAAAATCCTTTGCTTCACAGAGTACAGTCATTGAGTAAGGACACTTTTCAAGTTTATGTATTTCCGACGAACTTTTTCGAAATATGCCAATCGAAAATAATGACTTCCAGTTTCGATTGGTAGTTTTGCTGTGATGAGAGATGCAAACATAAATTTTTGGATGGAGAAACAGAACTTTGTCGAATATTTCTCATAAACCAAGTATAATTGACAATCTGCTAACGGCAATAGTTTTCGGTCTTATTTGAGTAATAAGAAGCAGATCCATGAAAGCTTTGTAGTGATGTTCTAAATGGCTTTTGTAGGGTTTTGCAGAAATGTATATTTTGTTTTGAGGGTGGCAGAGAGTGTTTAATGGATAGGTTGGACGCATGGAATCCAATCCTGTACCGGGAATGTCTTCTTTCAACCTCCCAGTTTCATCTTGACGCGCGCCGCCCTTTAGGTTATGAGTGAAATTACAACCATCTTATTTCAATTCACTGCAAAAAAGGGGAGGTTCTTACTTTTTTCTGAATTGACAATGGAGCCCCCAGGTCATTGATCTGATTGCCCCAGCTAAGCATTAGCGTCTCATCTTAAGAAAAAAAAAACTCTATTTGTGGTTGAAATCGACAAGGGACAATCTTCCAGTGCTATGGATGCCCGATCTTTACGAGAAAAAACTTTGATAAGGACAATTACCTTGTTGTAGCTAGGGTATGAATGAGGATATTAGGGCCCTGTAACCTGTAACACAAACTACAAGCACTTGTAATACAAAGCCACAAGTTTGCTTGCTCTTCTACAAGTGTAATAAAACTAATCCCACAAGTGGCTCCTGACTTGCTGCCTTATGTTACAGGGACCAGCAGATTCAAGACTCGCGCGACCTAGTGCTACAAGCGCAAGAGATTAAAAGTGCCTTTTCGAATCGAGTGTTCCGTTAGCTATCCTTGAATCTTATGCCGCCTTTATTAAGCACTGAAAACAAGTGGCAGTAATGCCTATAAGTCATCAGAAACATAGCCTCTGAAGTTCTAGGTTCTAGGTTTGACTCGACCTCCAAAACGAAGCTCATGCTGAAGGCAAGCAAGCAAATGCACACAAATAAAAAACGCGGCGAAATACTGGTGCACTAGAACGCCACGGCTGCCTATGACCACAACAAAGAGAAAGGAACCGAATTCTCGAAAAGAAAAAGAAACAGCATGAAAATCTCTCGGTTGACGAAATTGAGAGACGATATGAAGGAATGAGACTCGAAAGTCTTACGAAAAATAAAAATATCATGGTGGCAGACCATGAACCTGTAACGACAATACCCACAAGCCTGTAAAGGGGAAACATGGTGATAAGCATCTGAAAGACCACTTCCGCAGACTTATTATCGGTGATAAGGACACGAATTCTGGTGTGAGGTACAATCCCCAATCAAATTGAACGATGATCAAGAATGCCATCCTCCCGATTTAGAAGAAGTTAAGCTTACCATATGCAATTTTAAATCAATTAAGACTGCAGTTGCAGATGGCCTTGACACCGAACTTTTCAAGGTAGCAGGAGATCAGTTGGATGTGCATGATATGGTCGGAAGAAAGTTTGCCGATGAACGGCTCCTCAGTATCGTATGCCCGCTCTTAAGAAAGGGAGACCCTCACAGCTGCGCCAATTATAGAGGAGTAAGCTTCGCATATAAGATTTTGTGTGTACGCCAACAACTTGATAGGTCCTTATCAATGTGGTCTTACACTAGAAAAGTCCACAATATACCAAATCTTCACATTACGGCAGATCTTGGAAAAAACCCGAAAATCATCATCTCTCTCTGTGCAGTACAGACGTGTTTTTTCTTTGCTCTCTTAAAGTTCTTTAATTATTCATTTATTATGGCCGAAAAGTGTCCGAAGTGCGAAGAAATAGTCAATAAAGACTTCGTAATATGTGGTGGAATATGTTGTCAGAAATTTCACGACAAATGTACTTTAGTGCCAGAAAAATTCCTTAAAATCGTTAAATCAAGCATTAATCTTTCATGGAAATGCAATTCATGCTCTAGTAATTCTGCTCTTGCATTGATTTCTAAAATTAATGATTTGAATAAAGTTGTAACCCAATTAGAAAGCAACTTAAATCGAGTGAATAGTTTAAACATAAGTGCACAGTCTAATAAACCTAAAATTAAAAAACAAAATGTAAACATTCAATCATGTGATGACGCAAAGAATTCCACTGATTTTCGCACCAAACTCAAAACGGTGTCTTCGGAGGTCAATGGAACCTCTCCAACCTCTCCCTAGTTCGCAACCCACTACCAAGAACAAACAGCCTACAAGAGTCATCGGCAGCGACACCTCTCCATCTTTTACTCTGATGGAAGTTCTCCCAACTTTGAAATGGTTGCATCTCTCTCGTTTTTCGCCAACAACCAAACCAGAAGCTATCATATCATATGCTGCAATTAAATTGGGTGTCCCAGAGAATATACTTTCCTGCTTCCCCTTGTGTAAACATAACACTGATATGACGTCGCTGAAGCACATAAACTTTCGTCTTGGTTTACCATCGGACTTTAATATAAATAAAACACTTCTTCTTCTTAACAAATTTATTTAGGTGTTGCCTCAAGCACGAATAAACTTAGAATGAGAAAAAGAATTACTGAACAGATCACTTAGGTATATAGTAGGGGATTCCCCGTATAACAATTTGAATAAAAGAACATAGGCTAATGGCTAATTATTTAACTGACGAAAAAGTGCCTTAAGGTGCAAACTCAATAATGAAAGTATTTTATTTTGCTTTAAGGTGCAAACTCAATAGGCGCCCTCAAAATATAAATAATTTTGATTATTGATAAAAGACTGATAAAATGAAAGTTAATTAAAGTCAAGTAAAACTAGGTATTTAAAAAAAATTATTAAATTTAAATTAATACATATAGTAATTATATTTTAAGTATAAGTAAATAATATACTTTAAGATTGATAAAAATTATTCTTTTAGACCAATGTTAAAGATGATTTCATGAAACTTTGGTGCTGGTATTTGCTTGGTAAAAACGTCGGTGAGCTGGTTATCTGTTGAAATATATTTAAGAATAATTGTTTTATTTTCTACTTGTTCTCTACTGAAATGGTATTTAATATCAACATGTTTAGAGCGTTTATGAGATACAGGATTGTTTGCTAAAGAAATACAGCTCTGGTTGTCTTCAAAAATAGTAACCGATTCATTGATTATAATTTCAATACTCTTTAACAAAGACTTTAACCATAGAGCCTCTCGGACAGCCTCGAAAAGCGCCATATATTCAGCCTCGGTGGATGAAGCTGCCACTGAGTTTTGTCGTTTCGTGTTCCAGCAAACTAAATTATTGCCAAATAATTTGAATAAGTATCCCGTTGTACTTTTTCTATCGGTTTCACTACCACCCCAATCGGCATCTACAAATCCGATTAACAAATCTTTATAAGGTATTTTTGTATATGTCAATTTAAAATCAACTGTACCCTTTATGTATCTCAAAACTCTTTTTAAATTTTGCCATAGTTCCTTGTTGTTTTTATTTTGGAATCTACTAAGAAAATTGACTGCTGTACATAGATCGGGACGAGTACACAGCATTGTATACATCAAGCAACCAATAAGATTTCGACAAGGAGCGTTAAACTCTTCATCAGACATCAAAGCTTTTATGTCTAATTTGACTGGAAGAGGAGTACTTACTGGTTTACAATCTTCCATATTGAATCTTTTTAAAACATTTTTTAAATAAATACTTTGATCCATAGTAATTTCATTTTCTTTTCTTAGGACCCTTATTCCAAGAAACAACTTTATTTCGTTCATATCAACCATTTCGAATTGTTGTTTTAAATAAATTTTAAAGTTTCTCATAGTGTCTATATCTCCTGTTACGATCAAAACATCATCAACGTAAAGTATAAGATAAATGTTTTTATTTGGATGTCCTCTATCTAAAAAATATAGACAGTGATCGTTAGGAGAATTAAAAGACAATTTTTTAAAATTTCATCAAAACGTTGAAACCAGCACCTAGCTGATTGTTTTAGTCCGTATATAGCTTTATTTAATTTGCATACCGTACCATTTTCGTTAGCTATACCTTCTGGTATAGTCATATAAATATCTTCCTTCAGGTATCCATTTAAAAAGGCAGACTTGACATCCATTTGATGGATTAATAAATTAAATTGGTTTGCGAATGCAAGGATAGTTGTATAACGACCTTGTTAAAGGTAACGGAAGACATTCGACGAGCTTTGGACAAAGAATATATCAGCTTTCTCATCCTTTTGGATTTCTCCAAAGCCTTTGACATGGTCGACCACTCAATTCTATGTGATAAACTTCTTCGTTTCTTCAACTTTTCGACTTGTTCTGTTAAACTTCTATCTTCTTATCTGTCCGGACGAAAACAGTGTGTGCAGCTGAACAATGTTCTGTCTGATCTTCTTCCGCTAACGCGTGGTGTACCACAAGGTTCCATTCTTGGTCCCCTCTTGTTCTCTCTTTACGTTAATGATTTACCGTCAATTGTTAAATATTGCTCTTTACAAATGTATGCCGATGACGTACAATTGTATTTTAGTTGTCCTCTAGGGCTCATAGAGAATGGTGTATACAGAATAAATGAAGATCTCGAGTGTATTTCGACTTGGTGTCAACTTAATAGTCTCCTGCTGAATCCTAAAAAATCAGTTTCTTTGGTAATTTCTAAAAAACCCGTCGACTTACTGTACTTTCCCCCTATAAATCTGCAAAACACACAAGTGACATATGTAGAAACGGCCAGGAATCTCGGTGTGATTTTCAACCGCACTCTTACATGGAATAATCACATTAACTACGTAGTGGGTAAGACTTACGGTATTCTCCGATCATTGTGGGCAACACAGTCTTTTACTCCTCAAAGAGTTCGAATGCTTTTGGTGAAAACTCTAATTGTACCGACTCTAATCTATGGTTGTGAAATTTATTCACATTGTGACTCTGCCAGTAAGAGAAAACTAAATGTGACCTTCAATTGTCTAATACGCTACATTTACGGTCTACGTAAATATGACCATATTTCAAATTACTCCAAAGCCATCCTAAACATGTCATTCGAAAATTTTCTTAAGTATCGCGCCCTTACCATGCTCACTAACATACTTCTGTGCAAACAACCCCCTTATCTCAGCGAATTAATAAGTATGGCATCCTCACATAGAACTAGAATGCTTGTTCAACCCCGCTATGGTTCTCTCACATCCGAGCGACAGTTCTTTGTTTACTCCACTCGCCTTTGGAACACTTTGCCTCAAAATATACGAGATATAAATGATGCTGTCAGATTGAAGATAAAGACAAAAACTCACTTTTCTCTTTTATAGACAACATTCAATGTCATTGTATAAAAACCTAACTATGCCTGCCTTACTCTTTTTCTTTCTTTGCTCTCTTTCCTTCTTTTCTTGTTTTCTATGTTATTATTCATAAATTTGAATCTATTTATTATTTTCCATTTTCCTTAATAAAAATCTTTAATGTATATCTTTTTAATAATTTGAATTATATAAAACTTTCCATTTATGAACTCCTATAAAATTGTTATATCTTTAGCTTTCATATGTATATGTAATAATATTGTTATTAATCTAAGCTTATATCTATCTTATAAGACAATTTGTCTTAATGTGTATAAGCGTTTCATGAAGAAATAAATAAATAAAATAAATAAAGGATCATTCGAAAAGTGGCAATTCGAACAACTGGGGCGAATGTTTCGCTATAATCCTCCAAATATTTTTGGCTAAAACCCTTAGCAACAAGTCTGGCTTTATACCGAGATGGATTTCCGTTTAAATCATTTTTAATACTAAAAACCCATTTACATTTTACGATATTTTTATCAATTGGTCTTTGTACTATCGACCAAGTATTATTCGCTTCTAGTGAATTTAGTTCCTCTCTTATGGCTTCTAACCATTTATGTTTTTCTTCCATTTCATTAATTTTTTTAAAGTTTTCTGGAACTGTATTGATCATAGATTCTGCATATAATAAAAAAATATCATTATCTATTTCATCCTCTTTATAAGAGATTTTTGGCAAATTTCTTATTCTTTCACTTTTTCTACAGTTTACATCTGCAGTTTTAAAGCGTTTTGATTGAACATTTTCATGTTCATCATCCGTTTCTATAACACCGGATTTATCCGTTTCTATAACACCGGATTTATCCGTTTCATCGGATTTATCCGTTTCATCGGATTTACCTGTTTTAATTTCATCAACAGGTTTACTGTTTTCAGTCGTAGTAAATTTTGGTATTTTTAAATCATTGAAGCTTTCTAAATCAGCTCCTTCATCAAGTTTCAAAATAGGTCTTGATGTTTCATAATTGTGTTCGTCAAAAATGACGTCACGGGCTATAATAAACTTATTATTTTTTGGGTTAAAAATTTTATAGCCATTGGGTTCATATCCCACAAAAATACCTTTAAATGATTTTTCATCAAATTTACTTTTTCTATTTTTTTCGTGAACGAAAACAGTGCAACCAAAAACTTTTAAGTTGTATAGTTTTGGTTTTCTATTATGCCACATTTCAAAAGGAGTTTTGTCTGTATTTAATGCTTTTGTTGGGGAAATATTCAATAAATATGTGGCTGTTAAAATTGCTTCTCCCCAAAAACATTTTTTTAAATGTGCACCATTGATCATACAACGAGCCTTTTCTGTTAAAGTCCTATTCATGCGTTCAGCAACCGAGTTTTGCTGTGGTGTATATGGAACTGTGAGGTGATATGAAATACCTTTTTCTCTGAAAAAGGCTTTCATCTCATTTGAAATATACTCACGTCCATTATCACAATAGAAATTTTCAATTTTTAAATTAAAATGAACTTCGCTTTTACCTACAAAGTCCTTAAAGACTTCAAAAAGTTCGGATTTATGTGTCAATAAATACACTACCGTGTAGTGTGTAAAATCATCGATAAAAGTAACAAAATAATTTTTGTTGTTAATTGTCAAAGGACTAATTGGCCCGCAAATATCGGAATGAACTACGAATAAAGGACGATTAACGTGAGATTTGTCCTTCTGTTTAGCGAACGGTAATCTAGATTGTTTACCGTAAATACATGCTTCACAGAGTATATTTGAAGGGGTTATATTTTCAATGATTTGACTGTCCCCAACCATTTTTCCCTCTTTTGTAAAAATTTATTTTTACTTAGATGACCAAGTCTTTTGTGCCATATCATATACTTATCATTGATGCAAGTATTTATTTCTGAATTGATATTCAGATGTGAATAACAAAATTTAATTATTATTAATTTGTCAACAGACTCACCTTTTACCAAGACCTCACTACCTTTTTTAATGATAACCTCTCCATTGCTTTCGAAATAAACTGATACTCCAGCTTCTTGGATCCGACGAACAGAAAGAATGTTGTGTGGTATATCCGGTGAGTAAAAAACATTTTGTAACACCCCTTGGAGTCCATCTTTTGTCACTACGTCTATTGAACCTCTAGCGTTCACTTGTATTGTGGTGTTCTCTTTAGCGACGCTAATCATAATCGGTTGGTCCAGCGTTGTTAATGTTGAAAAATATTCCATACTGTTGGCAAAATGGTCAGTTGCTCCGGAATCCAAAATAAATTTCACCTCGTTTGTTGCTGGTTTTTTAGTTGGTTTTTTGTTGAACTGTGTTCGTCCAATCATGAAGGCAAATTTGTTATGTGGTTCAAAAGTATTTAAGACTTGAGCTGATCCGTTCTTAGTTTGTGATTTTTTGATTTTTTTATAATTTCTATTTTTTTCATTATTTGATATAGATTTTTTGAAGAAATAACAGTTTGCCTTTATGTGGTTCGAACGTCCACAGTGATCGCATTTTATTTGGTTGTTTTTGTTGTTGAATTTGTTCGTTTTAAAATGATTAAAAACTTTTCGGTCCTTTCTAAAATTACTCGATGGATAAGTTACGGAATTGTTTTCGATATTGAGCACTTTTGAAGATGTATCACGATGTTCTTGGTTCAATTTGATTTCATAATCGAGCAACCTGGTCTTCACAAACGCCAATGTCAAATCCTTTTCTGCAAGGGTTTGAATAGCCGTCACTATTCCATCATATGAAGATGGTAGCGTCAACAACAACTGTGCTACTTTGTTCATTTCATTGACTTGAGCACCGGCAGCCTGAAGGTCTGTCATCATTTCATCAAATTTAATGAAATGTTCAATTAAAGTGACGTCGCCTTTAAATTTGAAAGTCAAGAGCCTCCTTTGAACTGAAAGCTGGGTGGCTAGACTTTTCCTCTCATAGATTTCATCAAGTTTTTGCATTATTTCGAAAGCTGTCTTTTTTTCTGCAATCATTCCAATCATAGAATCGCTTAAATGCTCTATTATACATCCTTTTGCAATCCTTTCCATCCTTCGCCATTCTCCTGTGTTTTTGTTTTACCCAGCAGGCTCCTCCAGAGCTGGCAAACAGTTTTTTTCTGCTGTAATTTTCTCCGTTGAATGGAGTAATGTTTCTTTTTAATTTGGAATTTTGCATTTTCACTTTAATTATTATTATTCAACACACAAAAACAAAAAAGCACCTGGGCCCATAACCTATTGGATATTTAATATAAATAAAACACTTCTTCTTCTTAACAAATTTATTTAGGTGTTGCCTCAAGCACGAATAAACTTAGAATGAGAAAAAGAATTACTGAACAGATCACTTAGGTATATAGTAGGGGATTCCCCGTATAACAATTTGAATAAAAGAACATAGGCTAATGGCTAATTATTTAACTGACGAAAAAGTGCCTTAAGGTGCAAACTCAATAATGAAAGTATTTTATTTTGCTTTAAGGTGCAAACTCAATAGGACTGCTTAGATAATGCATTAAAGGGAGAAAACTGGCCGCAAGATGTTCATGTAAAAAATTTCCGTTTTTTTTCCAAAAAAAAAGAGAACAGAATAGCCAATACATAAATGATAATGGGAGCCACACGCAAACTACATCATATCATTGTGTACATCATTCGTCCGATAATGTTATTGCTTCCTCATCTTCTTTAATCTCTTCTTCTCAACGCTCTGCATTCAACTCGCTCTCTGTTTACTACCAAAACACAGGTGGCATTAGAACAAAAATAAAAAAAACTTTTTCTCGCCGCATCATTGCATGAATATGATGTCATCGTGTTTACCGAAACTTGGCTTCATACACACATCAACTCAAAAGAACTCTTTGACGATTGCTACACAGTTTACCGTTGTGATCGTTATCTAAATTCAACTGATCGTGGTGGAGGAGTTCTTGTAGCAGTTCTCTCTAAATTTCAAAGTCAGCTGATGGAACTTCAAATCGACAATGAAAACATTGACCAGCTTGGTGTTAGAGTAAGTTTATCGAATCAAGAAATTGTATTTGTTGTAAGCTATATACCACCAAAGAGCCCCGTGGATATTTATGAAATGCATGCCAGAAATATTGAAAATGTAATTGAAAACCTTAATGATAGTCAAATTCCTTGTATTTTGGGTGATTATAATCTTGGTGGTATCAATTGGAATTACTCTGATGAAGAAAAATGTTTGGTTCCGTATAATGTAAGAAACGAATGTGAAGTATTATTCATTGATTTACTACTATCACTTAATGTAATTCAGATAAATTCATTTTATAATTCATTCTATAGGTTCCTAGATCTTGTTTTTATATGTAATAGTTTGGCCTATGAAGTTAATGAACCTATATTTCCTTTATTAAATAATACATTATTTCATAACGCAATTTCAATTAAATTTAAACTTTTCAAAGTTTATTCTTCACCAAATACTGTGAATGATCAAATTGATAACCATTTTGCTTTTGCTAAAGGGAACTATGTTTATTTAAATGATTATTTTAATTCTCTGAACTGGGTGGAAGTTCTTACTGGAACAGAGTTAAATGAAATTTATACGTCTTTTCGTAATGCAATGTTTGGTGGATTTTCAAGATTTATTCCCAAAATGCAAACAAAAAAAATTACAAAATTACCGTGGGATAATTATAGGTCGAGAAATTTAATAAATGTAAAAAACAAAGCATTTAAGACTTTCAGGAAAACTAAAGCTGAAGTAGAAAAAAACGTTATTGTCAACTGCGACGTGAGTACGATTTTTTGAATCAATTTCTATACAAGCAATATATTGTCAATATTCAGTCTCAATTAACATCAAATCCGAAGGCTTTTTGGACTTTTATTAATAGTAAAAAGAAAAATAGTGGTGTTTTCACAAACATGGAGTATGGAAATGAAACCTCTTCTGACTATGCTTCTACTTGTAATTTATTTGCAAAATTTTTTGAAACGGTGTATAAGAATCATACAGCTATTGACGTCTCTCTAACTGATAGTGTGTTGGACTCTAATGTTAATTTGGGTCATCATTTTATAACTGCTGAGGATGTTTCTGAAGGAATCTTAATGCTCAACATGAGCTTGAATGCAGGTCCAGATGGTATTCCTTCTTTTTTATTAAAGCAGTGCAGTGAATCATTACATGAACCTCTTCAAATAATTTTCAACGCTTCTCTTTCTGCTGGTGTTTTTCTCAATGAATGGAAATTTTCATTCATTACACCTATACTGAAAGCTGAACATAAGCACAAGGTTGAAAATTATCGTGGTATTTCTAAGCTTTCAGCAATACCTAAATTATTTGAGCTTATTGTTAAGAACAAGTTGTTTTTTCATATAAAGGAACATATTTCCCCATTTCAACATGGATTTATTAACGGCAGGTGCACAACAACAAACTTATCGTTGTTTACAAATTATGTTGCTAATTCTCTTGAGTCTGGACAACAAGTTGATGTCATTTATACAGACTTTCAAAAAGCTTTTGATAGCTTATGCATCCAGCTTTTGATAAAAAAATTAAAGGTTTTCGGTATTCACTCAACTCTCCTTCAGTGGATTTGTAGCTATTTGACAAACAGGAAGCAAATTGTCAAAATCTTTGATTCCGAGTCGGGAATTATGAATGTTTCTTCAGGAGTTCCCCAAGGAAGCCATCTTGGCCCTCTACTGTTTCTGGTATATATTAATGAACTGCCTTCGCTACTAAGATTCTCAAGCGGATTGTTATTTGATGATTTCAAACTTTTCGCATCAGTTAAAAGCATTGGTGATTGTTACGAAATACAGAAAGACTTAAATGCAATAGTAAAGTGGAGTGATGACAATTGTCTTTCTCTTAACGTTTTCAAATGTAATATTTTATCTTTTAGTAGATCTACAACCTCCATATTATATGATTATTCAATTTCAAATATTACTTTGAACAGGTCGTCTGAGGTAAAAGATCTTGGTGTTTTATTTGATCCGAAATTAAATTTTACTCTGCATGTTGACTTCGTTGTGGCGAAAGCAAATTCAATGCTTGGTTTTCTGAAAAGAAACTGCTCTGAGTTTTCGAACCCCTATGCAATAAAAGCGATCTATACGTCACTTGTACGACCCTATTTGGAATATGCTTCAGTAGTTTGGGATCCTCATTACATTGTTTCAAAAAATCGTGTTGAAAAAGTACAAAAATCCTTTACAAGGTTCTTAGTTAGACAACTCCGGTGGAATTTACCAGAGATGCCTTCTTACTCCACTAGATGTGCTCTAATTAGTCTTGACAGTTTAGAAAGCCGTCGCGGTGTAAATTGCATTATGTTTATTTATGATATATTGTCTTATCACAT
This sequence comes from Melanostoma scalare, assembly GCA_949752695.1. Taxonomy (NCBI): domain Eukaryota; kingdom Metazoa; phylum Arthropoda; class Insecta; order Diptera; family Syrphidae; genus Melanostoma; species Melanostoma scalare. The sequence goes on from OX456985.1 coordinate 68,704,531, forward strand.
AAAATGTCCCGTTGTTTTAAGTCATTTGAATATTTATGTTCCGGAAAGAAGTATTCGGCCCAGAAATATTTTTTATATTCCTCATCATAGATGTAATTATGCTCTTAATGAACCATTTACTAGATGTATGAAGTTATTTAATTCTCTTTGTGATAAAATTGATTTTACAAAGGAAAGAAAATTATTTAAGAATGAAGTAATTGAACATTATAAACTATTGTTATTATAGCTTAAGATATCTGTAAGAGGAAACTCGGTAGATGAATAAATAAATGAAATGAAATGAATGTAATATCGATATTCACCATCTTTTTATCGATTTCAAGGCCGCGTATGACAGTATTTAGAGAGTCGAGCTGTACAGAGCATTGTCTAGTTTCGGCATCCCAGCAAAAAACGTACGGCAATGGAGGACTTTGGAGAATTCACGTTGCTCCGTCAAGGTCGGTAAAGAACTCACAGAGACCTTTGATGTCGAAAAAGGCGTCATGCGATTTCTACAACACCATACTCGAAAAGATTGTACAAAGCTCAAACGCCAACACCAGAAAAACAATCTTTCAAAAGTCTGTACAATTACTCGCCTACGCACGTAGGAAAGAAAAAAGCGTGATGTCATAGGTGCTTTTGCGAATATTGAAACAGAAGCGGCAAAAATAGGTTTGATGATTGATGAGGGTAAAACGAAGTATATGTGGTCATCAAACAAGAACAGATAACATCGATGAATTCGACAAAACGTCACAATAGACAGACATAACTTCGAGGTAGTACAGGACTTCATCTACCTACAATCCGTTATAGACACGGATAACAACATCAGTGCGGAGATCAAACGGGTTTAGAAGGCAATTGAGAAACAAAGCCCTCTCCAGAAAAACCAAGGAAGCTTTTTATAAGACCTTGATCATCCCAGTTCGGCTAATATGGCGTTGACGCTCGTAGTTGCATTTGTTGGAACTGGAAAGGTCGGGGTCATCCCTTCTTTGATATAAGATATCTCAAAGAATACAGTTACAATACATACACACATAGCCGAAAATTCAAAATTTCGGAACATAAGCCCAGGGATGAGCATTGAGCTCATAATACGTTATGCTTCAACGGATTTTCGATGGGATAGAAAATTTGTTTCCTTATCCCCGTGTTGAGATGGAAACGTTTTCAATCATATTGGTATATTAATTCAAGAGGATTAATAAACGAGCCTACCTTTAAGTCAGAAGTACTTTATACACTGTGTACTTAAAGCCTTCAACACTATATTTAGTTTTCTGAAAAACCCTCTTTTGAGAGCATTAATTTCAGTAGCCGCGACAAGTTCAAATGTACGGAAAGGCTTCGTCGTATTTGTCGCATCTTATAACTTCCGACTTTCTTATAGACTGTGCAAACAAGATATTGGAACTAAATGAAAGATCACAAATATCTCTTTCTATAGCTAATAAAATTTTTCATATACACTGTCAGACAAAATAAAGTGCAAAGACACTAACTCATTTTATTTGGTAGTGTTTTCATGAATTTTACTTCAAAAAGTCATTTTCTTTAATTTATTTAAGTTTTCTTACAAACATATCAGTATTCATAAATAAAATATAACCAATATAAAAATAACAAAAAATATATGTTGTAACAAATCATGAAAAAAGAGAAGACAAAATAAAGTGCAAATTCAAAATATCAACAAAAACAAATATATTTTCATAGGAAATCAGTAACAGGTGACTCCCCCTTTATTTTGAATAAAAGCTGCAAGTCGCTTTGGTATTCTGCGAACCAGATTTCTCAAAATCTCAGAGGGAATTCTCTCACATTTAAATTGGAGGCTTTCCCAAAAAGATGGTATATTTCGCCGACCATCTAACGGAATTCTGTCATCTAATATGGACCAAAGATGCTCTATCGGATTGAGATCTGGGGATTGAGGTGGCCATTCCAATACCTCCTCGTTGTTTTGAGAAAAAAACTGTATGCTTTGAATCATTATCTTGCTGGAAAGTGTAGTTGTCCACCGATATTTTTGATGCCGAAGAAGCTAAGTTTTCTCAATATTATTGACGCAAAGAGAACCCGTCATTTTGGTGTAAGTTTTGACAATATTGCCAACGCCACCATTGGGAAAATATCCCCAAACCATAATAGACCCACCACCATGTTTGACTCATAAAGCCTAATTATGCTTTCCCAAAACGATTGTGGTTTTGTTAAATACTTTTTTCCGAAAGCAAGTTTTTTTTTAATAATTATTTGGCGCAGCAAAAGTTTTCTCTTTGCCAAATAGTTTCGTAGCCCGCTGTCAATAAGTCACCATTGGACTGTCCTTGGTCTTACGTCTAATTGTAGGTCTTCTTTAATGTTTCTAGCTGTGGATAATGGTTTTTTCTGGCCTCTATTTTGATTCTGCCGTCACCAGGTGGTGTTGTTTTGCTCTTTCTTCCACTTTGACTTCTAAAACTGGCAGCAGATCCCCGTTCAATGAAGTTCAAATAAATAAACCTTCTTGGTTCCAGAAATTGACAGACTATATTTTTCTCCTAGTTTATGAAAGGTCAACCCACGTCAACGGTCTAGAAATTCTTTCAATTCAGGTGAGAGTTGTTCCACGTCAAAACTTATGAAAATAAATTACAACTTGCAGCAAAATTTTTGCAAACGGGCATAAGATAATAGATAACCTCACCTGTTGATCATTTTGGCTTACATTTTTATTTTGAATTATTATTAGCTATCCTTTTTTTTTTTGAATCTCAGAGACATAAGTCGCACTGGGCTTAGAGCAAGCCCATTTGTACGTACTTATTTACGCTCTTCATCATAAATGCAAGTGTTAGAAGTTTGTAAAACGCCTACACCAGCACAAAGAGAGCGTATAAAGCAAATAAAAACAAAGAAGATTTATAGCTACATAACATAAGCAAATTAAACAAGACTAGACTAGATAATATGAAAATTAATACAGATTACAAATGAGATAAATAATAGAAAAAAAAATCAAGTATGTGAAGCACTGGTTTTAAGCTTTTGTTTCAAACTATTTTTGCTAATGTTAAAATCAATAAGTAAATGATTTGAATTAAATAATCTACTCATGCGCGATATCGGCTCATGCATGCCATAATTGGTTCTGTGATGGGGGCAGTGAATTAACTCTTAATTACGTAAGTGGTGAGATCCTCCGCGGTAGTTAAAACCAATGGACGAGAGCAAGTAGGGAGCATCAATATAACCAGCAATGAGCTGATGCATAAATATTAGATCATTGTTGATACGTCTTTGGGAAAGGGTTTGCAAGCTTAAAAGCTGAATACGGTGCTCATACGGAGGCAGATTTAAAGGATCCGCCCAAGGTAGACCCTTCAGAGCAAAGCGTATAAATTTATGTTGAACTGCCTCAATACGAGACTTATGAATTTCATACAGTGGAGACCAGACTTGAGATGCATACCTACTCCAGATGAGGGCGAACATAACAGTTATACAAAGATAGTGTTACATAAGGATCATTAAATTCTTTTGCCCATCTTTTTATAAAACCTAGCATAGAGTTTGCTTTCCTTACAATTGAGCTTATGTGCTCATTAAATTCGAGGTTAACATTGAAGTATACACCAAGGTTTCGAAAACTTGAAACATTACATAATAAATGACCAGGCATCGAATACACAGCTTTACTTTGCACAGGTATTAAAAATTTGCACTTTATTTTGTCCAAGCTCAATGTCAATTGCTTGAAAATTAATGCAGTTCATGTTTAAAAGAGAGATTTGATAAGAAATGATAAAATATAATGTAGGAACATGAAATAGAGTGATAAACCTTTCTCATTGTTTATTCTCTGCATTTTTAAAATGAGTCAAGTGCATTTGCACTTTATTTTGTCTGACAGTGTATATAATATGTTGAACCCATAGAACATTGATAAGATGAAATTGATTTAAAAAAAAAATGTAATGCTATTCTTTAATCTTGAAAAAATCGTTCATAACATATACAATACTACGAACAGAATTATTCGTACATATACACGATCTAGGCAAACTTCAAAGTAGGGGTTTTTATCGTACACTTTAAACGTACTCCCTATGCTTTTCCATTGCGGTCAGAAAACAATATGTTTATGCCTTAATTTCTTTTTCTTTTCTTTTTGAATTCACTTTCTGTGTATTATTATTGCTTTTCAGCAAAAAAATTATGTCGGGCAATTTTAAAGAACAAGAATTTTGAAAAATTCTTTTTCTCCAGTGTTAGCCAGGTAACTTCTCAAAAAAATATCAATCATCTCATAAGTGTTTGATGTATGAAGTACCGGGAAGACTTTACTATTGAAAAATGCTCCATTAGCTAAAATTTGCGTATCCGCGAGCCAAAATACTCTTGGTTCAAACAACAACAACACGAGCATTAAGTTGGTCTCAGGCATGAAACAATCTAAGACCGGAAGACGTGGCAGAGCTGTGTGTAGCAAATAGGTATTACCCGACAGACGGATTACAAAAAAAGATTAAGAGGATAAGTATTGGAATGTTAGATACATCTATATATATAAAGTAGGATGTATGTATGTATGTATGTATGTATGTATGTCCGGGGTAAACTCCTAAACCACCCAACGTATTTTTATGAAATTCTCAGGGTAGACATAGTTTAGTTCAGAGATGGTTCCTGTCAAGGTTTGATCCCCATATTCCAACAGGAACGGGGTTGGGAACGGAAAATTAGAAACTACTCCGCAGATTTCAAAAAATCTTTCAGCACTAGGGGTGCTATATTATCTCCCTTCATCTGTAACTTAAACTATATTTCATCCCTATAATCCCACAGGAACAGAAACGGGAACGAGGACGGGAACCATAAAGTTACTTGACCGATTTGAAAAATTCTTTCAACTCTGGGATGTTACATTATCCCTCAGTGACATAGACTTACATTTCATTCACATATTTCCATGGGAACGGAAGATTCCCACAGGAACGGGGTTGTGAACGGAAACTTATAGAAGCTACTGGACAAATTTCAAAAATTCGTTCTGCACTGGGATGCCACATAATCCCTCAGTAACTTGGCGTGTATTTCATCCCTATATAATCCCACGGGAACAGAAAAGGGAACGAGGACGGGAACCATAAAGTTACTTGATTTGATTTCAAAAATTCTTTCAACTCTAGGATGTTACATTATCCCTCAGCCTCAGTGAGATAGACCTACATCTCATTCAAATATTTCCATGGGAACGGAAACTTAGAAACTGCTGGATAGATTTCAAAAATTCTTTCAGCATTAGGATACCACTTAGTCCCACAGTAAGACAGATTATATTTCTTCCCCAAATTCCCAGAACTGGAACCTTAAAACTACAGACCCGAGCAAAGCCGGGCGGCTCAGCTAGTATATTATATATTTATAACAGGGTTCTTTCCATTGGCAAAGGTTTTTGGCAGTTGGGAGAAATCTTACTTACTTACTTAAGGTGGCGCTACAGTCCGGGTCGGACCAGGGCCTCAACCAACATGCTTCTCCAGCCAGCTCGGTCCCTAGCTAGCTGCCTCCAGTTTTGCACGCCAAGTTGGTTGAGGTCCTCTCCTACTTGCGTGCGCCACCTGAGTCGCGGTCTTCCTCAACTGCGCCGTCCCTCGGGATTGGATTCGAAGACTTTCCGGGCCGGAGCATTGTGGTGTCCATTCGCTCTACATGACCCAGCCATCTAAGCCGCTGGACCTTGACTCGTTTGACCAGATCAGTGTCGCTGTACAGCCCGTACAGTTCGTCATTGAATCTTCTTCTCCACTCTCCATCTATGCAGACGGGACCAAAAATCACCCGAAGAATTTTTCCCTCGAAGCATCCTAAAGCGTTCTCGTCTGCCTTTGACAAGGTCCATGCCTCTGCGCCATATATAAGAACCGGGATGATAAGTGTCTTATACAGGGACACTTAAGTTGCTCGAGAGAGGACTTTACTACTCAATTACCTTCTTAGTCCGAAGAAACAGCGATTGGCAAGAGTTATTCTTCGTTTGATTTCAGCGCTGGTGTCGTTGTCTGAATTAAAAGCGGCGCCTAGGTAGTAAAAGTCCTTAACTACCTCAAAGTTATAGCTGTCTATCGTGGCGTTCTGTCTAAGACGTCGGTGTTGGGTGTCCTTTCTTGATGACAGCATATACTTGGTTTTGCCCTCATTGACCACTTAACCCATCTTCTTTGCTTCTGTCTCAATGCTCATAAACGCGTTATTGACATCACGCTGCGTTCTTCCAATTTTGTCAATATCGTTGGCATATCCGAGCAATGGAACGGATCTTTGAAAGATTGTGCCTCTTGTGTTGACGTGGAAGTTTTGCACTATTCTCTCAAGAACGATGTTGAAGAAGTCGCATGACAGTGCATCGCCTTGCTTAAAACATTTTTTGACATCGAATGTATCGGTGAGATCTTTTCCGACCCTGATGGAGCAGCGTGCGTTCTCCATCGTCATCCTACACAATCGGACAAGTTTGGTAGGGATGCCAAAACTGGACATGGCTCTATATATAGTTCCTCTCTATAGATGCTGTCATACGCGGCCTTAAAATCGATAAAAAGGTGGTGGATATCGATTTGAAGCTCCTGGGTTTTTTCGAAGATCTGCCATAGTGTGAAGATTTGGTCTATGGTGGACTTTCCTGGTCTAAAGCCGCACTGATAAGGACCTATCAGGTTGTTGACGAATGGCTTCAGACGCTCACACAATACGGCAGAGAGGTTCTTGTACGCGATGTTAAGAAGACTGATACCTCTGTAGTTGGCGCAGTTCAGAGGGTCTCCTTTCTTGAGGACCGGGGAAACAATGCTGAGGTTCCATTCATCGGACATGCTTTCTTCCAACCATATTTTGCAAATGAGCTGGTGCATACTCCTGACCAGTTCATCGCCTGCCGCTTTAAACAATTCGGCAGTGAAGCCATCAGCTCCAGCAGCTTTGTTGGACTTCAGCTTGGATACTGCTGTCTTCACTTCGTTCAGGTCGGGTTGGCGGAATTCTTGGTCTACGTCGCCTTAATCGAATGGTTCTATCTCTCTAACAGCGGAATTGAGTTCATCATCGCCGTTATAGAGCTTGGAAAAGAGGTCTTTCCATATCCTCAGCATTGACTGCGGTTCCAACACGATGTTCCCTTGATCGTCTTTGCAGGTTTCGGCTCGGGGCTTATAGCCCGAGGCTGTTGTTTTTACCTTTTGGTAAAACTTCCGAACCTCATTCCTGCTGTGGCAGCCTTCTATCTCCTCGATCGCGCACTTCTCATGCTCTCTCTTTTTCCGTCTGAGAAGCAGAATAAGTAGAATAAGTAGAACTTTGCTGTTTTCTAACATATACTGCCGGTAAATAAGATAAAAGTGCAGTGACGTCGACCATCGCTGAACACATTTGATTTGTATTCTTGAGAATGTTTAGGAGTTCCCTTCCTAATCAAACAGGGAGAAGTATCCTCTTTTATAACTAAAAGGACTGCATTTCCAAATGAATCGTCATTAAAACGCTTGTAGTTAAAATTTAGTCGCAAATATGTCAATGTTGCTAGGGTTGGTTTTCCTATAAAAACTTTCTCCTCACTCCCTGCTTCAAAACTTCTTGGTTCATGTTTATCAGTAGTTCCCTTGAACAATGACTCGTCCTTAGCAAATTACACAAGCAATTGAACGAAATATTCTGGGACATTTTACGTACAGATAAAGTTTCCTTTATTTGTTTGCCCAATTGAACGAAATAGAGCGAGCGGATAGCTCTGTCGTGTATGTGTCTTCCAATTGAAATAGTGTCAAACTGAACGTAGTTCAGCAGCTTTAATAAGTTGCCCTTGTTATGTAAAGTTTACTTCTGTTTTGTTAACACTTTCAACTACAGTGCCTTTTGTATGTGCTTGTTTCCAGAAGTGAGTCCTTTGGCTGCACACTTTTGAAAATCACAAAAGACAGAATCATTTACCTTTTTGGGTCAATAAGCTGAAAAATGAATTTAAAAAAACACTAACTCTGTTCGGATCCTTTAACGTCAAAAGGTCCTAGTTTTTTGTTTCTAATTAAAATTTAACCTCAAGAAAAAAAGAGTCCTCTTACTTCAAAAGGCGGAGTTCAAACTGCACAATTAGTTGGACAGACTTTGGCTTGAATAAACAATGTTTGATAATGTGAACCTCAGACGACCGCTTGGCCAACTTGTTGGATGGTTTTCAAACATTTTTGAATATTTTGAAGTTAGACAGAGTGGAGGAATATGTATATGACATAAAGTTGGACTACAAGTTTGAACGCAAACTACATCCGACCATCCTAACTAGGCGTTGCTGCATCAAATGAAAGTACAACTTTGGAGCACACTACAGATGTCAAAATGCTATAAAATTTTTATTGTTCCCAATTTTATTTTCCCATGGTGAGTGAGTAATAAAACTTATTCTCATTCTTATGACACATGTGTATGTGTATCCAACAAGCTGCTTTGATTGCCATCCTGAGCTTACTTTGATGAAATTTAATTTCATTAAAGTCACATTGTATTACATTTAATTAAACCATTGAAGCTTTTGTGTTGTGCAGTGAATTGTGATTTAGAAGAAGATATTCGTTTCATATAACGATATTTTAGCTGACTCCCAGACCCAACGCATGTTTCTCAAATTTATTTTTATCGGCTTTGTGTAATATGAGTAATGTTCCTAATAAATAAAGTCAAAGTGCACCACGTGCGCCTTTGTAAATGACCATCAAAAACGATACTTTAAAGCTTAAATATTCATGAAACGGAACGGATTCAAGCTTTTTCGAGTGTAAATAATTGCTTGTGAATTTTGTTATGTCCTTCTACTAACACAGCGCAGAGTGTAGGTAGAGGCAGTGGGGGTAAATCTATCACTGCATACTTAGATACTTGGTAAATTTTTGAAATTTTCTTTGACCAGTTATGGGATTTGCTATTCGGTTTCAGAATTACGTCCATTAGTTACACTCCGTTTGAATGCCACCCACTGAGGATTTAATTAATTATTCCTCTGCCATTAATCAATTTTGTTTCATTCAGAATTAAGAATAAGCAAACTTAATGGTTGCATAAAATTTAATATCCCAGAAGCTTTGGAACTTCTGTAAATAAACAAATAGAGCAAATGGATCTCCTTTGCCATAGAGACCCCGTCCTAAGGGAATAAATTTTCGTAAAATGGAAGGCCCATTCATAGAAAATAAAGACAGAGAGAATAAGAGAGTCTTGTGTTATGGCTGGAATCAATTTTGAACCTCATTTGTCACTCCGTACTTTATGAAGGTATGGTAGCGGTAAGTTATTAAATGGTCGGCATATTCAGAGTTAAGGCTTTTTGTCAAGCTGAACGTTAAAATTTCAATGATATTTCACAGTCCCGAGGGTAGGTGTGGCTAATTTGTTTTGGCTGAAAGGCTTTTTCAATCTCGGAAGTTTTTTTAAGCTTAAATTGTTGTAAGCTACGATTTTTCAATTTTATGGGCTATTACATATTCAATGTAATGGGGTTTCACCTAAAATTCTTATCCAAACTTGTGCGGATTATTGACAATTTTTTTTAATATTAAAACGAATCTGTGTTTCGTAATTAAATAGGCTTACACGAACTATAATTATGATTTGTAGCAACATTCGGGTGTATGAAAACTAATCAAGGAGTTAATTGTTTATTGCTCGGTAATTACTCGGTACTCTTCTATGTTTTGAGGATACTTATTAACAATAGTGAGGAATAAATCAATATTCCGCTCGTCAAGTGAAAGCTGTTGCTACAGTTCGTTTAAGACGAGTTCATCGACTTTACAGTTTTTCTAAATATAGCCTGTTAGACTGTTCACGTAAGTTTCATGAGAGATCAAGAAAGTAGAACTACCCAACGGTGTGAGCCTCTACTGCAAGGCCTTTCTACCAATAACCTCTACCGAAGAGCCTATGAGACTTAGACCGAACTAGTAAGCGGCCATTGTTTTTCGAAAAAAACGTCTAAACCAAATGTGGTTGTCCGCGGATCTAGTAGTTGACTATGTCTCGAATGCAACGAAGCGTCCCTGCACATAACAACTTATTGTTCAACATTCCAACATAGCAGCGATACAAGTTATATCTTCTCAGTCATATCTCTAATTATCGTATTTAATTATAATAAAGAAAATACCAACAATCTTCTTCAGGTGGGCATTACAGTACGGTGTGAGCCTGAGCCTCAACCAACATCTTTCATCAACAATTTCGATTCAAACGAGATCTCTCAGTTTTGCTTTCTAAGTCGTTTGACGTTTTCTTCTACATATGGCGAGCTTTTCCCCTTCCGCGATTAAGCTGCAATGTGCTTTCGAAAACACGTCGAGTCGGAGCGTTTGGGTCTATCCGCTATACATGGCCCAACCATCGTAGCCTCGCGAAGCTATGCCCATATCGCGGTACAGCTCATACAGCTCGTGGTTGTATCTTCTTCTCCACACATTGTCTTCGCATGCGGGACCTAAGATCATTCGGAGAATTTTTCTTTTGAAACGACCAATAATTTCGATAGGGTCGACGCTTCCGCGCCGTAAAGCAAAACTAGTCTAATAAAGGGTACGATACGATACAATACAATACGATACGATACGATACGATACGATACGATATGATACGATAAGATATGATACGATACGATACGAAATACGTTACGAAAAACGTTACGAAATAAGTTAAGAAATACGTTACGAAAAACGTTGCGAAATACGCTACAAAATACGTTACGAAATACGTTACAAAATACGTTACGAAATACGTTACGAAATAAGTTGCGAAATACGCTACAAAATACGATACGAAATACGTTAAGAAATACGTTACGATATACGTTACGAAACACGTTACAAATTACGTTACGAAACACGTTGCGATACACGCTACAAAATACGACACGAAATACGTTACGAAATACGAAACGAAATGCGATACGAAATACGTTACGAAATACGTTATGAAAAACGATACGAAATACGTTACGAAATACGACACGAAATACGTTACGAAATATGTTGCGAAATACGTTACGAAATACGTTGCGAAATACGTTACGAAATAAGTTACGAAATACGTAACGAAAAACGTTACGAAATACTGTTACGAAAGTTACAAATACACACCCTACCGCCAGCTAATATACATACCATCGTTTTCATATGATATTTTTCATTCGCGCCATAGAGCTCACACTCACTGATTGCAGAAAACTTTATAAGGCACACTAAAAAAATACGAGAGAACGGAAGCCAGCCCGTGTTGAAAAGTACCAATCTTGAGTACAGGCTACTTCCACTAGAGGAAAACCAGGGGTACGTAGTGTGCCCAGAGATTCCCAATTTTAAGCAAGGTCTCCTTAGAGTTCCTAGCACAAATCCCCCACTAGCCTCTTAAGGACTTTTGGGTTTTATTTTGCCGGCTATTAAGCCGTTGATGCCAGTATTTTACTGTTGATGCCAGGATCTGCCTGTTGATGCCAGTGTTTGACTGTTGATGCCAGTATTTTTACTGTTGATGCCAGGATCTGCCTGTTGATGCCAGTGTTTGACTGTTGATGCCAGTATTTTACTGTTGATGCCAGGATCTGCCTGTTGATGCCAGTGTTTGACTGTTGATGCCAGTATTTTTACTGTTGATGCCAGGATCTGCCTGTTGATGCCAGTGTTTGACTGTTGATGCCAGTATTTTTACTGTTGATGCCAGGATCTGCCTGTTGATTCCAGTGTTTGACTGTTGATGCCAGTATTTTACTGTTGATGCCAGGATCTGCCTGATGATGCCAGTGTTTGACTGTTGATGCCAGTATCTTTACTGTTGATGCCAGGATCTGGCTGTTGATGCCAGTGTTTGACTGTTGATGCCAGTATTTTTACTGTTGATGCCAGGATCTGCCTGTTGATGCCAGTGTTTGACTGTTGATTTACCAGCGATTAAAAACCCGTACTTGATGACCGTTTTACCAGCATAGGATTAAAGATCTACCAGCATTGGAACCACCGATCACCAGAATTAGCAATAAGAAGTAATAAACATTATATTAGATTAATAAACATTATATTAGATTAGCTTTAAGACAAATAAAAGGATTGGACCTTCTTTATAACCGAAGTTTTACGTGTTTTCTTTGGTCAACCCGACGAGCATATCCCAGCTCTAAAGAGAAAAGCAAAATACTTTGCGAAATACGTTACGAAATACGTTACGAAATAAGTTACGAAATACGTTACGAAATACGTTACGAAATAAGTTACGAAATACGTTACGAAATATGATACGAAATACGTTACGAAATACGTTACGAAATACGTTACGAAATACGTTACGAAATAAGTTACGAAATACGTTACGAAATACGTTACGAAATAAGTTACGAAATACGTTACGAAATATGATACGAAATACGACACGAAATACGTTACGAAATACGTTGCGAAATACGTTACGAAATAAGTAACGAAATACGTTACGAAAAACAATACGAAATAAGTTACGAAAAACGTTACGAAATACGTTACGAAATACGTTACGAAATACGATACGAAATACGTTGTGAAATACGCTACAAAATACTTTACGAAATACGTTACGAAATACGATACGAAATACGTTACGAAAGACGACACGAAATACGATATGAAATACGTTACGAAATACGTTACGAAATACGATACGAAACACGTTACGAAAGACGACACGAAATACGATACGAAATACGTTACGAAATACGTTACGAAATACGTTACGAAATACGATACGAAATGCGTTACGATATACGTTACGAAATGCGTTACGAAATACGTTACGAAATTCGTTACGGAATACGTTGTGAAATACGTTACGAAATACGTTACGAAATACGTTACGAAATACATTCCCAAATAAGTTACGAAATACGTTAAGAAATACGTTTTGAAACACGTTACGAAATACGTTACGAAATACGTTACGAGATACGATACGAAATACGTTACGAAATGCGTTATGAAACACGTTACGAAATACGTTGCAAAATACGTTACGAAATACGTTACGAAATACGTTACGAAATACGATACGAAATACGTTACGAAATACGTTACGAAATACGTTACGAAATACGATACGAAATACGTTACGAAAGACGATACGAAGTATGATACATCGTATTTCGTAGGGTTAGGGTCAAAATACTGTATGGGTCATAATACTATATTTAAAATACTGTATCTCAAAATACTGTATTTGAAATTGCTGTAATTAGGCTGAAAAATAAAAAAAATAAGTGCCGGCACTTTTATACATTCTCAAAACAATTTTTATTTTTCAGCCTAATTACAGCAATTTCAAATACAGAATTTTGAAAACAATGCTTTTCTTAAGAAAATATCATAACAATTTTTCTTTACCATAATAATCTAATATACTTCCTTGAACAATTACATGTACCTACATATTATGATAATTCATTAGTCTTTGAATTAATTAAGACAAGAACAAAACAAATGGTATCTTCGTCTTTTTTCTCTATTTCATTTTCTCCTTCTTGATTGTATGTATCTCTCTCACATGTTAAAATGAATTGTTTTGATCATAATCAACAACTGCATGAGCAATTGCAACAGATAAATTAATCTGTCAAAACTAGCACGCGTTCATGCATTCAGTAGATGGTTAAAGGTTTGTGCAAATTTAAGTGTTAAATGTCATTTTGCTTCAAAATGAATATATCGATAGGGAAAACAAATAAAGGAATGGAAGTTTAAGAACGGAATTATGCAAAAATACATTATTTTTACAGACAGATTTTTGAGATACAGTGTTTTGCTCATACAGCAATTTGGCATACAGAATTTTGAACTACAGTATTTTAATCATACAGTAAGTAAGTATCATACAGTATAATACAGTATATTGAAATACAGCATTTCGACCCGCTCCCAAAATATCTACTTAGTTGTTGACGAAAATATACCACACATAATATTTTCGTCTCTCATTTGAAGTTTATTCCATTTCACAAATGCAGTATTCAATTCGTATTTGGGTAAAAAAGAAAGAAACTTATTATTCCATTGAACTGAAATAATTGGAACAATTGGAAGTGTGCTCTTAAATTGTTCCTAAAAAGAGTGTATTAAGAACTCTTCGGTACATGCAGTTGGCTCCTCCCCTTGGCCCTTTTGGGTCTTGTTTCTTGTAATGACCCAAGGAAAAGTACATGTAACCTTTTTTGACATGACTACCAACAACACCAATGTCAATGGAAAAGTACATATGACCCATCATGTTTTTGCCACCAACAACACCAATGCCAATGGAAGAGTGCATATATCAACACAGGCGATGACAATAGTGACGATAACACACAGCAACAACACTACCAGTGATTTACCATTGACTCCACGTGGAGTGAAATTTCGTTGACTGATACAGCTCACATTCACTTACCACCAAATGGTGTATAAAGGAACCAGTAAAATACATGAAAATCGTTCCGGTACCGGCAGCGCAGAAGCAGAGTCCAGAAACCAAGACTGGGTAAGTAAATAGTATCCAACGCTAGCTCGTTGTGAATTTAGTGTCCAACGCTACCTCGTTGTGAATTTAGTGTCCAACGCTACCTCGTTGTGAATTTAGTGGCTCCTGCTACCTCAGAGCAACCATTAACTCCCTCTTTCTAGTATCATTACAGAATTTACCTTACGAAGAGAGAGATACCAAGAACCCAGCGTTACTTCAAATCCGTGCCCCACAATTGGAAGACTTTAACCCAGGACAGGAAACCATAATCCGAGTGTCCCAAGACTAATCCACACAATCCAGGACAAGAAATCTTCATCGGATTGACACGGAGACCAATTCAAGAATCTGGTCGTGAATCCCGAACTAGACCTCATCCCAAGGGAAACCTACCTCACCCGAAGAGGCGTACTCGGAATCTACCCATATCAATAGAGACTTTGAAATAAAAACATGAATTAAAGTTAGAAAACACTGTATGAAATGTATAACCAGTACTAATGTTAAATATCGGAAATAAACTAGCTTCAATAATCTAAAGTTTTTCTGCTTCTTTAGAAGACTCTGGATCCGCTGAGCTTATCTCAGCCTTTGATAAAAAGCATCCTCACAGTCTTATCGACGTCTTAACGATTAGTTAAGGCGTGAAAACTCTTATAAAATTGACACTTTAAGTACTAGGTAAGAGGCAAATGTGTTGCTTATGATGTTTGTCGACTCAAATCAAACTACACCTCAGCTCCGTAATCGGTGTTATAACAAGAAACTGAAAAAACATACCTTTACTTACTTACTTAAGGCGGCGCTACAGTCCGGGTCGGACTAGGGCCTCAACCAACATGCTAACTCGGTCCCTAGCTAGCTGCCTAAAGTTTTGAACGCCAAGTTGGTTGAGGTCCTCTCCTACTTGCGTGCGCCAGATGAGTCGCGGTCTTCCTCTACTGCGCCGTCCCTCGGGATTGGATTCGAAGACTTTCCGGGCCGGAGCATTGTGGTGTCCATTCGCTCTACATGACCCAGCCATCTAAGCCGCTGGACCTTGACTCGTTTGACAAGGTCAGTGTCGCTGTACAGCCCGTACAATTCGTCGTTAAATCTCCTTCTCCACTCTCCATCTATGCAGACGGAACCAAAAATCACCCGAAGAATTTTTCTCTCGAAGCATCCTAAAGCGTTCTCGTCTACCTTTGACAAGGTCTATGCCTCTGCGCCATATATAAGAACCAGGATGATAAGTGTCTTATACAGGGACACTTTAGTTGCTCGAAAGAGGACTTTACTACTTAATTGCCTTCTTAGTCCGAAGAAACAGCGATTGGCAAGAGTTATTCTTCGTTTGATTTCAGCGCTGGTATTTAGTATTTAGTATTTATTTATTTTGATACATCGCTGCACAAAGAGAAATAAATTCTTAAAGTAGTGCAGGTAGAATATAGTATTACATAAAGTGTTTGTTACTAGTGTAAAAAAGATTTAAATAAAAATTACAATTAAAATTACGATTACAATATAATCTTATACAGAGAAAGTCTTATTTGCAATTAAACATAACAATTATAGAAAAATTTTATGAAAGAGAATTATTTTGTGATAAAAATTGAAAAACGGTAGATAAAAACTGGCTGTGTTCTATTTTGTTCCTAACAGAGAGTGGGAGGTGATTCCAAAGTTTAATAGAGTGAACGAAAAATTGACGACGTGTTGTCAGACATGTGTACGTACTAGATCTTAAGTTCGTACCTCGAGTTGATTGTGAAAAAGTTAATTTGTCAAAAAGATAAGTCGGTATTTTTCTTTTTATAATATTGACGAGAAAGGCTATGCATTTATAACCAAGAAAGCAATGTAAAGTACATCCAAGGATTTTTCGTGAGTATTCTGAAATATGATCAAACCTCCTTAGGCCAAAAACAAACCTTGTCATGGAATTAAAAGCCAATTGCAACTTGCGTAACGAGGCTGAATCTAAGTCTGCAAAAATTTCGCAACCATAGCTAAAAATGGGTATAACTAATGCTTTTACTAATTTAGCTTTGACCTTTACGGGTAGGAATGGCCCAGTGGTAGAAAGACTGCGTAGTGAGCCATAAACTTTAGCAGCAAGGCTATTGATATGGTCGTTCCAGGACAGCGTACTATTAAAGATTATTCCTAGGTTTTTTATTTTCGAAACCATTTCAACCTGGGACCCGTTTAACAAGATGGGCGGGAAATTAGAAAAATTAGGTAGGTGCCTTCCAATAGGTAAACATTTTGTTTTATCTGGATTCAATAGTAACTGGTTTTGAACTGTCCATTTAACTATCGATACTAAATCATCGTTAATTTTTGCAATGGCATCATCAACAAGATTAGTAGAAAAACTAAAATACAGTTGAACATCGTCTGCATATATGTGGTATTTGCAATAATTAACAACCGATGGCAGGTCATTTATAAATAAGGAGAAGAGTAGAGGACCAAGAATTGAGCCTTGTGGTACCCCTCTTCTTAATGGTAAGTATGAGGAAAGGTTATTATTATATGAAACAGTCTGAACGCGATTATTCAAATAACAAAAGATCAATTGGGTTGCACTTTTCGAAGAATTAAACAGAGTGGATAGTATGTTGCATAAGATAGTCGATTCTACGGAATCAAAAGCTTTAGAGAAATCTAACAGCGTTACTAAAGTTATATTTTTCTTATCTATCGCCAGTCGAATGTCATCCGAGACCTTCAACAAGGCTGTTGTGCAGCTGTGACCAGATCTAAACCCAGATTGAAAAGGGTTTAACAGCTTTAAACTTTCAATGTGCTCCTTGATTTGTTTACTTACTATTGCCTCAAAGACTTTTGACAAGTAGCACAAAATTGATATAGGACGGTAATCATTAACAGATCTTGAGTTTTTTGGTATTGGAACTATCTTAGCCCTTTTCCATATGGTTGGATAGACAGAGGTGGTAAGGATGGTATTAAAAACATGTGTAATGTATTGGAGAATTTTAGGAATAAGTATTTTTACAAAATCTGGGTGAATATCATCTATCATCTGGTGTCGTTGGTTGTCTGAGTAAATAGCGGCGCCTAGGTAGACAAAGTCCTTAACTACCTCAAAATTATAGCTGTCTATCGTGACGTTCTGTCTAAGACGTCGGTGTTGGGTGTCCTTTCTTGATGACAGCATAAACTTGGTCTTGCCCTCATTTAGCACTAAACCCATCTTCTTCGCTTCCGTATCAATGCTCATAAACGCGCCATTGACATCACGCTGCGTTCTTCCAATCAATCTTTGAAAGATTGTGCCTCTTGTGTTGACGTGGGAGTTCTGCACTATTCTTTCAAGAACGATGTTGAAGAAGTCGCATGACAGTGCATCGCCTTGCCTTAAACCTTTTTTGACATCGAATGTATCGGTGAGATCTTTTCCGACCCTGATGGAGCAGCGTGCGTTCTCCATCGTCATCCTACACAATCGGACAAGTTTGGTAGGGATGCCAAAACTAGACATGGCTCTATATAACTCCTCTCTATAGATGCTGTCATACGCGGCCTTAAAATCGATGAAAAGGTGGTGGATTTCGATTTGAAGCTCCTGGGTTTTTTCCAAGATCTGTCGTAGTGCGAAGATTTGGTCTATGGTGGACTTTCCTGGTCTAAAGCCGCACTGATAAGGACCTATCAGGTTGTTGACGAATGGCTTCAGACGCTCACACAATACGGCAGAGAGGATTTTATATGCGATGTTAAGAAGACTGATACTTCTGTAGTTGGCGCAGTTCAGAAGGTCTCCTTTCTTGAGGACCGGGGAAACAATGCAGAGGTTCCATTCATCGGGCATGCTTTCTTCCGACCATATTTTGCAAATGAGTTGGTGCATACTCATGACCAGGTCATTGCCTGCCGCTTTAAACAATTCGGTAGTGAGGCCATCAGCTCCAGCAGCTTTGTTGGACTTCAGCTTGGATACTGCTGTATTCACTTCGTTCAGGTCGGGTTGGCGGAATTGTTGGTCTACGTCGAATAAATCGAATGGTTCTATCTCTCTAACAGCGGAATTGGGTTCATCATCGCTGTTATAGAGCTTGGAGAAGTGGTCTCTCCATATCCTCAGCATTGACTGCGGTTCCACCACGATGTTCCCTTGGTCGTCTTTGCAGGCTTCGGCTCGGGGCTTATAGTCCGAGGCTGTTGTTTTTACCTTTTGGTAAAACTTCCGAACCTCATTCCTGCTGTGGCACTCTTATATCTCCTCGATCGTGCGCTTCTCATGCTCTCTCGTTTTCCGTCTGAGAAGCCAATGTTCGTCTCTCCTCTTCTGCTTGTAGAGCTCGTAAGCAGTTCTAGTCTTTTTGTGGAGCGCAGCTTTGTATGCTTCCTGTTTAGCTACATGTGCTTGCCGGCATTCGTCGTCAAACCAAGGGTTTCGTTGTGGTGGCCGTGTGAAACCCAGCACTTCAGAGGCGGCATTTCTGATGGCTGATTGGCAGTGTTTCCACTGGTTCTCTATACTTGATGCTGGCGGCATAGGACTCCTTAAGAGATTGTAAGAGACTCGATCGGAAAAGGACTTGGCGATCTCTTGCGATTGTAGTCGTCCAACGTCGAATTTTCTCACAGTATTTCCTTGTTTTGGCTTGGATCGGGATATCCGCAGTCGTACCTTGGCTACAACAAGGTAGTGGTCCGAGTCAATGTTGGCCCCTCGAAATGTTCGGACATCCTCTATACTGGAGAAGTGTCGTGCGTCGATCGCAATGTGGTCAATCTGGTTGACGCTGACGGTTGATTGATCAGGAGATTTCCATGTCCCTTTGTGGATATTGAGGTGCTGTACCGCGTACTAGCTACCAGAACATCTTGCTCCGCAGCGAAATCGATCAGCCTGAATCCGTTATCGGAGGTGCTGTCGTGCAGGCTGTATCTTCCGATTATTCCACCAAAGATATCCTCTCTTCCTAGCTTGGCATTAAAATCTCCTAGAACAATCTTAATGTCATAGCCAGAGCTCATATGTTTTGTCCAGGAGCTCGTAGAATACGTCTTTGGTGTCTTCATCCTTTTCCTCTGTGGGGGCGTGTGCGCAAATGAGGCTAATGTTGACGAATTTAGCCTTGATGCGGATTGTTGCTATGCGCTCGTTCACATAGTTGAAACTCAAGACTTTTTGCCTGAGACTTGACTCCAACAACGAATCCAAATCCAAACAGTCGCTGCTTTTGTTCTCGGTAACAATCGCCGTAGTAGATATCGCAGTCTTTTAATTTGCGTCTACCTGGTCCATCCCATCGCATTTCTTGGATAGCAGTAATATCTGCTTTGTAGCAGTTTAGGGCTTCCGCTAATTGTTCGGCTGCACGTGGTCTATTAAGGGACCTAACATTTCACGCACTGATCCGAAGTTCGTTGTCCGTTTTTCGTTTGCTAAGTTTGTCATCAGTAAATCCGTCCGCATCCGAGGCTTGTTTGTGCTTCGCAACTAACGATTTCTTTACGTGGCCGGGAAGTCAACACGACAGCACGACCCCCAACCTGGAGGGCCAGATCCTTGTATAACTCCAAAGATGGGGAGCCGGATAAACCGTTCCTTATAGTAGTAGCCCTATAAGGTGTTCACTAAGTAGTTCAGCTCCAAATAAGTTGTAGTAGCCCTATAAGGTGTTCACTAAGTAGTTCAACCTGACTGGAACTGTAGACGTCACCGTTGATTCCATCTAGGGAATTCTTCCGCTACCGTCTGGATGAAAGAAGAGGTGCCTTAGTGGGAACACCTCTCCCCCTCTCTTGTTTGCTGCCACCAACAACCTTCCACTAGGGTTGAGACCCAATCTCCAGTTGAGGTACTAGGCACCCGATGTTCACCACGTGGAGGTGAGAGTAGGAGTTGATAGACAGAGGTGGGTTTTAAGAAAAACCTATGAACGCTAGGGTTCTCTTGGATGCGCGTGTCTACCATTTAAACATCCAAAAAAAAGTATACCCTTGCAGTATGTTAATTCCTTTTTAAAAGAAAAAGAGGGAACCTTTCCGCATCTTTTCAGTACTCGCCACGCTCTCTCTCAATGATGTTAAATATATTTGGAAAAGATCTTTTCAAACAATTCAAGGAAATTTCTGAAAATAGACTCTGCCAGTCCCCATTGACTTAAAAAGAGCTCCATTTAATTTAAATAGTGAGCTAATTCCTTGCATTCAAATGTATTATCACAATGAACCTATTATTGGTTTAAGTGTACTAGTCGTTTTTCTGACAGTCACATTTAACCAAACCTAACCGAAGCTAAGATAGCTGCATGTATTGATTGCCCTGACCTTCTAAATGTAATATCTGTTTGCATTAACCCTCATTACTCAATACCCATACGCCTATTTCACATTACTGTCGATTGAAGGGTATTCACGACCATTGTCTCATTCGCTTAGCAATGTCAATAAATCTTCTCATTTGTATATCTCGAAATTCCCTCACTACCTATTTGACTTTATGACGCGACGAACATTATTCTAGTTTTCGATAATTACTACAATACTGTACAGTGTACAATGTACATGCATTACAGAATAAGTTAACATTGTTAATGGTTACTCCGCGATTAACTGGGGGGCCTAAAAAAATATTACATTTAAAAAAAAAAAAAAATTAATTTTTTAATTAATTTTTCCTTGTTCAATATGAACAGATATTGTCTTCATAATAAGAACATTAGAATGGCAAATACCTTCCAGGCACAATGTATTTGAATCAACCATGCGTGATGCCATTGTCCAGCGCTTTTCCACCATAGAAAGCAAATACTTGACTATGAAACCATCTCCCTAGAAACTCAAAATCATTCACCCACAGAAGATTGTTAACTTCTAGTTCAACTCAGGAGCTGAAGAACTGCTCTGAAACTTCAGATAAGCTATTCCGTTGTCAGACTTTAATAAAGGTGAGAATGTCACGAGGGCAACACAGAAATCGATTCTTTTCGATAAGCAAGAATTCTTTACTTCACAATTAGCTTTAATTACATTATTTATTACTCTTGATATTAATCCTCAAATGCAACGTTTAACCAAAGTCTCTACGAGTATGTATTGAGCATGAAATTAAATTCGTTGAGCACTGGGGCGTATACGCACTATTTTTTTTCAATTCATCAAATAGAATGTCTGAGATACATTCAACATGTTCCTAATAACTGTCTTTCAAATGAAGTTACCATAAATCTACAGACTGAATGATAGCAACAGATGAATCTGAGCGAAAAACGTGAGTCACTGAGAGCAGTGGAGACTTTTTTGTGTGCGCTCTTTCTACTCTTTGAATCTCTTTGAATCGAAGCGTGGGAGATGCGTTGGATGGATGCAATCATTTTTGAGTGAAATAAAATAAATACACGATGTTTATTAAAATGTCACTTTAACTTTAGTTTGCATCAAAGTGGCAACCACGACGGATGTGGAATCAAATAACCGGTTATAAAATTCGTATGTACAATGGTTGACGACACAATGAATGCCAAATGCCAATGCCAACACAGTTCGAAGGATACAAATCATCCGCAAACACTTTGATGTAAAATTTGGGTTAGTAAAACAAACATTCGTTACGGAAATGTGAAGCACTTAGTATCAGACGCAATGATTCAAATTTAAATTTACACATCAAGGGTCAACAGATTACCATATGCAGCTGTAGAAAAGGACACTATTGGATACACGTTAAATCTGAAATAAGTTTTACAAACACGTTCAAAGTCAATTCTTCAGAGAGAAAACTGATATGTCACTTTGTTTCCCTCGGTATCGAACATTTTCCAATAAAATGTAAGACGTCTTCTCGTCCTCTCGAGCTACAAAACTCGTAAAAATAGGGTAGGCTCCTCTCCTCTATGTGGCTCGTAGTTGAAACCTGAAATTTCACCTCACAGTCTCATCGTCATGGATATCAGTTTGACGCTGTTTTCATCTTAAAAATAGTTTTTATCTTACAAATTGCGGTCCAAGTGACTATAAACTGATGAATGAGCTTCTTTTGAATACTTTAGATCTCCGAATCACCTGTTTGAACGCCAGTTGGGTACGTTTTCAAAACTAAGATCAGCCTTCATAATACTAGTACAATGTAGTGCTAGATTCCACTGTTTGGCTTCAACTTCAAACTCCATTTTGAAGACCATAGCCTTGAATTTTTGCGACTGAGCACTAAATTTATCTGGCAACAGTAATAACCAAGTCGGATTATCATAAGTAGATAGAGACTATCAAGAGAATTAGCTGTGACGTGTTTTAAGTTATTGTGGAGAGGTACGACTTGTGGCTGTCCAGGGTGTATGAATAAAACACAAACAGTTCAAGAAGGTCAGAGTCAGAGATTCTTTATTTACCGAAATTAACAGTAATTTAATTCAATACAATAGCTTAAATAATAGGTTAAAATATCAATATGCTTCTCTTACGATTTCAAGAAGTTAGAGTTCGGCTGAGGAAATGTGAAAATAGGAATGGTTGGGGGAGACAGGTATTAATAAACGCCCCTCGCCAGCACAGGCACACAGGTGCCTTTAGCCTTGGTTGTCCGCGCACATAGTAACAATTATGAATACCCTTATAATGTTATAAATCACAGTGCGAGCATTTAGGAAAAAAAGAGGATTTAAAAGGAGACACCGATGCACATTGCTATTGAATTTTTGTGAATCGTAATGCAGAAACTATAAACGCTCCTGAGTGCCTTGGCACTCTGGCGCTTTTCCGCTTTGGCGGGTAAAATTCCTGTTGTGAAACTAGTGGATTCGGCTCAACAGCTCAAGGCGAACCTTTTAAAGAGCTATAGACTTGAACCAGGGCTTGTATAGAAAGTTGGTAGTTGTGTGTGTGGGTAATGCGCTTCTAAGGCGTCAGGGAAGAATCTGCAATGTAAAACTAGTTTTACATTACGATGAATAAACAAAAATTGGTATTACCGAGTCCCAGATGGCTCAGTTCTGAAAGAAGGTTTGCGGATTAATGAAAATGGTACTAATAAACGGTACATAAGCTGAGACTGTTAGTTCTGGTAGATTTCAGCAATTAATACGGCCACATGGTGGTGAGAAATATATTATATACAGGGTGTTCCGTACTTCGTGTATTATCCTTTGGGGTGTGATTCTTGGTTATATTCTAGGAAAAAAAATGTTACTAAAAAAAGCTCGTTTCTCAACTTTGACATCACTTTTTGACAATTTAAAAAAAGGCTAACTTTGGTGTACCCTGACCTGTGTTAAATTCGATATCTCTGTCAATACTGGTGATAGAGACCTAATCTTAGAATTAATTTTTTGTAAAAACAACCTTTAAGACTGTATTTAAGTTGAGCTTCTATAAGCCTATAGGGTTGCCAGATTTTCAATTTTAAGTGCTGTTCAAATTTTCTTCCCGAAACAAAGTTTTGACTTTGAGGTCATTTTTTTTGCAGAAAATGCCTGATAAACATAGAATTTCTTTATTTTTTACAGATGAACAAAACAATAATAAAGAAAAAACTTTGAATTAAGTTCACTCAAAAACCCATACATTTTATGATACTTGAAAAAATACAAAATGGGCAAAATGAAAAAAAAATTAAAAAAATATTTACCTTTGAGGTTTGTTTGAATAAAACAATTTAGTAGTTTTTTTATGTATTTAATACAAATACAATTGTAACAAGTGCTCAAAGTGCCCTCCTTCACTTTGAATGCATGCCAGAGCCCGTTTTTGGATTTCATTGTGAAATTTCAATATTATTAATATTCAACAAGACCTATCCAAGATTGGGATGTGCATTTTACTTTTAGGAACTGATTTTCGCTAAGAAAAGTGACAATGTAAAGAAAAACAAGTTAAGTTTGTCAATCCAAAATAAGAGCGTTTATTTATGATTTTGACATAAGGTATGAATAACTACAACGAGTGAGAAAAGGTATTATAAACAAGAGCATTTTATTCAGTGATTAAAGTCTGAGTTCTTATTCACTAATTAAGTAATTGAGAAACAAAACCCTCTTCAGAAAAACCAAGGCAACCCTGTATAAGAATTTGATAATCCCAGTCCTGCTTTACGGCACGGAAGCATGGACCTTATCGAAAGCGGATGAGAAAGCCCTTGGTCGTTTCTCCGAATGATATTTGGTCCCGTATGCGAAGACAATGTGAGGAGAAGAATTTACAGCCACAAGCTTTATGAGCTGTACCGCGACATGGGCATAGCCAGAGAGTACGTATCGCGAGGCTACGATGGTTGGGCCGTGCAGAGCGGATGGACCCAAACGCTCCGGCTCGTCGTATTTTCGAAAGAACATTACAGGGAAATCATGGGAAGGGCAGACATCGTCTTAGGTGTCGCAATTAAGTGGAAGAAGACTTCAACCGACTTAGAGTGAAAAACTGGAAAGAACTCGCCCAAAATCGAAGTCGTTATATGTAGAAGGATTTTGGTTGAGGCCCAGGCTCACCCCGAACTGTAATGCCCATCTTAGTAAGTAAGTAAGTAAGCTAAACTTATCAAAGTTATTTTTTTTTTACTTAACGCGAACACAAAGGGGTTGTAAGGACATTCATAATGTTTTAAAACACAGTGCGAGCATTTACTCTTTAAGATCCAAGAAATTCCTCAGCACTTAACTAGGAATTAATTTAATCTTAAGAATGCCATTCCACCTAATAACCCTTTTCTTTAGCTTTTTCTAGGTGGTTTTTGTTTTTGGAGTAACGAAAAACTCTTTAGGATGTCTCAAATAATTCCTTTGCTTTTCGGTTGAGGGCTTTTTCACACTATCAGCAAGAAAAGGTTTGCTATAGAATTTTAGGGATGAATCAGGATCTGGTGTTATTGCCTTTGTAAAAACTCATGACATACGACTGCACTCCTCGTTAGGCACATACGCTTCTGTCTTCCAAACGAAAACGCATGCTATTCGTATGACTCTTAGCTATTTTACGAAGAATGGCTATTTTTGGGGAGAAATTTTTGTGTCTGCCGCAACAAACAAGCGGTACTTAAGTCTCTACTCAACCCTATAACTACTTCGAATGTTATCCAGGAATTCAAGACCTCCGGCGGGAAGACAGACAAATTGTTTGAGTTTTGCTTGAAATTCAGGCCATCTCAGCAATCCTGGAAATGAGACCGCCCACCAATGAGTTGACAGGTCAAGGATCTCAAACGGCTTTCTATAGGAACTAAGGCAGCGCTTATCCAGCCAAAGAACTCTGTGAGAGCTTCCATCAATTTATTGGATTGGTCTATAGAACAACCGTTGTGAGCATACTTCCTTTGAAAACTGCAAAGATTTTTCTATACCTTAGCAAAAAGGATTTAGGAAGCTTGTTGGCGTTGCCATATAACACTCTTCTCTCTCCAAGTATTCTTCGAACTTTAAACTTCAAACTTTATTGAGACTACAAACTACATAATTATGAATATACACATAATTTTTTTTTTGTCGACTTAAAGATATGTCTGACTGAAACTAACTTTATACAAAAGATTTTTAACTTTTAATCATAGGTTTCATTAAAAGATTTACGAATGATTGGTAAGTGTACACTTGCTCCCGGCTTACAATAAGACTTTTGCTCTTAAGGCTCTCTCCAAGTATTTAATAGGCTAAACACCACATTTGGTAAATACTGTGGAGAAAATGACAACACCTCAGAGCATTTCCTCTGAAACTGTCTAATAAACACTCAGCTCAAATTTGCTGAGAGCTGGTGGCGTATACTCCTTATCATGACAGCTTCTACTGGCTTTTCTGTGAGCATTTGGAAAGCTTTTAAAAAGGAAGGTTGAACAAAATTTTTACTTGAGTGCTTTAATAAGTAATTAAGAAACCTCCGGTAGAAAAAAGGAGCATTTACTTCAGCTTCTTCCCTCTTAAGTCCAAATAATAGTTCACCGTTGCATTTTCTTGACCACCTACGAAAGTAAGTTTCAATTTTTCATTTCTTACCTTGGATGGACATAGTTATGAATTAACCTACAAAATTTCTTTATGAATCCCCATTCAAAATTTTAAATCCAGAGTTTTCAGCCTAATCGATTGGAACATATGCAAAGATTCAAAAAATGGCTTAAGAATAAAAATTGTCCACCGTTCAAAGAAGAAAGTTTTGGAAGCCAAGATTTCAAATCCGGTTTGTTCAATGATTCAATGATTATTTCTAATCAATGATTATTCCAGATGATAATCATGGATTCGGTTTGCTCATGAAATTTTTTATCAAGGAATCTCAGCTCAGAGCTTTTAATCAAGGATTTTGCTAACCAGTAAATTTTTTTGGGTTAGCTCCATTTAAACTCTAACTTAACTGAAATTCAGTTTGTTCAGGCTTGATTTTTGTTCATATCACAGCTATTCCTTCAAAATGAAAATTGTCAGGCTGACATATCACCTTGAATGAGGCATATGGACGCTGTAATTTTAGTTATTTTTCTTAAAGTAGTTTCTGTAAAATAAAAACTTAAATAAAAAAAAAGTGTTGACTTGGCTGAAGTTGTACTTTATTTACTCATAAATGGCAGTATTTTCTTTGAGTTTTAACTCCGCTTCGAAAATTTTAATTTTTAAACGACGTACCTCCGTACGACGTTTAATTTTTGTTCATGCGCCTCCTTATTTTGTGCCAGCTGCTGCCGTAGTATTTCTTTTTAAAACATACACTTTCTTCATCTTGGCCTTTTTTTGTTCTGCATTGCTTGAGTCAATGTTCTCAGTTGTGTGGCTGCTTGTAGAGCAGATTGTATTGCAGCATTTACATTATTTTGGATGTTTTGTATGAATTCAGTTTCTTCTTGTACTACAGGCTCTACAGCTTCAGCTTCGCGAACTTCTTTTCAAATTGTTCAACAATTCCCTATTTTCCAACAAATGCAGTTTCTGCAGCACGAGCTGCTTGCAAAGCCTTTTCTTTATTTGGGTCTTGCGAGTCGGCATACCTACCTATAGCTGAAACTAAAATTAAATTAAATTCAAATCTCGATAGTTTTGACAACCGAAAAAAAAACTGACTCAATCATGAAAAAATTTACATACATATGTAATTTCAATAGATTTCCTTGATTAAGTTTTGACATAATAGACTGGTAAATGGAACAATTTTTGAATAACCCATGATTTGCTAACCAAGCTATGAAAAAGGTGAACAAACACTCTTTGGTGATCACAGATTCTTAATCATGGATTAAGACGAATCCTTGATAACCACATTGCTTATTTAACCGCTCTGAACAAACCGGCCATAACTCTCATAATTCTGACTAAAAAAATAGTCAAACAACAAAGTCAAAATCTTTAAGCTAATTATTTTAACTTCCCTTGTGTTTCTGTAAAAAATTCTCAAATCAGCAGTAAAAAATTTGTTTTCTTTTGTAGGTTCTGCAAACAAACAAATACACACATTGTGATTACCTCCGCAATCAAAAAGGTGTTAATCATTGAGATTATCTTTGAAACCCTTGAAGCAAATATCATTTTTATTTGGATTGACACAATTACAAGCCGAAATAAAAATGACCACAACTGAAAAGATAATTTCAACACAGCTGCTACTTCTATGAGGTTTTTGCTACGATTGAATGCCTGCCGAAAGGGCGTAACGCCTAAATTAAGAAAGTTTTCCAAGCTATGGTGAGTTCCATAATTTTTCTTTCAAAAGTAATCTATGACTCTTTAGGAGACAGAAAACTCGACCCCAAAACAAGCAAATAATTCATGGCAATCCACCACCATCCCCTTTCATGCAATCTGTCATCAACCAAAGGTTCGTCCCACACAGAGCTAGGGTTGACCAAGTAATATCCTTCTCATCTGCAGCAACACAAATAATACTAACGAAAACTTATATTGTATTTTTGTTTACACAAAACACAAATAAAAATGAGAAAAAAGAAACATACATCCTGACTTGCACCATTTACTGGATGGAGCAAACGTTTTGTCTCTGGTCTGAAATGACATATAACAGTTGTTGGTTACTGGGGACGTTTCCTTCAAGTCGAAATACTGCTAAAATTCTTTCTTCCCTGTCATCCTTTTTGTGTTCATTCAACGACAGGATACATTGTGTTTGTTTTACTTATTTTGTTTCTGTCATAACAGAGAACCCCTAGGGAAATACCAAATAGATTATGTTGAACTGTGTCTTGTCTAAGAAGGTTTTCAATTCTGATTTCTTAATGTTTACCACTAAAGCGGTGCCATCAAATGAAGTTTCTCGTTTTACAAGGAAATCATATTTGGAAATAAATGAGGAGAAATTAGGCTGTTGGTTTGTTTGGTTTTGTTTTTGTTTGACTTTGAAAGTGGTATGAAATTAGTGCAAATAGCAAAAATTGATTGTCTTTTATTTTTTGTTAAAACGACCAAAATATTTTACATATTTATTATTTTTAGTGGTTAAGAAGAGCACAAATATTTTTTCTGCATTCCGAGGAAGAAATAATATCGTAGGGCGGTAGTCGATACTTGGATAGTTATTTTTGTAAATACGACGCTTAAAAATACCACTGCAGCAGTTAAAAGTCAGATACCGCCGAATGATGGCTACTCCGATACATTTAGTTTGAAGGTATTTCAAGGTCTTTGCCTACTAGACCAGAGTATTGAAAAAAAAAAGATGGAGGAGGATTAACTCCTGGCGAGCAAACGGTAGCTCTTTTATACCCCTCCAAGGAATTGTACGATCTTAATGTCCAAGAGGATCCCGAAGGATCTGGTCTTCTAGTTTTGGGGTTGAGCACTAACTAACCGTGTAAAAACTCCATAGCTCCGAAACACCCAGCAGCCTTGGATAACTATTTGTGACTTTACTTTGACGACGCAGGCAAACGGAAAATGGACAAAGACCTCCGGAAAGTAAGATCCATTAATGGATTACGTACAGCTGGAGAATAAGCCGTCGCCCTGGACAGCAACAATGCAGACATAACCGCCATCCAAGAAGTTCAATGAAATGAGCCGAACATAAGGAAGACGAAAAACTGCAACATCTACTAACGCTCATTTGGGTTATTTTAACGCTTTATCGTTAGAGGTAGACTCAGGGATAAGGTGATTAGCCAAAATCCAGTTAATGAGCGTATAATGACCATCCGCATCAGGGTTAGATTCGCTAACTCTCCTACAGAAGAGAAAGACGACAATTAAAAAGATTGTTTCTACGAACTCCTCGAAAAAAATATAAGCAATGCTCTTTGCTCTAGACGTGACGTGGAAATCGTTCTTTGCGATTTTAACGCAAATCTAGGGAAGGTGGACATCTTTGGAAATACAATTGGTAAGTATAGCCTTCATGACAAAACCTTCGAAAAAGCACAAAGGCTAATAGATTTTGCTGCGATACTTTTGGGAACTCAAAATTTACAAAGGTACATGGCGATCCCCAGATCAAACAATCGTCAACTAAATTGACCACGATGCGATCGACGCAAGGCCAAGTCCAGAGTGATAGATGTCCGAACTTTCCGAGGGGTCAACCTTGGTTCGGGCTACACTACCTTGTTGTAGCCAAGGTAAGAACGAGGATATCCTGTTCACGACTCGTGCTAACCAACGCTGTGAAGAAGTATGACCTCGGAAAGCTACAATCTCAAGAGATCGCCAATGCTTTTTTCAATCGAAAGTCCCTCCAGCTATCAGTGAATCTTATGCCGCCAGTATCTAGCATTGAAGACCAGTGGCAGCAATTCCAACAAGCAATCAGAACCGCTGCCTCTGAGGTTCTGGGCTTCACTCGGTCCCCAAAACGCAGCCCATGCATGGTTCGATGAAGAATGCAGGCAGGTAAATGCAGCCAAAAGCACGACAAATGTTGATGCAAAAGAGAACAAGGACACCAGAATAACAAGATTTGCAAGCAGAAAAGACAGGAAGAACACCGAATTCCCAAAAAGAAAAAGAAGCATCAAGAGAAGCACTCGTTTAAGGGAATTGAGAGATGACATGACATAAATGGTGTTCGGAAGTCTTACTAATAGGTAAAAAGACCTTGCCAGGTAAAGCCCAAACTCAAACCTGTAAAAACCAGCAGAGAAGCATAGTAATGGAGATGCAGTCACTACTGAGGATCAGGAAAGACCACTTCTGTAGACTGCTTAACGGCGATCAAAACACTAATTCCGCTGTCAGGCAGAATGCCCCATTCAACTTGGACATGATCAAAAATGCTGGCCTCCCGACATAGAAGAAGTTGAGATTGCCATATGCAAACTTAAATCAATTAAGACTGCAGGTGCAGATGTAGCATGCACCAGCTGATCTGCAAGATATGGTCGGAAGGAAGTATCCCCGATGAATGGAATCTCAGTATAGTACGCCCGATTCTAAAAAAAGGAGACGCCGAACTATAAAAGATTAAGCCTCCGTCTAACGTCGCTTATATGACCTTGTCTGCCGTAATATGTGAATGTCTGAAGCCCCACGACAACAACTTGATAGCTCCTTATCAATGTGGTATTAGACCAGTGCCCTATTTCACCAACTCACAAATTTGTAATTACAAGTGCTTTTTAACAAAGTTTGTGAGTTTTTGTAAAAATGTTGCTTCACCAAACTTTGTTAATTACAATATTGCAGTTGTATTTTACAAAAGGAAATTTGTGGAAAAATTTCCTTTTCGGTTTCACCAATACAAAATTAAAGTTGTACTTTACAAGTAACAAACTTGTTAATATAACACTAATTTGTGAGTTTTCATTTCACCAAAGAAAATAAACTTACAAAATTTGTAAAGTTTGTAGGAATATTCTACAGGTGAAGTTAGACGTGTAATTTTTGTAACAAATTTGTAATTCTTGTAATTCTATAATGTCCTTACGACAAAGCCATAGCAGCAGCGATAGTAGGCAAAGTGATGATAGTAAAAAAAGATTTATCGCCCGCGTGAAATTATGATATATTTGAGTTATTTCATTTTAATGAAAAATTTCGTCTCTGTCGATGCAAGGCAGAGGAAATAATTTTAATTATTGGACCCTAAATAGCTCACTCGAGTGAAAAAACTGTGCTTTTTCACTAAGTCAGCAGTTTCTAACAGCTTTGCGTTGGCTAGGGAATGGAGGACAATACCATGGAATTGCCGATATGCACGGGATTTCTAAGTCAACCGTTTTCGGATGCGTACATAGAGTTTGCACCGCAGTCGTCAATTTAATGTTCGATAACGTAATATGCTGAACTAACGAACATCAAAATTTCTAGTCTTTATTGATGAGAAGCGCTTGAGACTGCAAAAAATTAAGAATGTTTTCCCATTCTCTTACTTTGTCTGAATGTATCAAGTAATCGGAAAACTTTCCGAACAATATATCTTTTTTGTCTCTTATCAAAGAGGCTACAAATATTATATTTTCCTTGTTCATTTTGATGTCTATGCAGCACATTGTTCAACAATATTGTTAAAAAACTGTTATAATTAACAAGTTATTTTTGATGGTGCAACAGGAATTTTGAACGCTTGTGGCCTACAAATCTTTTTCCTACAATATTATTAGGATCGATCACAAGTTTGTGAACTAAAATCTTGCAATTTGCTGAAACAAAAAACGGGTTTACAAATTTGTAATTGTGAACTACAAGTACAAATTTGTGGTTGTAACTTTCATTTTGGTGAAATAGGCCACAGTGCCCTATTTCACCAACTCACAAATTTGTAATTACAAGTGCTTTTTAACAAAGTTTGTGAGTTTTTGTAAAATTATTGCTTCACCAAACTTTGATAATTACAACATTGCAGTTGTATTTTACAAAAGGAAATTTG
This sequence comes from Melanostoma scalare, assembly GCA_949752695.1. Classification (NCBI taxonomy): domain Eukaryota; kingdom Metazoa; phylum Arthropoda; class Insecta; order Diptera; family Syrphidae; genus Melanostoma; species Melanostoma scalare. The sequence goes on from OX456985.1 coordinate 68,736,805, forward strand.
TGGAAAAATTTCCTTTTCGGTTTCACCAATACAAAATTAAATTTGTACTTTACAAGTAACAAACTTGTTGATATAACACTAATTCGTGAGTTTTCATTTCACCAAAGAAAATAAACTTACAAAATTTGTTAGGTTTGTATGAATATTCTACAATTGAAGGTAGACGTGTAATTTTTGTTACAAATTTGTAACTCCTTACTTTCATTACAAAAATGTCTTTGCGACGAAGGCATAGAGCAGCAATAACAGCCAAAGTGATGATATTTTGATAGTGAAAAAAAAAAAAAAATTTATCAGCTGAGTATAAGCTATGATATATTTGAGTTATTTCATTTTAATGAAAAATTTCGAGTCAGTCAATGCAAGGCAGAGGAAATAATTTTAATTATTGAACCGCAAATAGCTCACTCGAGCGAGAAAAAACTGTGCTTTAACACCAAGGCAGCAGTTTCTATAACCGTTTTGCGTTGGCAAGAGAATGGAGGACAATACCATGGAGTTGCCGACATGCATGGGATATCTAAGTCAACAGTTTGCGGATGCGTACATAAAGTTTAATGTTCGAAAACGTTGTATGCTGGCCTAGCGATCGTCGATATTTCCAGTCCTTATTGATGAGAAGCGCTTGAGACAGCAAGGAATTAAAATTTCCATTCTCTTACTTTGTCTGAATGTGTCAAGTTATCGGAAAACTTTCCGAACAGTATATCTTTTTGTCTCTTATCAAAGAAACGGCAAATATTATATTTTCTTCGTTCATTTTGATGTCTACGCAGTATGTACATTGTTCTACAATATTGTGAAAAAACTGTTATAAATAACAAGTTATTCTTGATGCCGCGGCATGCCGGTGCAACAGGAATTTTGAACACTTGTGACCTACTATTCATTTTTCTACAACTTTACTAGAATCGATCACAAGTTTGTGAAATAAGATCTTGCAATTGGTGAAACAAAAAACGGGTTTACAACTTTGTAATTGTAGATTACAAGTACAAATTTGTGGTTGTAACTTTCATTTTGGTGAAATAGGGCACAGAAAGACTAAAGTCAATCGAATTTTCACATTCCAGCAGGTTGGAAAAAACCCGAGAGTATAATATCGATACACACCTTCTTTTTATCGAGTTCAAGGCCGCGTATGACATGTGTTTTTACAGAGACGAGTTGTAGAGAGCCATGCCTAGTTTCGGCATCCCTACAAAACTCGTACGACTATGCGGATAACTTTGGAAATATCCGCTGCTCCGTCAAGGTCGGTAAAGAACTCACTGAGGCCTTTGATGTCGAAAAAGGCAAGGGGACAATCTGTCAAGCGATTTCTTCAATATCATACTTGAAAAGATTGTAAGAAACTCAAACGTCAACACCAGAGGAACAATCTTTCAAAAGTCTGTACAATTACTCGCCTATGCAGACGATATTGACGTAATGGGAAGAAAAAAGCGTGATGTCATAGGTGCTTTTGCGAGTATTGAAACAGAAGCGGCAAAAATGGGTTTGATGGTTAATGAGGGTAAAACGAAGTATATGTTGTCACCAAACAAGGACACCGAACATCGATGAATTGGACAAAACGTCACAATAGACAGACATAGCTTCGAGGTAGTACAGTCTACCTAGGATCCGCAATAGACACGGACAACAACATCAGTGCGGAGATCAAACGGAGAATAACTCCTGCCAATCGTTGCTTCTTTGGGTTAAGAAGGAAACTGAGAAACAAACCCCTCTCTAGAAAAACATAGGACCTGACCATCCCAGTCTTGCTTTGCGGCGCGGAAGCGTGGACTTTATCGAAAGCGGATGAGGAAATCGTTGGTCGTTTTGAAGGAAAAATTATTCGATTGATTCGTATGTGAAGACAATGTGTCGAGGATTCAACAATCAACTGTATGAGCCAAGCTAGAGGAGTACGGTTCGCGAAACTACGATGGTTATGCCACGGTGAGCGGGTGTTCCGGCATGTATTTCAGAGCTTCACATATTACAGCAGATATGATCTTATATTTGATTTTAAGGAGACTTGTTCCTCTACAATTGGCGCAGTTCAGAGGACCTACTTTTTTAGGATCGAACATACGATACTAAAGTTCGATTCATCGACCTAGTCAAGTCGATCTGCTCTTGGGAGTTTTTCTCAAATCACGTCAAACGCATCACGATTGTCTTCCGAGTTTGGAAAGTAAAGACAAAAAAGCTTAACCCACACTACCACACCACAGTCTTCAAATTTTCCGTCTGTGTGTTTGACTGTTAGCCTGCCATACGTATGAGAAACATTCAAAAAAATTTTTTTCAACTGAAAGAGACCTCGCCCTTTAACTTTTTTTTACTTCTCTAACTTATCTAACAAAGTTTGCGGTACTTTCTCCCAAAACACCCATCTTTGGGACATGAATAAACAGAAAATAAATGAATACTTTAAAAAGTAACGACTGCTCGTTCCATTTTCTAAGTCAAACAATATTCGTCCCCAAAAGTTTGATAATTTGACATACTCATAACCTCTTTTTCGTGAGCCAAATTCTTGTAGCATTTCCGGAAGCCAAAGATGTACATACACATACGGTTCATGTATTTCACACACACATTTTACACATTAGAGTAATTCCCATGAGCGCTAACGCTGTTTAAAAACAGTTTCCTCAAAAAAAAAAAAAAAATTAATACAACAGTCATTTCATGACAGACTGACGATGATGATGACAGCCTTGCAATTTGAGTTTTTTTTATGATAAAATATGTTTGCCAAAATATAAAATCCAAGACAAACAACATAAAACGACGTAAAAGTGTGAAACTCTTCAAATAAACGTACATATACTCGTATGTACTGTACATAGACATGGAGAGTCGGAACGCATTTCTCTTTCAAACTCAAATTTATATGACTCTAAAGTGTTGTAACTTCACGTGGCAGTTCCCATGGCGTCTTGTCTTATTTTGACTTAAACTTTTGAAAGACTTTTCTGTTCTCGTATTTTGCGAACAGCCCTTCCTGCCCGTATTCTTTATGATACAAATTAAATTAAATCCTTGACAAGTTATTCCTTTTTAAAATTTTCATATTTTCCTATGGAAACCTGGAGGAGAAATTTTCATAGAACATGCCGTTGAGTGAAACTCGGGACAAAATCAAATGCGAAACTTTTAAAAACAAATCGTAGTGAAGGAGTCAACACTTGACAGCAGTTGAAATGCGAGATGAAGCAAAAATGAAAATAATAACAATTTGTCAGCTTTGTAATGAAATCAAATTGCTTGAAGGATGCAGAGGAATTTAATTCAAGCCTCGCATACATGATGCAGATGCACTCCATTTGAAGGATGCAAGATACTCACACAGCATGTATAATGTTATTGCAAACACAGTAAACGGCAGAGTTTTACGTTTTAATTTTTAAAGGAAATTTTTGAAACAAAAATAGATTGCAAACTTTGGACCTGAAATAGGAGGAAAGAATATACGACTGGTAATGAAAAATGAAACGTCAGTCGTTCAGCAACTGCAAGAGCGCATAGACGTGTTGGCGACTTTGGCAGTATTCAATAAATTCGGTTTGTGATTAAGAAGTAATAAAATCAGTGAATTTTTAATAAGGGCAGTAGCCTAATTAAATAGGTGTTCGAGTTCGGTGCAGAGGGTCTCAGGATCGAACCCCAGCAGTGGCATTAGAGAAAGTTTTTTTCTTATTTCGTCGGTGTGGAGGAACACGATCTCGATCCCGACGCAAATTTAAAAGTGCACATCTTCTGGTTGAAGAAAATCGCCCAACAAAAAGAGAGGGAGCGGCTCCTCAAAGAATTTGAGGAGGCAAGTGGTGCTTTGATGGACCTGTCCGGTCCATCATCGTCGAGAACGTTGGAGTTGTCGGAAACAACAACAACAACAAATACAGAAGCGGCAACAGCCGCAGATCAGATAGCGGCAACAGCCGCTGACGAGATAGCTGTATCAACAGCAACAACAGCAGTTGCAACAACTGCAATTAAGAGGAGGCGGCGCTTAAAAGCGAAGCCGAACATGATGCCTAAGCAAAAGGCAAAGAAGGGAGCAGCAGCGGAGGTCGACGACGATGGAATGTCGACCAGCACAGAGTCCATAGTCAGTTTGAACTCAACATATGACTATGAGTCAAACGGTGGCGAGGGCCGTTACAACGGTAGCGGCAACTCCTTCGCTGCACTAGCAGACGGAGACGGTGTAGTTGACGACATAAACAAAAACACAGATAAGAACGAAGAAAAGCGACTGCAAGAGTTGAATATGATAATTCAGAAGCTGTTTGGCGAGATCGAGGCCATAAAAGCAAAGCAAGAAGCCCGTAGGAAAGCGGAATGCGAGGCCAAGCAAGAGAAAACTGCCAAGCAACAGCAGCTAGCAACAACAAAGGCTGCTGTCAATAAAAATGCAACCGCAGCCACAGCTAAAATAGCTGTAGAGGGAAAGAAAACTGCTACACATGAGCAGCCACGGGGGACCGCGACTAAAAAAGCCGCGCCATCGATCCCCAGCAAGAAGCAGCAGCCAGCAGAGAAGCAGAAGCCGAAGCAGCAGCAACAACAACAACAACAACAGCAGCAGCAGCCCCAAAAGAAGACCACTAAAAAGAGCAGGGTGCCCCCAATAAATACTCTAAGGATGGTATTCAACGACACAAAGAATTTATGTAAGTCCGCCATTGGCGATAGTTTTACTATTAAGAGACTCGGAGTTGATAGACATGCGATCCAATGCAATAGCATTGGTGAACATAAGATTGTTCGTGAGTTGTTAGCAAAGACAACCACTCAGCATTTCTCGTATACTCCCAAAGAGGAGAAACCTAAATGCATGCTTTTGAAAGGGGTAGAGCCTTCCTCTGATCCAGAGGAGCTCTTAACTGAACTCCGCAGGTTGGCGGGCGATGATCTCGACTTTATCGGGGTTAAGTCGTTCACCACGGCCAAGGCAAGACGGGAGAAGCGGCTATTGCCGATGTTCCTCGTCACCCTATCACCCAGTAGCCGTCTGGAGAGTCTAAGGAAAATCTCCGTCCTGGACTACCAGATGGTAAGATGGGAAAAATTAAACAGGAACGGGGACATATTACAATGTCTTCGCTGCCAAAGGTTCGGCCACGCCGCGTTCAACTGCCACATGCAGTCGAGATGCGTTAAGTGTGGTGAGAACCACAATAATAAAGAGTGTAAGCTCGGGGAGGCAAGGGTCGAAGACAAGACCCTGCTGAAGTGTGTTCTTTGTGGTGGAGATGGACACCCTGCTAATTATCGGGGCTGTCCTCGATACCAGACGATTAAAAAGTCAAAAAAAGCTGCTCCAACAGCAACTAAGGATGAGGGAAGGCAACCAGCCAGACCAATTCCAAGGGCCGTCGTTCCCGAAGTTTCCTACGCCCAAATGGCATGGGGGGCTGGGAAAACGGTACAGCCTCCTCAGAAAGCGGCCGCACAGCCATCTGTATCTAAGGCAGCTGCTGGGGAGTCAGAGGTGATGGTCGCTCTGCGTGTCATTCAGGCACAAATGAGCGATCTATCACGGCAAATAAGTGAGCAGGCGCGTAGGGTAGATGTGATCTACCGTGCAATGCCTACGCTTGCGCAATTTTTAGGTTAACGGGCGCGCTGCCGGAGAGGCCCTTCAAGATCCTAGCCGTGAATGTGAATTCGCTAGTTAGGATAGAACGACGAACCAACCTCTTTGAGTTGTTAAAAGACCAACGTCCAGATGTATGTATGGTTAGCGAAACTAGGCTAAACCAGCATCACAAAATGACGAATAACAATTACATTATCGTAAGGAGAGACCGACCCAACTCGACTTTCGCGGGTGGGGTTGCGATCTTCATACGTAAGGGCATTGCTCATAAGGTAATATATAGTGGTGAAGTACGCCGATTCCGGTTGCTTGAAGCGTGTATCGTATGCATCCCTCTCCAACAGGGGAGGCGGTTGTATGTGGTCGCAATCTATGCGCCGGAGGCTTCTCAACCCTCATGTTTTATAACAGAGCTCGAATCACTTTTTCGAACTCTGAAACTGAACTCAGAAGAAAACTATTTCCTTTTGGCCGGTGATTACAATGCTAAACACCAAGATTGGGGAAATAAATTAGCCAATCCAAGGGGGACCCAGCTATTCAATTGGTTGGGGCTTCACAGTATTGAGTGTAAAGTCGATCTACTGGCTACTGACAGGCCCTCATATCCTCGAAGTGGCTCTTATTTGGATCTCTTACTTTTAGACTCAAGACTTAAACTGACCGACGACATTCTTCGACGGACGAAAAATTGTTTGACGACGGTTGAGTACGAGAGTGACCACTGTGGACTTGCCGCCGTCATACTGCTTCCGAACGACCTTGTGGAACTGGAGGAGTACGTGCCGACGCACTCTTACAACTACGGTAAGACACGTTGGCCGCGCTTTTCCGGTGCCGTCTCAAGGGAACTTCGTTCGAACGGTATTGCGCCGCCATACAACAGGAATCTGTCGAACGTTGAGATCGATGGGTACCTGCAACGTATGGAGGATGCAATCCGTAGTACAATGGACAGGACAATTCCTAAATATAGGCAACATGACACTACGAACATGTACAGAAACGCGACAATAGACGCACTTTACAAACAAAAAAGTAGACTCCTGTCAAGACTCAAACTCTTGCACAGGAGGTTTACTGACCGACACGATTTGGAGATTAGAACTCTGAAGTCACAGATCAAAAATCTCCAACAGTTAATTAAAGAAAATTACAGAATATCTATATCTCTTTTCTGGAACAATAAAATTCGGGCTGTGCAGTCCAACAACCCGAGTATGTTTCCGGAAATAAACAAAATCTTTAGGAGAAAAGATCAAAATGACCTTCAGGGTATTAAACTCCAAAGGACGACAGAGAACAAAGACTTACTACTGACAATAGGAATAGATCCGGATGAGGCCATCTTGGATGATGACCACTTTATAGTGGAAGATGCTCAAGAGAAGGTAGAGACGGTGGGTGCTGTTTTCGAGCGAGTATATAAGGTGAATGAGTGCATTCGCCCGAATTACGACCTTGAAAATAGAGCCTTCGTTGGACACTTCTATCTTAGAGACGAGATCTCGCATTGGCGATCCGAGAATCCTGGTTTCACTAGGTTCAATGACGACCGACTTGCAAATGCAGTCATCGCCCAGCGAAACGGGGATAACACCCTGTTCGTTTCTAAGATGGACCTCTTGGACATCTTTCACAAAATAAAGAAAAAGAAGTCAGCTGGAGTCGACGGCATACCCAATGTTGTGCTGCGAAACCTCCCTTCGGAAGCGGTGGACATATACACCACGTTGTTCAACAATGCGCTGAATAATGCATATTATCCAGTGCGTTGGAAGACGGCAGTGGTCCATCCTCTCCTTAAAAAAGGGAAGGATGGTTCCAATCCAGCAAATCTCCGGTCAATTAGTCTTCTTCCGAGTATCAGCAAAGTATTCGAGAAAGTTCTCAATAGAGCTCTGTCCACATGGGCTGAGGACAAACATATTATTCCAGAAAATCAGTTCGGTTTTAAGGCGGGCCATGATACCATACATGCCGCGTCTAAACTAGTATCTGATATTCAATGGAACAAAGCTAAAAAACAGTGTACGGGTGCATGTCTGGTTGACTTGGAGAAGGCTTTCGATACCGTTTGGTTAGACGGTCTTTTCTATAAGTTGATCAGGTATGGCATGAGTAAACCATTGCTTTATATTCTGAATGACATGCTTCATGGTAGAACGTTTGTTGTGAAAAGTTGCAATATAACTTCTACCAGAACTTTTAAAATACAGAACGGTCTACAACAGGGGGCGGTGAATTCGCCTATTTTGTTTAGCATTTTCACCGGCGATCTTATTGGTTCTCTTCACCATGCTATAGCGTACGCTGACGACCTCATTGCGTACAGAACAGGTCCAAAGATCGAAGTCATCAGAACACTCTTGCAGCGTGACTTCGATAAGATCCAGCAATATTGCGATGACTGGAAGTTGAAAATCAACTTCCAGAAATCGGAAACAATTGTGTTTAGGACCCCGTTGGCTCGGGCTTCATGGGATACGAGAAAGAACTGGCGCAAGCTGGTGATCGTTGATCTGTATGGTAACCCACTGCCAAACAAAGTAGTAGTCAAGTACCTCGGCATCTGGCTAGATCAGTATCTATATTTTAACAAACATATGGATGCGGCTCTGGCCAGGGCTAGAGGAGCTTTTGCTCTGACAAGGCGACTGTTTCACAGCAGACAACTTGATAGCAGAGTGAAAGTGATTTGCTACATGGCCCTCATAAGGCCAATGATTGTCTATGGGTGCCCCGTGTGGTTCAACGTTACAGCGTCTCAAATGGAAAAGATTCGGGTGTTTGAGAGACAGTGTCTGCGTACCTGTCTTGGATTACACAGAACACCAGAGTCGGAGTACACAAAATATTATCCCAATGAGGTCCTTTACAACGGGGCTCAAATAAACAGGATCGACAACTTCATTATAAAACTGACTCGTGGTCACACGGTAAGAGCGATGACCTCGACCAATGGCCTGATCTTTGGGGCTTATTACCCCAACAGAGAGTATTTGGAAAGAACACGCTTCAGTGGATTTGTCCCACCGGAGGCTTTCCTCTATTTTGATATGGAAGGGCTGATTCAGGATAGGTTGGCGGTTCCGCTAATCTACCACGTCTGCCGTAAGTCCGTGGAACGACGGCTCCTTTATAGCCGAGACGTCACCGCAGTAGGCGGAGACGTTGAAGAGCTCCTTCGGTTCAGTAGGGCGGTCTCAGATCGCGATCGTCGTGACGTTGTTAAAATGTCAAACATGTTCTGGTGGTTGTCTGAGCACGAAACTCAAATTGATATTGATAGCGAGTCGCCAATGGCTGGCTTACACAGGTTTAGCGTGTAAGTCTTAGGGTATAGGAGGTGGGCACAGTGGCATACAAAAAAAAAACCAAAAAACCAAAAAAAAAAAAAAAAAATTAAAAACCAAAAAAAAAAAAAAAACCAAAAAAAAAAAAAAGTACAAAAATCTAAAAAAAATCATAAAACATAAAAATTCCAAAAAATACGAAACAGAAAACAAAAAAAAAAAAGCTACTGTGGCTGCTCTAGGTTTAAGTAGATTTAAATAGATTTAAGTAGTTTTAAGTAGTTTTAATAAAAACCAAAAAAAATATGATCCAGCAAACTAAGTTTTTTGTTTTTAAATTTTCTTAGTTTTTAACCATAGTTCTAGTTTGTAAATCCGTATAAGTTATCTTTAGGCCGAAAGGCATTAGAATTAAGATATTGAGTAATTTAGAGTACCCGCTTAGGGTCAGTAAGTTAGTTAAGTTGTTATATAAGCTAGTTTTATACATTTTTGCTAGCTCCTAAGTAGATTTAAGAAAAAGAAATAAAAAATGAATTAAAACTGAAAAAAAAAAATGAAAAATGAAACAATGACGATTGAATTCATAAGAAGCGAAATACTGAAAGAGAAGTTTGAGCAAGTTTTGGATTAGAACCACAATCTTGTGCAAAGCAAAGTAATGCTAAATAGAGATAAATATATAACACTAAAAACGCAAACACAGGGTGGCCCAAACACAAGTTTTTTTTTTTTTAAATCTAATAAATTGATTGTTAATAAGTTTTTACATGTATTATAGCTTCATATGTAATAGAATTTTCAGATGTTAAGTTTTCGTACGCTGAACCTCTGCTGTCCGACGAAAAATGAAAAGGCGCCGGGAGAAGATGGAAAGGAGAAAGGACTTACTTCCCGACTCAAAGCTTTACTTAATGACATCCTAAATACACAAGAAGTTCCAACATCTTTCAAGAAGGCAGTCATTTTTCCGATCCATAAAAAAGGTGACACAAATAATGTTGAAAATTATGGAGGAATCTCGTTTATGAACGTAATTGCTAAATTATTTTGTGGTGTGCTTGCCAGCAGGCTTGAAAAGTGGGCTGAAGGTAACAACATAATTTCAAAGTTTCAAGCGGGTTTCAGAAAAAACTTCTCCACTGTAGACCACATCTTTACCTTAACATCGATAGTTAAAGCAGCACAAGCCAGAAACAAGAAGACATATGCGTTTTTCGTGGACTTTAAATCTGCCTTCGATCTTGTCAACCGAAATGCTCTTTTTTACAAGCTTTCCCTGTTAAGTATGTCAACGAAGTTCATTCATGTGATAAAGGAAATGTATACTCAATCAAAAGCAACTGTGTGGGATGGGGCAGAACTATCAAATTGGTTTGAAACGGACACCGGAGTAACACAAGGGTGTCTTCTAAGTGCTCTTCTTTTCGCACTTTTCATCAATGATGTTGAAACTTGTCTGCCTGGAGGTATCCGAATCGCTGATCTGACCATTAATGTTCTTTTGTATGCCGATGATTTGGTTATTCTCTCTGAATTGCCTGAGAACTTACAACTGATGATAAATCGACTACCTGACTATTGTATTAAATGGGGGCTTACGATCAATATTAATAAGTCCAAAATAATGACGTTTTCTAGATCTACCCGAAATCATGCTGCATATACTTGGATGTTCAATAGAAATGTATTGGAGATTGTAAGCAAGTATAGGTACCTAGGAGTTAATATTAACAAAACCATTGACTATAAGGAGCATATAGCAATGAAATCTACTTCATCACAAAGCCTGCTTAACATGTCATGGAAAAATATTTTTTCGAATCAGCGTATTGCACTGTCAGCAAAATACAAGATATTTAATGCTGTTGTTAAGTCTTCTCTATGTTATGCTGCGCAAGTTTGGGGAATAAATGAGTTTGAGGCAATAGAAAAATTTTAAAGGGGCTTTCTGAAGAAACTGTTCAATCTTCCGATAAAAACGCCAACTTATGCTCTACATCTCGAAACGGGTCTAGCTAAAATCTACACATACACTCTCAAGCTGCATGCAGACTACATCCTAAGGGTGCTTGCGCATCCAGAAAATCGGCTAACCAAACAAATGGCATTGTACGAACTTAGAATCGCGGACTGGTGGATGGCGAAGTGGAAAGACTTAGGAAAGTATTATGGAGAAACCTTGGAACTGGATTATAGTAATTTGTTGCGCTTTAAAGAACGGCTCTACAAAATAATCCAAACTCAGGAAGACATAGTAAGGATTGAATTCATTAAAGAAGCTCAAAAGTCACAAAGCAAAATCCTTTATTCTCAATTGAAACTGAACTTAATGGAAGCAAGTTATTTAAACTATGCGTAGACTTATAAGGAAATATCTCTGATTTTCAAGACAAGATGTGAAGTCTTTGGACTTAATGGAACACCATATAACAACAGCTTCTATCAATTTTGTTCATTGTGTAATCTGAAAGCTAAAGAAGACTGCTTTGTATGTATTGATGTATGCAGATGTCCATATTTGCACCACATCGACTTTCATACTTCGGAAAAAAATCACTTACATTACAAGAAACAATAACATTGTTAAACTATAGTGCTTGGAAAAAACTCTACCTCTTTTTGAAAGACATATTAAAATAAAGAAAGTTACTTATAACAGAATTTGAATAGATAACTCTCCTTTTACTATTTTTTTTTTTTTTATTATAAATATTAAATCCTTTTTTATTAATTTGCCAACCGAGCTGACGGCAAAGCCAAGGCTTTAAATTCATTAAAAATATTTGTAAATGATGTATTAATATACCAATAAAATGAATACTTTACTTACTTACTTACTTACTTACTTATTTAATAGAATTTTCTATGATCAAGGATTGCTTGGAAGCGGTTAGCTTTACTCCTCGTTTCCATATTGTTGGCATAGCAACGATTATTCACGGCTCCCTTCAAACAGAAAATGTCTAAAGAAGCCGAATCGTAGCTCCAAGGCGGACAATTGCAGAGGTTACTCAAGCAACGCCATTGCCTCTTATAGATTTTTTAAAGATTCAACTCCATAAGAGTTTTAAAGCTTTAAATCTTCGTAAAAAGGTCGATAACACCCAAAAGGCGCCAAAGAAGAGGAATCAACTGCATGAACTGAAAAATTCTTAATAAATGCTCTTTTGAATAACAATTTGGGAGTACTGGTTTCCAATTGAGTGAGAAATATGAAGTATCTTTCCATTTTTCACAAATACTAATAAAATTCAGTGTTTGTGAAATGGAATAAACTTAAAATGATAGAAGAAAATATAATGTGTGGTAAATTTTCGTCAACGACTAAGGAGATATTTTGCTAATTTCTGCAACTCTACAATTTAATACATTTTAGGAATATATTTTTGAAATTCATCAAAAATGAACACGGCGAACATTTTTTTTCTCATGTCTTCATGTCAAATAATCTTACGGGGTGTATTATTTAAGGTATGTGCTTAAAAAAATTTTATTCTGCTTGATGCGATTTACCAGGCAATATGTCAAAACAACTTATGCATATAAATAATACATTCAGCTGTATAAAGCCAATAAAAAAAAATAGTTTATTAAAATAACGAAAATATTAGAATTGCATATTATAGAGAAATGTTTGGTTTTATATCTTATCATTGTTGTGAAACAAAATACTCACCAAACTTAAAAGCTCAAAGTTGTTGTTATAATAATATTGACTTCTAATTAATCAGTTTTAGCGTAAGTCTATAGTCGTTTAAAATCAACTTAAAATAACTCTTAGTGCAGTCAACACTTCAAATATTACTCATGAAGCATTACAAGGTTATTTTAACTTTACACTTTCCTCAGAGTAAATTTAAATTCAGAAACACACAATTTAAACTATTTAAAACTTTGCCGTAACTAATTTGACGTTTGTTAATCTAAGTTCTGAGTCAAGTACTTCAAGACAAAAGCTAAACTTTCATTCCAAATTCTAATTTGTCTGAGCTGTCGAATTTCCAACCGAATTTTTTGTAAAATTGCCGTCAACGTTTACATAGAACCGGCACTTTCTCTGGAAAACTCGTTGACTTTAGATTCGAGCTATTTTTTTTTTTTATTATTTAAAAAATAGCGTTGGAATCCAATCGAATCTTTTTTTCAAAACTTCATATTTTAGATAGATGCACCCTGTGCCCATAATTATCTTGCAATACACAACTCAAAAATGATCTTCAAAACCACTTTAAAACTTTTTATTTAAAGAGTGAGTAGAAAAATTTTCAACGATTTCTGAGCAATAAGTAGGTACTTAATTAGGTTTCAAATAAGCCTTGCAAAGTGTCCTTGTGAAAAACGCTTATTAAGAATTGTTAAAGATATCCTAAAGAGTTTTCGGCTTCACATAACAAAAACCACCATAAAGAGCTAAATTAGAGGTTATTATATGAAATAGCATTCTGAAGATTAAATGAAGTGCTAGTTAACTAATGAGCAATTTTTTTGGATGAAATTTAAAGAACGTGTGTGTGGCTTGGGTATTTTATTTCGGCCACAACCTGCTTTCAAAAAATCTATGTTTTTTCAAGACAATTTACTTTGTTTTGAATGAAAGTATAAGTCATCAAACAAAAATGCGTCTGGCTTCTCACGTTGCTTAATTAAAACTGAACTGATACTCAAGACTCAACAAACATATATAAAAGCTTACGGTTCAAATATATAGGCAAAACAAAATGGAAAAGTTACAAAGAAACTGTCTTTTAATCTGTCGATTGCTTAGTTATTTTTTTTTTTTTTTTTTTTTTTTTTGTCAGGAGTAAATCTTCAAAAGACACTTAGCAGTATTCGATACCAAGTAGTGTGGGATTCTTACCCACTAAAAACTCCTCGTAATCAGAACCAATCTATGAACGATCGACAACAGATTTTTCTTTCTCAATAATATTATCGCTTTAAGGGAAGCTTAAACTTTTAATGCTTCCCATGACTTTTAGGCCATTAGCTCGTGTGGCTTGGTTCTTCTTAATCTCCGAACATTGCCTCTCGTATTTAATACGGACTCCATTTCAGAGTTGATATGACTATGCAGTCGCTGATTGTGTGATACAGCATGTTTTCTTACAACTTCTGTAACCGTTTCTATTTGTAGGTCACGATGTAAATCGCTATTTCTTATATACCATGGTGCATTTACTATTCCACGAAGGACTTTGTTTTGGAACTTTTGGATGATTTCAGTATTTGTTTTCTTTGAACAGCCCCATAATTGGATTCCAGAGGTCCAAACAGGTCTAAGTACTTGTTTATAAAGCATTATTTTATTTTCGACAGATAAGTCCGAATTTCTACCGAGTAACCAGTACATTTTTCTATATTTCAAGTTGAGCTCTTCCCTTTTCTTTTTGATATGCTCTTTGCATTTTAGCTTTGCATCCAAATTCATCCCAAGGTATTTGGCCGTATTGGCGTAAGGTACAGCTTGATTGTTGATGAATATTTGAACGTAGCTTAACTTTTTATTTGTAAAGTTTATATGTGCAGATTTAGCTTCATTGAGCTTGATACGCCATTTTTTGGTCCAATCACTAACGGTGTCGACGGCATTTTGCAATTTCTCAGCAGCCTTGACGACGCACTTACTGGATGCCAAAATTGCGGTATCATCTGCAAAAGTAGCCATAATGGTGTTGTTATCCACTGGAATATCCCTTGTATATAGCAAATACAGGGTAGGTCCTAGGACGCTTCCTTGTGGAACACCGGCTTGTATATTACATAGCTTTGAATATTCTTGATCATACCGTACTCTGAAGAGCCGGTTTGAGATATAAGATTTTAGTATTTCGTAGTACTGCCTGGGTAGGTCCCTTTGCAGTTTGTACTCTAGCCCCTCATGCCATACCTTGTCGAATGCTTGAGCAACATCTAAAAATATAGCCGAACATACTTGTTTTTCTTCTAATGCTTTTTCAACTGCATCCGTTATTCTATGAACTTGGTCTATCGTGGAATGTTTATTTCTAAATCCAAACTGATGATTTGGGATTAGATTTCTTTCTTCTATGACTTTGCTTAGTCTTTTCAGTAGCAATTTTTCAAAGACTTTTGCCATTATTGGTATAAGCGATATTGGTCTGTAAGACGTCACTTCTGTTGGTGGCTTACCTTGCTTTGGTATAACAATTACTTCAGCAATTTTCCAATGATGTGGGACATATTGGGTCTTTAGGCATGCATTTATTATGAATTGGAGTTTTATGAAGGCTTTTGATGGCATTTCTTTCATAACCTGAGCAGTTATTAGATCGTACCCAGGTGATTTTTTGTTCGATAGTTGATTTCGACACATACTTTTTATTTCTTTGAGTGTGACAATTGGTATGTCAACTTCATCGACTTTATCAATAAACTGTAAGCTGTTTTCAGATGTATTTGCTGGGAATGGCTTAAAAACATTCGCAAGATGTTCTGCAAATAGGTTAGCTTTTTCTTTCGGATTTCCGATCCAATTCCCGTTTAGAGATTTTATTGGAGGGTTTTGTAACTGCGGTCTTTTCAGGCGCTTAGCTGCTTTCCAGAGCGAATAATCGGTTGAAGCATCAGTCGTTAAATTTTTCAGGAATCTACTTAATGAATCATTTTTGAATTCGTAGATTTGTTTTTTCAGTTCGTTGCTTAGCCGGTTAAACGCTGTTTTGTCGTCTGGAAATCTAGTATTTTGCCATTTTCTTCGAGCTCTTCTCTTCTCCAATATCAACTCTCTTATCTCGGCAGGGTATTTTGTTTCAGTTTGCTTCCTACTCGAGTAAGTTGGTGTACTTTCTTCTGCAGCTTGTTGAACATCGGCAATGAATTGTTCTACTTCAAGGTCTATTTGCTCTTTTGTTTCCATAGGGGATCTGAGATTTATATAGCTTTCAAGCTTTTCTCTGAATTCACTCCAGTTTGTTTTATTATTTACTAGCTTAGGATTACTTTTTTCCATTATCTCCGATTCATTAAGTGATAAAATCACCGGTGTATGATCTGATGATAAGTCATATTTACCTTCGACTCTTATATGGTTTCGTTTGATACCTTTAACTATGAAAAAGTCAACAAGGTCTGGTATTTTACTTGAATCCGATGGCCAGTATGTTGGTGATCTGGATGAATAAAACTCGCAATTGTATTTGAGGCATGCTTTGTAAAGCCTTCTGCCTTTTGTTGTTATAAGTCTGGATCCCCAATGGGTGTGCTTAGCATTAAAGTCACCGCCAACAAGGAAGTTATGTCCTAGTAGTTTTAGCAGTTCTGTATAATCATCTTCAGTCGGGGAACGCCTCGGCGGGCAGTATATTGATGCCAACTTGAAGTCTTTCTTTTTCATACCAATACTAATTATTGTTACTTGCATATTCTCGTTTGTAAACATAACTTCTTCATGGTGTTTTAAGCTCTTTTTTATGAGGATTGCCGATCCACCTCTAGCCTTATCAGCTGGATGAGGAGCGTGGTAGCAAATATAGTTTGATATTAAATCATCAAGAACCAGTCCACTTGAGAAATGAGTTTCGGACACCAGACAAATATCTATGTGTTCGATGTCTAAGAAGATTTTTAATTCTGATAAATGGTGTAAAAGACCGTTTGCATTCCATGTTCCAATTTTTAGTGTTCTGTCCATCATTGTTTCTTAAGAGCGACTTCTTCACTTAGCCGTTTGATGTTCAAATCCTGATTGTCAATTCTTTTAAGAACAAGTTCAAGAATTTCTTTAATGGAAGTTTCTTCATTCTTCCGCACATTTTTAACAATCTGTGAATAGGATTTATTTTCGTCGCTTTTGCTTTTAACAGCTTCCTTCGGAAGTTCTTTCTTACCTTTATCCTCAGCTTCAGGAGTTCTTTTTGTGTTTGCTGGATTGCTGGGCTTTATTTCACCGGATGTCATTTTGCTTTTGGATTTTTGAAATCTTTTAGCAACTGGACAGCCTCTATAGCTTGCAGGGTGATTACCTTGACAGTTTACACATTTTGCTTTCTGTTCTTTGCTTGATGGACAGTCTTTAGTTGCATGTTTTTCTTCACACTTAACACAAGCAAACTCGCGGTTGCAATATTTTTGGGTGTGGCCAAATGCTTGGCATCGTTTACATTGCGGAACAATTTTTGATTTTCGCAGTGGTTCAATTTTGACTTTTATGCCCAAGATTGATCGAATACTATAGACATTTTCAAGACTTTGTTTGCTGTCGAAAGATAGCGTGAATAAAGGCAGTGATCTCTTTATTATTATTGGTTCCCCAGCAGAGTTCTTAGTAGTCTCATTTTTAATAAGATTGACTGCATCATAGGCTTGGAAGCCTGCTTGAACAAGGTCTTCTACTAATTCTTTTGGAGAACATGAGGAATGTAGGCCTCTGGCTATTACTTTTATTGGTCTTGTGGATTTGTTTTCATAGGAGTGCCACTGGATTTTATGTTTGCTTAGTTCCTCAGTGACCAGTCTATAGTCATCATCTTCCTCGACATTGACTTTCCAATTGTCTTTGTTATACGATGTATATTTGCAAGCTTTTTTAGTACATTTCTCTATCATTTTCTTAAGATCTCCAAAATTTGGGAATCCTGTGATCATAATTGGTGGTGGTACAGTTTTTCTGTTGCCTTTAGACAAAGACTTCGGTTTAGCATTGGCTAGCACATTATTTGCATTATTCTTTGTAGTACCCAAGTCTTTTTTATTTTCATTTTTCGAAGTTTGCTGGTTCTTTGTATGGAATTCGGGGCTACCTTCCGCTTTTCGTTTTTTAGCAGTGCGCTTACTTCTTTTTCTTTCAGTTTCAAATAAAAGTTCTTCTTCGTCAGTTTGATACACAGTAACAGTATCTTGTTGACTTGTCTGAACCGTAGACTTGTGTTCCTTGTCAAATAGGGACACCTTTTCTTCGAGTCTTTTTACTTGCTCCTGAAGACTTTGAACTAAGGTTTCAAGTTTCTTTCTTGCTGCTATTTCCTTTTGCCATTCATCATAGTAATCTTTTGATTTGGTTTGGCAGTTTTCTTTGATTTCTTTAAAACTCTGTTGTCCTGCAGTGTCGATCATTTCAGAGACATTGGTTTCTTTTTGGCTAATGACTTTTACGTCATTTGTCTTAGTTGGGGTTTTCGATGGTGTAACCCTTTGGGAGTAGTTTTTTGGTGGAGTTCTCTGTATTTTCGTACTCCGTTTACCAAAATTTTTAAGCAATAAGTGGTCCTCCCCAGAATCCGTAGGACCGATCTCTTTAGAGAGTGGATTTTCCAATTTTGCTGGACTGCCACCTGGGGTAATAAATCTGTTTGTTTTGTTCATTGCCATAAAATTTTTCAACTTTTTTTTTATGATACAAATAGGTCAGTTACTTCTATTCGCATTTTATATTCAGCCGTCCCACTGGGATCAGACGCTGACCAGTGTGCCGCACAATATGTGTCAGACGCTCTTGGATTTATTGTTGAGCTGGTACATTCAGAGTGATATTTTTCTTGCTTTGCTCCTAGTTCCTGAAAAGATAACTCAGGTGACACAGCTCGTGGATCAATTGATCCAACGCTCGTCGTTAGTTGGTTATCCAGCGGGCACCACTTGGAGGTGACGATGCGATTTTGCTCCGCCGATTGCTTAGTTATGGAGAATAAACAGTAATTTCATTTACATTACAAAGTATCAAGAGCCACTTACATTTTTCCGACACAGCATCACTTTGGAAATAAGTTTTCCATTTTTTGCCATGTAGATATTCTCTCTGAAATGATTTTGATTTTGAGGGGTGAATAGTTGCCAGAGTCGAAATAGTCTATTATTTGATAATAATGTATATGACTTGGTTGGATCATTACGAAGGTTCCCAATAAAGAGAACTCAAATTGGGATATTAGGGTACAGGTGCCAGATCAATTTCATTTGGAAAGAGCATGTCGGAAGCCTGTGTCTGTACATACATAATAATAATAATAATAATATTTACTGTTTATCATAGTTTCACAGTAAGATACAATTCAATTCAATTTATTGAGAAGCATAATTTAATTTGTTACATTTTTCTGAATTAATACCTAGTTAGAGATATAGGACAATTTGTTTTCCTTTACAGCTATGATAATATGGCAATATATAATGAAATTAAGATTTTATTATAAATTTTGTTTTTTCAAGGGAAAGCTACAATTAAAACCCTTTTTCAACACTTAAATCTAATATTGCAATAATCCCTATAATATTCGTAAATATTGGATTTGTGTATAACAAAAATAAATTCGATTTTAACAAAATTTTATCTTGATAATACTAAATCTTTGATTAATTCATTTTCTGAAAAGCAAAATTTTTCATAAAACTTTTGTGTGGAATCCAATATATGTGTATCTAAAAAGTTGATATCAGCTAGCTCATGAAGTCGGTAAGTAGAAAAATGCCATGGCAAACCAAAATTTTGTATCTATCATAATGCCAAGATATCTGCAGTGCTCAGACCAATCAATACTAAATCCGCCCATTTGCAGTTGAACATTATTTGGCAAGAAACATTCTTTTCGTCGACGCGTAAACCAAATAGCTTGTATTTTGGCAGGGTTAACTTTGATTTTCCATTTAAAAAAGTATTTTTCTAACGTAGTTAGAGATATTTGTAATGTACGCTGTACATGTGTACATCCAAGTAATGTATTCCTGATGTAAATATGGCGGTGTCATCAGCAAACATGGCAAGCTTCACGTCACTACCAAGATCAGGCAAATCAGAAACAAATAATGTTAAAAAGAATAGGGCCAAGTACAGTTCCTTGGGGAATTCCATATTCAACCTTTTGCACAGAAGAATTTTCGTTTTGAACACTAACTATATACTTTCTCTCACTAAGAAAACTTTGAATCATTTTAATAATCTCAATTGGAAAATTGAACTTTAATAGCTTATGTAGCAGTGCGTCGTGCCATGCCGTGTCAAATGCTTTTTCTATGTCAAGTAAGATTAATCCAGTTGATTCCTTAGTTTGAAACTTATCTTTGACATGTTTTTTAATTCTTGCCGAACTGATAGTCAGGCAACATATCGTTTTCATTTAAATGGTTTTCGAGCTTATCTTTAATAACTCTTTCGAGAAGTTTACCTACGCAACTTAGTAAACTAATTGGTCGGTAGCTGTTTATTTCGTCCTTAGGCTTACCTGGTTTAGGGATTGGTATTACCTTTGCTATTTTCCAGCAGTCAGGGAAGTATCTAAGTCTTAAGCAAGCGTTAAGAATTATATTTAAATAACGCAATCCTGTTGGAGGAAGAGCTTTTAAGAGCTTATTATGAATATTATCTAATCCAGGACATTTTTTGCTTTTCTGGTTCTTAATTAAATCTTTCAATTTTTCAAGTGAAACACTAATTTCAGAGGGGTGAAAGTTTGATTCAATGATAGACATTGAATGATTGACATCCGCACAAGTTATGGGGTCACTAAAATCGGAAGTGATTATATGATTTTTCGCAAAATTTGTAGCAAATAGATTAGCTTTATCCTAAGCAGCCAAGTATAGCTCATTTTGTACTTTAAGAGGGGGTATAGTTACGCCTCTTTTCTTTATAATTTTGGAAACTTTCCAGAACGGTTTGCTTGCCTTATCGAGGGAACAGATATGGTTATTCCAACGATAGTTTTTGAAGTCGGAGATTTCTTTTGCAATTGCTTCATTCAGAAATTTCGTACTCTGTCGGAAACAGTCGTAACGATAGCGAAGCCATTTCCTTCTTTCAGCGTTTCTAAGTCTTATTAAAAGAATAATATTGTTGGGTAGACGAGTTGAATGTATATTCTTTGCAGGATATTTAGGTAAAGCAAAGTCAGCAGCGTTGTTCAGTAAGTAAGTGATTGAAACTATTACACGTAGAATCAATTTCTGTTTTGCTATTGACTGGAGAAATATTATTCAATCTACAGTTTGTATTTATAAACGACGTGAACCTATTCCAATTAGCAGCAGAATACTTATAGTATAATCTAGGCTGCTGAGTTTTTAATGTAAGATTAACATTCATGTTAACTGGTAGATGATCTGAAATTTGATCCCAGCTGATTATAAGTGAATGGTCGATCACAATTGGAAATCATATTGGTAATATAAAAATCTAATGTCGAAGGATTTTTAGACTGAGATTTTGGAATATAAGTGTAATTGGGAGGATAAAGTAATGCAAAGTTTGGGTGCCTCTCTAAAATTCCATATAGAACATTGCCCCAACAATTTGCCCTAATACAGTTCCATTGTTGATTGCGACAATTTAAATCACCACCAATAATGATTTTCTGTCGATAACGAAAAATTGACTTTAATTCATTTTTGAAAAGAGTTATTTTTTCAGTAGTTCTGTTACCGCCAGGAAAATAAACACAATAAATGCTAAGTTTAGAGTTATCATTAGTATAAACATCTATTCCTACCGATTCAACACAACGTAGTTTTAGATTTGTACATACTGAGTGCTTGATATCTTTTCTTATGACGATAGCTACGCCACCACCTCTTTCGTTTCTCCTGTCTAGACGATAACAATTAAAATTTAAATGTGAAAATGCTTTGCCTACTTTAAGCCAAGTTTCTGTAACTAGTGCTGTATCAACTTTTTTGTCAATAAAGAAATTAAAGAATTCTATGCTTTTTTTATTGATGCTTTGAGCATTCCAAGTGTCAATGTTTAAGTTATTGTTATTATGCATCATGATTATTTGTGTAAATATATTTAATGGCTAATGATGTTATTACATTGAATTAATCGCTTTTACTTTGACAAGCGCTTAATTTGGTTAGAACTTCATTTAAGAGAGAATTAATTTCATTAAAAGAGAATAAGTTATTTGAAGGCATTTTGCTCTTACTATTATTATTTAAATTAGACTGTGGTTGTGGTCGCTGATGTTGATGCTGGGTTCTGTTGATCGGTGATGTGGATGGTAATAGATCAGCTGGTGGACGATTTGATTGATTAGCCCTGTTCACACTGTACAATTAGTTGGACAGACTTAGGCTTGACAAACCAATGCTTGATAGTGTGAACCCTTCATACGACCGCTTGTCCAACTTGTTGGATGGTTTTCAAAAATTTTTGAAAATCTAGAAGTTGGATGAAGTGGGAGGGTATGTGACATAAAGTTGGACGACAAGCTTGATAAGTGTGAACGCAAACTACATCAGACCATCCAACTTCCATCAAACGAAGTCTGTCCAACTAATTGTACAGTGTGAACTGGGCTATTGTGATTGTGAGAATGGGAGTATGATGGTAATGAGGGGAGTTGTGTGAGGGATTGTGGATCGAATTGTTTTTGTTGAATCGTTCTGGAAGATGTTGGCTTGTAGTGGTTTGGTTTACGTTGATGAGGTGAGAGTTTTTGACGAATATCTATGCATTGAATGCGGCTAACGCATTTGAGATCGGAAGATTTGTGTGGTCCATTGCAATTGGTGCATCGAATCACGTCAATCACGGCAATTGGCACAAAAACTTTTGATGTTACAATGCATGGAACCATGGCCATATAGTTGGCAATTGTAATTGAGCAATTGAGTCACTTTACCTGGATTTTGTTTTTTAAAATCCCATCGGATTAAGGTTTTAAATAAAGTTGAGTGATTTTTTTTCAGTTCGTTTAATTTAATGATTCCGCGTATACACCATACACTACATAAGATATAGTTTTTAGCTTGGAGGCTAGATTTCACGTTGTTGTTGATCATTTTGATATCGATGCACTTAATACCAGATGACAGTAATTCTTTTTTAATCTGATTTACGGGCATCAGATCAAGTTCCAATAAAACTACTTTTAATGGGCGTGTATTTTTACGGGAATAAGTAAAGAATTCACACGATTTCTTTGTAAGTTCAGATTTTACACTTTCGTAAACTTCAATAGAGGGGGAGAGAATTTTTTGTCCAAGTGAAATGTTTTTAATGAGATAGTTTTCAATTTTTAATTCATTAAGAATGGAACGAAGTTGTTCGCATGACGATTTTAAGACCACAATGGGAGGCACACTTTCTTTGATTAATTTCAAATTAACACTGTCTTCGGTGATATCCTCCGCGTCTGCCATAAGGCTTTGAAGCGGTTGAAAGTAGTTTTGGTTATTAACCATTTCGATTTTATTATTTTTACTTTTGTTTTAAGTTAAAAGTTGCCGCCATCACCAGAATCGCAACGAACTCGCTTATGAGAAATTTTTACACTTTCTATAATTCGCGATAGGATAGATTAGGTATAGTTGTACTCGCTTTGACTGCTAGCACATGAATGATCACAGTAAGATAAATTTCATGGTTTGTGAAGGCTTTACAAAGTTAACAAAAAGTTTTTTTAAAATAAGTTACATATTTAACATGTAAGAGACTTCATCTCTCACAATATGTGCTCACCAATCAATGATATATCTGGCAACCCATTTACGATATCATGCACTTGCCAAAATGTCAAATGAAAGCTTTAATTTTCTAAACACATATTATTATGTATGTATTCGTTTCATTTTAAGATCTCTCTTAAATAACTGAATGATCGCACGATCTTTGCACAGTTTTATATAATTACTATTAGATTACTGTAATGTAAGAAACAGCTTATCATATGCTTCTTAAAAGCTTTTCTCATAACATTTTCTGTAATGACAAGTCAGTCTTAATAAAGTACTCGCATGAAGACGTTGTCTGGTGCAAACGCAATGCAACTAGTTTTATTTTGAGTTTTTTTTAGTTTAAACCTCTTACAAACATAATAGTTATATATTGAACGAAATAAAGATCAATGAAAACTGCGAACGAGTGCTATACCTTGAGAATTAAAAAGATGTGCGCAAGCGCAAGCGCTTTCCTCGAAGCCTTTGGGTGTAGTTTGACTCAACGTACTGTGGGTCAAATATATGGCGATGGTGCACAGTAGTCTGTATTGATAAGATAGACCTCTGTTTCTTTCGGACAACATACCAAAATACAAAAAGAATTAAGAATTTTTCAATTTGAAATCTATTTTTACTACTTACGATATTTTCAAGGCAACCGGAATAAGTTAAAGTATAAAAATAGTGCCGTAGGAACAGCTTTTGGAAAAGAGCATTATTTATACGCTCAAATGTACGTGTTAAAAAATGCCTTTTGTTTGTGTATCACCTGAAAAGCCCTCATTGATCCGATGAAGGTTACAAGGGATCAAAGTAGGTGCACTAAAACTAGAAACGTAGAAAATTTCTGCTTAGGAAAGACAGAGTTGCTATACTACAAGCATCTCCTCAGACCAATAATCACTTAGGTACTGCTTCCCTGCTGGGTTTAGTACATCCAAAACCAGCATAAAAAGCTCAAAGCATTTGAGAGGAAATTTCTGAAGATCTGCACAATACTCAACTTTGACCGTCAATAACAGAAGTTCTCCAACAACAAAAAACTCTACGAAGTAACAGGAATTGTGTCCAGTGCTATCTCGCAGTGAGTTTGTAATCCAGCTCTATCTCGCTGTGAATTTAGTAGCACGTGCTGTCTCAGATCAAAACCCTAATCAACGTTCTTGTAGTGTATTCAGTTGCGAAGCTGAAACAAAATGTCTCCGACTGACTTTGCGATTCTGAAGACAGAAGAACTGAATCACAGGGTTACTCGAACCAAGTCAGGGTGCCGAGACTTACCCATTATTGAAGTCTCAAACTCAGGACTTTAAGCTTTGACGTGTCATCGTTCGAGAAGCTTGTCCTGAAACCCAGAACATTAACAAGTAAATTCCATTGAGATGAATATTTAAAATAATCTTACTGTTTCAAGTCGTTACTGGCAGTTGCCCCTACTTCACCATCTCTCGTCTCGTCTTGTTCGTTCTGTTTCGATCGTATTGTAGGTGCTGTCATTGTCATTTTTCGAATCCTTGATGAAGACCACTGATAATATTTATATTCATTATTTTAAAAAAAGTTTGGCTGCTTCTATAACTAACCTTGGATCCTTAGATAAAAAGCATCCTCATATAATCTTCAGCCTGTTTATCTTTTGTCAATATAATCACAAGATGGAAAGTAAGATGAATTGACTATGATCAACAACGTTCACAGCCAGTTAGATAGATTTCCCATGAATCTTGGTTCATGTAAACAGGAACAAGAGAAGCGGTTCCACCAGGATTTGAAAATCATGAAAGATTGATGGTGAGGTCGATGGTGCGGTCGATAAAACAAACACATGAGAGCTGATTACAGCTTGTGCATCGCTAAAAACTGTCTGGTACACACTCATTAGAGAAAAGGAGGTGGTGCATACTTGGGACTTAAAATGGTGCAAAAAAAAATATAGGTCATCACTGATTTTTTCGAGATATTGGCTGACAAACGTCAACGAAAATGCTTCTATTCAAACAACTTTTAGGTCTGTCTTTCCGAAATATAAGGCATTTCAAAAGACTTAATTAAGAATTTAATATGAAATGAAAGATATTTTTATGATCTTTCATATGATACCTAAATCATTGTCCTACGTGCTATACTTTTCGAGATATACGTAATTATTTGCAGAAATGTAAGATTTTTCCCATTTCCGGCGCTCAACTTCAAGTCTAATTATCTCAAAATCACCAAGACCGAATTCAAAAATATTTGACAGACTGATTGGGCTGAACGTAAGCTTTCATTTGGTACTAGTCTCATAGGTGTACGCCCTGGGCCCAGGCTCCATAGAAGTATGCACCACCTCCTTTAGTTTGTACTTCCAGAAGCCGGAACGGATCAAGTTAAATTGGATACTTAAAAAATCGACAAGGCTTGAATATTCAGGATGTCACACACGGTCACAATTTACTAGCAAAATTTCGTGTGCTTTACCTGGCTCTGTGTTTCCCCTGCATTACGATTCACAAAGATGCAAAAGCAACGTGCATCAGTGTCTCCTATTTAACCCTCTCCTACTTTTCTAAATGCTCGCACTGTGTTCTGTAACATTATAAGGGTAGTCATAACCCCTTGATGTGCGCGTTAATTATATATAAAAACAATCGCAAGTCGAACTGTTTGCAGAAGCACACTCTTAACTCCAGGCATTATGAATGTAAAAATAAACGATTTCTAAAATCCTGTGTATTCTAAGACACGAAAACAAGTTTCTTTTAAAAATGCCATAAAATGAACAAAGTCAAGTCTCAAATCAAAGTCTCAACCCACGAACATCAACTCGACATCAATCTCAACAGCTCAACATTTCACGCACAAGCCTATAAAGAAGAATTCTGCACAAAGATCTTTGATTATTCGCTTACAAAGTCCAATTGACTCAGCAATTAAAGGTTCCAAACTATCCGCTTTGTTGACGTTTTGCAGTTTGAGCCTCAAAGCAGCTTAAATTGGGCAAGCATTTGAAGCTTAAAATCATCAATTAAGACGACGACGAGGCGCATTTTCATCTCAGCGGCTACTTTAACAAATAAAATTTCCAAATCTGGGGCTCGAAAAACCCGATCGTCATTGTCTAAAACAATGAAACCACAGAGAGTGACAATTTAGTGGCGATTGTGAAGTGATGGCATGGACCATGTTTCTTCGAAAATGAGGCTTGGGACGACATTTCGGTCAACCGAAATCATTTCAGAGCCAACATCGACTTAAAAAAAAATTAAATATATGTGAAGGATTGATGCTATGCCAACAATCCGGAAACGAATGAAGCACTTCAGGCCAATATCCCCTTCGATAAACAGCCCAATTGGCAGCCTGAGTCCTCCAACAAGACCTTGTTAGCTTGGAGTGACAGAATTTGCGATGACGGTCTGTCTTCACCATCAATGACGTTGGGTTCCATAATTAATGGGAATGTCTGCTCTTACTTACATAGTCATAACAAAGAAAAGCATTTTATTTCGTTCATTTTATTGCAGCTTTGAATAGAAACTTGGCTCCCTCATCATCTTTTACATGGACCTGTTACTGACTTTTCATCAAAATTATTGTAGCGGCCATAACTGTCCTACCATAAAGTTGCCTCCATAGAATGACTTTGGATAACTTTTTTCAAAATGAGTGCTGGCAAATAAAATCCGTCTTATTCAAACATCAATACCCACAAAGTAAATACCTGCGAACAGTTCATGCACTTAATGGTGACCTTCGAATGTTTTTTGCTATCGTTACCTTTCGTTGTTTACTTCTTTAAGGTTCAACTCAAAGGCCAACATCCTACCATATTCCAATAAAAAGTGAATACTTCTTAGCCTTGAAAGTATTTATACGAGTGTACCACCCTCCTGAGACACAACAACATTCGGTCAAGTAAATCCCAAACGTATTATCCCCGTCCATTTTCAGTCTCAAAATGCTATCAATGCTGATGAATAGGATACACAGCTACATTCGAGAAACTCCTCATAAATATTTCTCTCAATCTTTCCCCCAAGCATGCTTCAATGCTTATGAATATCATGCTTATGAATAGAATTTATGACCAGAATTCATAAGAAAAAAATCCTTTTTTCATATACGAGAATGAGTATCAAAAAGGACAATGGCAATGGCAAATTCTATCTCTGTATTCAAGCACGAGCATGAGCAAATCCATTTATGACAATGAAAGAGTATTTACGAGGAAAACAAGAATTACACTCATAATAACAAAACTTGACCAAGCACTGCACTTTATGAAATGCATATCACAAAATATTTTTATCGAGTATGTGTAGCAACCGATCGGTGGAGAAGGATGAAGCTATATCGACATGTTTCCATCGGAGGACTATGGTTACTGTGGGATTTGAATGCAATTTTAAAATCTATTTCTCTAAATCATAATGGAATTCTGGAATGTATTGGCATTGACTGGCTTGTCGAGGAACTTTCAATGGTATTTGAAAATGTGCATCATTTTTAAGGACAAGAGGCTTCGATGGTCCTCATTTTTGTTTAGCAAGGAGAGGACTTGGGGTGAAAGACTTGAAAGTAAATAGAAATACAAAGACTACTCAACGAAAATCGAAAAAAACAGCTTAATTTTCTTTTACAATGAGCTACTTTGAAAAACGAGGAGAAAAGGAACTTCGGAAGCATGAGTGATTTTGAGTTTTTTTGGTAAAACAGGCCAGTTGTGTGCCTTTTACTTTGTTCTCACCCGTAATTTATTTATTTCGATACGGAAAATCATTAAATCCTGCTGAAATCTTGTTTTAGTTCAACGTAACGTAAAGTAAAGTAACACAGTTCCTCACCGGACACGGGTATTTCATCGTTTTCCTGCGGAAGATTTCAGAAAGAAGAAGCCCTTCGTACCAATAACGAGACTCGCTGACAGACAGTGTTCGAGTGCAGTAGATGGGAATCTCTCAATCAGAAAATAAACAGAAGCATAATAGAATTCAGTCCAAAAAACATCAAAGATGCTGAGAGACGAAGTGAGTTGGAGGCGAATGGCACAGATTCTAAAAACAAGGAAACAAAAAAAGGTAATTGAGCTTCTTGAAGAAATGGGCAATTGGTCCTGAGAGGAAGATCAGCGGAAAACGTTAGGAATTTCAGCTGGTATGCCAAGTTTGGTACACCTTGGAGTGTCCGGCACACGGGAAAGTATGGATACTTCCTTACGGTGTGCAAAGCATTTCTAAAAATGCAAATAAAAAAAAGTAACGTAACGAAACGTGATTGAACATGACATCAAACCGAAAAATTGTGAGACTTGACTTCTCCGTTCTCCATAAAGCTAAAAAAAAAGAAATTGAAAACACGAAACACTCCTACAGAGAACGCAAATTATATTTCAGGGGACTTAACCAAAAAAAAGCTTCAACGACCACGTTACGTAACGTAATTGTAATGTAACATTAACATGTCAGTGAGAGCAAAGAAGTCAGAAGCTTCACGAAAAAAGTAATCAAAATTCGGTTTTGTAAAACTCAACGTAAACGTAATGTATCGTTATAACATAAACAAACGCAATCTTGTCCAATTGTTGCGGTATATTTTACCACAACAAGTTAGACCTTTATTTTTCTTCCTTTTCCCATTTTCACCCCCTCCTTTTCTTGTGGCTTCAAAGTGCTGGCAGAGTACAAAGCAACCCTAGTCCATCAGCTAGTGGTGTAATTCAAAGCATTTTGGAAAAGCAACCCAAATAGGTACACCTTCATTGAGCCAGTGGACGGCTGGAGAATCAAGTAGCAACGGTAGTAAGAACCAGGAAGGTTCGGGAGAAATTCCATCAACAGCAGCAGCAGCAGGTTACTAACAACCTACTATTTATACAAGAGGTAGAGATTATGGCTACCCATCTCTAACACATTGATTAGATATCAGTCAACGTTTACTATAACGTTTAACATCATCAGAATTTGGCATTTGAAGCCTGTGTTACGAATGGCAACTTAAACCATTCGTGTTTTGAAAAGTCCTAGAACTATGCAGTAGCTATTTATGTCTCTCTTTGAATTGTATACTTTAGAATAAGAGACAAGGGTAGTTCTTTAGTCTTGTTCTGTTCAGCAGATAGGCAAGTCGTATATTTCTCTCTGTAAAACCGGAGATAATAAATTGTGTGTTTTTTTTATATATTTTTTCACACAACCAAAATTCGTACCGTGTTTTGCTTTTAATGAGAGTAATATACAGCCTGTTCAATATAAACGGCCAAGAGCCCAACGTAATGGCTGAGCGCCCACCGTAAAGGCCGAGTGCCCGACCTAAAGTGCTTATTACCTTAGCAAGGAAATGACTCTTTATAGGACTATCCCCATTCCCCCAAATCTGCGCGAAGGTTAACCGAAGTAGTTTAGTAGTTTTCGTGAAAAATTACGAATCCTGGTTAACTGAATCCTAGTAAATCCTTAAATAGTTTTCTTGCACAGTGTAACTTGGGTCGGTTGGGCCGAGGGAATTTGTTTAAAGAAATAGTTTTTCAATTTACTATTCTGGAATGGATTGAAATGGAACAGGTCTGGATTCGTTCATTCGGGCGAGTTGTTGCGAATCTCTAACGACCGAGAGATTCAGCAACAAAGTTGTTTATAAAAGAGCGATGGATGCGTTTCGCCTACGGCGCAGATTCCAGCGAATTTGCTGAGAGTACTGCAGATACCCCGTGACGAACCTCCACGACTCTGATTGGTCGAAGTGAGTGGACTTTGCTGAGTGCGCCGATGAACGAAGAGACCGCCAAGAAGATGGCACTTCTTGGTTGGCCTCTGAAAAGGACATAGTACCAGAAAGTTTTAGAAGATTAAAAAAGTGTTCGGAAATTTTAAAAATCGAGTGATTTCATTTTATTGCAAGGAGTGCAAATTGAAATTGTGGTTGTGTTGGCAGAAAGGCCAAAATCACTACTGTTTATTGTGTGCAGGAAAGCCCCACATAGGCGGGAATTCAGGAGAGTTAGTTCCAGTACGGGCAAGAAAACTCAGGCTGGATTCGTCAACAGAAAAAAGCTTAGTATTTTCCTATAAAAGTGGAAAAGTGTTCGTAGTGCGTTTGTTTTGTTTTGGCTTTTGAGTTATATTGCTTGAATCGATAACCCTTCGCCTTTTGTAATTAATCCTGAGATTGCAGGATGCGCGACCTTTCTTTGACCTTGTTGTCTGTTCGGGAAAATTCCCAAAGAGTCGTTTGTTTGCGGGTACATTGTGCACATACTTTGTTGTTTGCATTCTCACCTGGGTAAAACCCATCTCCGAACTTAAATTTCATACCATTTAAATTGTTAACTGACCCTTTGCCAGATTTTGCATACTTTGTACACCCATTTGTTTATGAAAAAATTTCAGGTTTTCTACCTATACCCGTAAAGGTTTCCTGAATAAAACATATTTTATTCCTTCTTGGAAATCAATCGCGTTGTTTTTATTTCAAATGATGATCATTTTCAGTGCTAAAGTTGGTTTGGAAATTCCAAACAAAAATTTCCTGGCGCCCTTAATTTTGTGAAACACCCTACTGTGTTGATAGAACATTCTTTATATCATTCTTTCCTTTTTATATCAATTCTTCTATAATATAATCCATAAAACTATCTACGGACCACCCCTTGCTGAGCAGCTGGCATTGGCAGCATATAGTTTTGCTACCTGTTGCATTCTTTTCCCATCGAAATCCACCCAGCTGTGATTTGACAGTTCATCTTAAAATTAAAGTTTGATCAACATCGCCGCGGCACATCGGCATCGGTGTGAATATTTTGTTTAACATTTTATTCACATTCGTCTGAATTAATAAATCATAGGCACGATTAATTAAAGTATTAGTATAATAAAATCCAAGTTGTGGATTCACTTAGATTCGTTTTGATTCGTTTCGTCGGGAAAAAGGTGCAACACAATATAACGCGGTAAGTGAAAGTAGCTTCATTATAAGAATTCGGATAAACCCGAGACCTGATTTATTTCTCTTAACCAAAGCTTCTGAGTATTGGGAGAGGAGACCTGCAACTAGTTGTCGATTCGGAAGGGCTAATTGAAAAAGCTCTTTTCTTGACAGTCATTCACAAGTAGGTACTAACCAAATGACTTGCAGAGTCCTCGCGATACCCCTGCAAAGAACAATTGGTTGTTTCTGGAACTCGAGCCTTGATCTCACTCGATGTAAGCTGACCGCTATCGACACTAAGAGTTATGGTCTCAAAATCACTAGTTGCAGTGACCTTATGACGGTAGTCAGTCATTTTACTTCCTACCTCAGATCTACCCTCATTTCAAATTTCTATAACGAGCACTGAATGTTCTGACCCAGTGGCGGATCCAGGATTTGGGAATGGGGGGGGGGGGGGGGGGGGGGGTCTATTACTTAAAATTTTATTTATATATACGAGGTTTAGCAGATTCAATCATAAATTATTTACATGATGTTGGCGTCGATTGCTTATACAGGGTGTTCCGTACTTCATGTAACATCCTTTGGGGTGTGATTCTTGGTCATATTCTAAGAAAGAAATGTATGACAGTAAAGCTCAATTCTCAACTTTGACATCACTTTTTGACAATTTAAGAAAAGGCTAACTTTGGTGTACCCTGACCTATGTTAAATTCAATATCTCTGTCAATACTAATGATAGAGACATAATCATAGTCTTAATTTTTTGTAGAAATAATAGCCTTTAAGACTGTATTTAAGTTTAGCTTCCACAGGTTAAGGGTTGCCAGATTTTCAATTTTAAGTGCTGTTCAAATTTTCTTCCCGAAACAAAGTTTTGACTTTGAAGTCTTTTTTTTGCAGAAAATGCCTGATAAACATAAAGATTCTTTGTTTTTAACAGATGAACTAAACAATAATAAAAAAAAAAACTCATTAATAAGTGCACTCAAAAACCCATACATTTTATGATATTTGAAAAAATACAAAATGGGTAACATTATAAAAAAAAAAAAAGATTTTTAAATTTGAGGTTTGTTTGAATAAAACAATAATATGGGCACTTCTAGTAGTTTTTTTATGTATTTAATACAAATACAATTAAAACAAGTGCTCAAAGTGCCTACGCAGACATTTTTTTCTTATATGAGTTTTGCAATGGAAATTCATGAAGAGCACAGCGAAGATACCAGGAACTTTATCCTTATTGTAAATCTGGCAAACCTTAGCCCATAAAAACCCAATTTAAATACAGTTTCAAAGATTACAAGACCAGAAGTAAGACAAGAGTTGTCGAGAGCAAACACCCACAATGAAATTCAAAAACGGGCTAAGGCATGCATTCAAAACTAAATAGGGCACTTTGAGCACTTGTTATAATTGTATTTGTACAAAAAACATAAAAAAAACTACTAGAAGTGCCCATATTATTGTTTTATTCAAACAAACCTCAAATTTAAAAATCTTTTTTTTTTTTTTTATAATGTTACCCATTTTGTATTTTTTCAAATATCATAAAATGTATGGGTTTTTGAGTGCACTTATTAATGAGTTTTTTTTTATTATTGTTTAGTTCATCTGTTAAAAACAAAGAATCTCTATATTTATCAGGCATTTTCTGCAAAAAAAAGACTTCAAAGTCAAAACTTTGTTTCGGGAAGAAAATTTGAACAGCACTTAAAATTGAAAATCTGGCAACCCTTAACCTGTGGAAGCTAAACTTAAATACAGTCTTAAAGGCTATTATTTCTACAAAAAATTAAGACTATGATTATGTCTCTATCATTAGTATTGACAGAGATATTGAATTTAACATAGGTCAGGGTACACCAAAGTTAGCCTTTTCTTAAATTGTCAAAAAGTGATGTCAAAGTTGAGAATTGAGCTTTACTGTCATACATTTCTTTCTTAGAATATGACCAAGAATCACACCCCAAGGGATGTTACACGAAGTACGGAACACCCTGTATATGTATGGCCAAGAATTCGACGGAGCTTCGGCAATGAGTGTCCAATTCATTGGTGCACCTGCACAGTCTCATCTGAGATAGTATTTCCCCCTGGCAATTTATGTAAATTGCGCTGCACATAGCTTTAGTTTGGCAGTCAATGCAGCATGCGAAGTGTCAGGAATCAAAAATGCGTTAGGAACTATCGGAGCGATTGAAGTATTTTTTCACAGGCCTAAAAAAAGACGTTCTACACCAAGAAATTTCAAAAATGAAAAAAAAGATTGGAATGATTCCGCATTGGAATTTATCCAACTCACTACAATCTGAGAGTCTGTCCACAAGAATCGGTTTGCGTCTTTCAATTTGAGATCAAGCTTCACACGGTTTGACAATTCAGCGGCTAGTAGAGCTGCGCATAGTTCTAAACGAGGTATTGTCATTGACTTAGCCCCTGATGCTGTTTTAGACATTGGGGCGACTCGAGATTTGGAGCATAGTAATCGTACTATGATTGTACCATTTTTGTTAATAGATCTGACATATACCGCTGCGCCATAAGCCTTTCCTGAAGCATCAGCAAATGTGTGTATTTGAACTGATGAAGGGATCGTATCGCTGAAGACGTGTCGGGAAATGTTGAACTTGACTGGTTCTTGCAGTCCCTGATAGAACTTCTTCCACCTGGTGTACATCTCTTATGGTAGCGCTGCATCCCAGTCGTACTTAAGCTCCCACAGTTCTTGAAGAAACAATTTTGCCACAATAACTACAGTTGCTATAATCCCAAGTGGATCAAAAAGACGAGCTATATCTGAGGCTACTGATCGTTTGGTGAATTTTTTCTGGGGTATGCAATTTGCTTTTATGCTGAAGACGTCTGATTTAGGCCGCCATATCAATCCAAGAGTTTTGACCGTGCCTTCATTGTTGTCATCGGACAGAGGAATCTCTTGATCTTCTAATGGAACGTGTGCGAGTAATTGTTGGTTGTTGGAGCACCATTTTTTTAATTCAAACCCTCCCTCCCGCAGCAATGCTGATAGTTGGGCTTGAATGTGTTTTACTTCGAGTAAGCTGTCTGATCCTGACATCACGTCATCGAAGTAAAAATCTTTTAACAGCACCTGGGAGCCCAATGGATACTTTGAAGAGTAGTTTTGAGCCAAAGTCTGGAGGCATTTTGTGGCGAGATAAGGAGCTGATGTAGTGCCGTATGTAACAGTGCAAAGCTTGTTACATTTAAGAGCTTCGGTTGATTTGGGTCGCCACCATATTAACTGGAAATGTTGATTGATCTTCTTCTCTTACGCGTATTTGCCGATACATTTTTTGAATGTCGGCCTTAATGAAAATTCGTCATCAATCAAAACGCAATAGTATGGTGAATAACTCATCTTGAATAGTTGAACCGGCATACAGAATGTCATTAAGCGAAAGATTGGAAGATGTCTTTGCCGAGGCATCAAAAACAACTCTTAGTTTTGTGCTGCTGCTTTCTGGTTTGAGGACGCAAAAGTGAGGAAGGAAGTAGTGTGGCGTTTGAATGGTTTCGAGGTTGATCTCTACCATATGCCCCAATTTGATGTATTCGTCCATGAAGCCAATGTATTGCTTGTATAATTCGTGATCTCGCTCCAATTTGTTCTCCAAAGCATGGAATCTTCTCAATGCTATGTCTATAGAGCACCCTAGCTTTTCAGGGCCATCAGAAAATGGCAAATGGGCCACAAATCTTCCTGTACTGTCTCTGGTAATCGTTTGGTTGAAAAGTTCTTCGCATTTTTCTGTCCTACCAGGTGGGCTCAGTCTCATGAAGCAGTTGGAACGTACGTTGAATTGCAACCGACTGTTATAGAATCTTTGGAAGAAATCAAAACGTAGAAAGATCGAGATACTTCGCAAAATGCATTGCATCTTTTGACAGCGATTTTGACGGTTCAATTCCAAATCGCCTGTCACATTATGAAATCAGTTAGTTCGATTGTTTTGCCTTTGAGTCGGGAATTGCAATCTAAAAACCAAGATCTGGGTGAGGCTACTAAGCTGGCAGATGACGCTTTGAATGAATTTACGTACAAACACGAAAACGCAGATTCTACCTTCCACGTTATTTATGAGCATGTTGCTAGAATTTGTTCTGAATACGAAATCACAATGAAATTGCCACGCCGCACCGCCGCGCGCCGCCGCCGCCGGCCGGCACCGTTGTAATCAACTAAAAAACCGTTGCAACGTTCAAACACAAAGTATTGAAGACTACTACAGAATTTCTTTCTACATTCCGTTTCTTGATACGTTCATTTTTCAACTCAAAAGTCGGTTCTCGGAACACAAATTCATTTTCCAAAATTCCGGACCCGAATCGCCCCCCCCCGTGGATCCACCTATGTTGTGACCATACAATGAACCGTAACCACACAAGTTGACGTATTCTTTTGATTACACATCGAAAAGATTTGGAATTTAATTAACAAATTGAGAACTCTTAAAACTTTAACCGAAATCCACATAAAATGGACGAATATGTAGATCCGTTCAACGATGAGGAACACATCTTATACAATGCATAGGGGGGGAATGGATCTTTTGACAATATGATTATTCCATTGGCTTAAACAGATAAAAGATTCTTGTCTCATCCTTTGTAAATCACATGGCCAAGGAGTAATTGGTTCGTTAAAACTTTAGATTTAGACACTTCGCCTGATGACAATTTAGACAAAGTGAAAAATTGTATTTTCCCATCCTTGTCAACAACTCATCACCTTAACACGTTTTTCTACAATACTCTCAAATGGATGGACTCTCGTTTTGCATTTTTCATTTTCTAGTCCCCACGTCCCAAATACCCAATCAGAAAGTTTGTCACATCTTATGTAAATCATTTTGTAAATAATTCAACCCCTCGAGAGACACCACTTTAGTAAATCAAATCTGAAAATGAAAAATTCTGTTCATTCGTATCTTGAATTCCCAAAACACTAAAATGGGATTAAAATTTCCCATTCCTTTATTTTATATTTGCGGTTTTTATTTGCTTTTATTTTCTTCGTAAAATTTGTGAAAGTTTATCTCTTTTAATTATTTTAAGAAAATAAGAGCCAATTGTGCCATTAATCTTTTTTGTTTTGCTCGGTATATGCAGTCCTTGTCGTTGAGTGCAATTATGGTTTTAATTGCATTCGGTCACTTGGTGTGGCTGGTTGTGTTTTGAAAAACTTCGCACAGGATGTGCAAACTAATTATAGTTGTTGAGTGAAGCAAATTCAATCTGATATAGAGTTTCTTGAAAAACTTCGTTAAAGTGATGGTAACCAATTATTGGAAGTGAACTTAAAGGTAATGGGAGATATGGCAAGGGTTTCTTAAGTGACCTTGATTTTCAAACAGCTAATTTTAATTTACACTTTTCTCTCACTAAGGGGCTATTATTTAATTAGATTTTGAGGTGGGTGTTACTTTCTTGATTGGTTCTTTTGAACAGATCTGTTTTTTTTTTCACTGCTGGAATGGATTTAGTTTCTGAGTTGCAAGATTAAAATGTAATCAATTGTAGTGGGAAACTAACAGAACATTAGAATTCATCAAGAGATTGTGATCTGATCTGTTGCTTTGAATACAAACATACAAAGTATTCTGAAACTGAGCTTTTTGTTTACGAATGTCTTCACAGGATGTTTCCCATTGCGTATCTTTTACCTGAGACCTGACTGAAGTTTCCAACTAGAGGAAATGATGAGAAGAAGGTGAGAAAGCATCTTGTGCGTCAAAGAAATGAAATGGAGGAACACTGAAAAAGAGACCGTTATTTAGATGTAACAATAAAAGCTTACAAGATGTTTTACTATGAAACGGATCAAAGTAAGAATGCAATCTGTATCATAATTGCTAAAGAGCTGCTTGGGAGCGAGTACACCACTTTAATTTCTAGTGGCCCCTCGATGTTCTTAAATTGGTGATGCAGGGGTGTGGAATATTATCAGCCCATATTCTCCGCAAAATTGGATGTGAGTAGGTGGAAATGAACGCATTTTAGGTATACTTTCAAAATCTATTCAGGGATATTCCCAAAGAGGAGTTTTTGTTTTTTGACGGAGCTATGGGATCCGGCACCAGGAGCTCCGACTTTCTGAAGGTATCCTTAGTACATATAAGTTACAATACCATGATCATCAAACAGGACCGACACCTTATCTCTTACAGCAGAAGTGAAACTGATAAATGGTAATCAATTGAGACCCCAATTTATTACCATTTGGTTCTCAAATTCAAAGTGATATTTTGAGAGGCTGTCACCTAGCAACACTGTCTTCTACTGACAGAATTTCTTATGGAGCCGAAGAAGGTAATAAAACAAGGGCTGCTAAGAGAATCAAGTGGTATGATTTGAGCAAGGCCCAAGAGAAATGGCAAGCAATTCATTTTGAATATTCAAAGACACCTGTGCAACACATTTAACACAATGCAAAATGCAGAAAGCACAGCACAAAGCATGTGTGATTTCCTGCAACAAACTTGCTAATTGAGAGCCAAAGCATTGCGATTGGTTCCACTGAGACACTAACATCAAGCCAAAGAAACATCATTCAAAAGCTTACAGTAATCAATGCAAGCAAACGAGGATGAGTTTGCACAATCTGGGGTAGGAAATATGGGTGGAGAATTCGGTAAGCTTGAGGAAGAAGGAACCAGAAATTTAGACATGACTCCAGCCTTAAATAGACATTGTGATGTGCTTCTTTCTCTTAAGATGGGGTACGCTCGTCGGGCCCAGTGTCGACGAAAGAATACACGTAAAACTTTGGTGTGAAGGTTCAATTCTTTTATTGGTCTTAAAGCTAGTAGATAGATAGATAGATAGATAGATAGATAAAATAATTTTATTTTCTCGAAAAAATAGTTATAAAAACAAGATAATGCTGGTTTACAAAATTAATTAGGACAATAACTTATTAAAGTTCTGTGTCAGGTTAAGAAATTCAAAATTTAGATTATGGCTTAGCTTGAGTTTAAGGTTTGATTCAGTTTAATTATATTCATTTACAATTAAGTTTCGATAATTTAGAGCATGTTTTAAGAATTTGTATAGTTTTAAGTAACATTTGCCGTTCAGTATGTTTAGAAAATCTGCACGATCAATCGTTTCAGCTCCCAGATATATTTGCGGTAAGTTTTGAAAATAGGACAAATACTAACGAAGTGGTAAGTGTTCTCAGTTGCATCAAGGTTACACATCGTGCAAAGTCCGATAGTATCGTTGCAAAACGCCCTTGTATTCAAATTCACTAACCCGCATCGCGCTTTTAAAATAAGGCTTATCATTTCTCGTGAATTTGAGTCATCAAAGTAATTGGGTACATCTGCGAAGGAATTGTCATGGAATTGAGATTGAAGAGCACGATCGGTAAATGACTTACAAAGATTTTCCTTAAGCTTTTCCAAAAGCGTGTTGTGAAAATTTTTCCATTCGAGATTGTTGACATTGACAGTAAAAGACATTCCATTTTCTTGGAAAAGGCCTGACCATTCCTGGGCCCAATAAATATTTTTTTGAAGTACTGCCGCAGTGAGCATACGGGGCAATCTACAACAAGGAAGACATAAATTTTTTCGTATGTATCCGAAATGCGCATTCAGTGTTGTGACAAATGCTTTGGACAGCCCAGTTTCAATATTTACTACATAGGTTGGTGTATTATCAGGCGGGTTGAAACACCATTTAACGAAGAATAACCTTTGTAGCTTTTCAACTTGAGTGTACTCCTTGTACCCCCACACCTGCACACAATAATACATTATCGATCTTGTGGCTGCGTCGTGCACTTTAAATTTGGCTGAGTGTGAAACGTATTTATTTTTTATGAATTTCAAACAAGTAGCGTTTATTGCATTTTTCGATGATGCCAGTCTTTTTGTCAGATGTTCGGACCATGACATATTGTAAGTAAATATGACGCCAAGATACTTGTATTGGCTTGTTGTTTTGATTTCAGCTTCGTTAAAGTACCATGCTTCACTGGCTGCTCTGCGACCTCCATTTCTAAATATAACAATCTCAGACTTGTCTAAATTTACTTTGAGATTCCATTTTTGGCAATATGTGCTGAACTTATTGATGATTTGTTTGCAGCTTGTTGGGACTGTCAGCTAAGAGCACAATGTCATCGGCATACAAAAGAACGTTTATTCCAAGTCCTTCCAAAAATATTCCGATGGGAAGTTCAGAGTGCAGGTCAATTAAAAACAGGATATACAATAAATCACTTAATACACATCCTTGTTTAACACCTTTGCTCGTGCTGAAGAAATTTGTTGCATTATGTGTTATGTCCATCTCAAACTGCTGCAACTGTATCCTGATAGAGTAGTTTCATAATTGAAATCATTTTCGACGAAATTCCAAAAGCAGCTATCTTGTGAAACAGGGCTTGACGGTTGATGCTGTCGAAAGCCGCTTTCAAATCTACAAACCATGCATACAGTTTTTTTTCTGACTTAGTTGAATTTGAATCAGGCATGAAAGATTGTAGATCTGATCGATGGTGCTATAGTTGTTTCGATAAGCGGTTTGG
This sequence comes from Melanostoma scalare, assembly GCA_949752695.1. Taxonomy (NCBI): domain Eukaryota; kingdom Metazoa; phylum Arthropoda; class Insecta; order Diptera; family Syrphidae; genus Melanostoma; species Melanostoma scalare. Next base: position 68,776,565 of record OX456985.1, read on the forward strand.
TATTCGTTGAGTATATTATTGTTCTCAATCCAGTTTGTTAATCGGTTTAGAATTAAAGAGTTGAATAATTTATAGAGGGTATCTAAAAACGAAAGTCCTCGGTAGTTGGATACAATTTTTGCATCACCCTTTTTGAAAAGCGGGTAAATAATTGATTTGTTGAAAGAGGAAGGTATCGTTTCAGTTTCGAAAATTTTGTTGAAAAAAGCATGTACCTACTTCGGTAATATAACTGTCACTAGCATATTTATAAAATTCGTAGGGTATGGTATACCCGGAGCTTTGTTATCCTTTGCAGAAGTTATAACCAAATTGAGTTCTTGTAGTTCAAATGAGCTATCAAGTACGGCGATAAAAACAGGAGGCATATCTTGGATAAACACACTATTTTGTGTACCATCATAATTTAGGGCACTTTCAAAGTGGGACATGAAATCAATAGCCATGATTTGAGGTATAGTATAGTAACTACTCGTAGAACTACCACGAATTTCCTTTGCAAGTTTGCACCAGTCTTTTGCAGAGTTGACACTAGAAAGTTGGCTTGCAATACTTTGATAGTACAATCGTTGTTTCTCTTTACATAAGACTTTATACTTCCGGTTTGCTTCACAATAGTTTTTTCTGCATGCGTCGAGGTTGAATTTTCTATAAATCTTAAGTAGTTTAAGTGATGTTTTCCTACTCATGTGGCAATCAATGTCAAACCACGGTTTCTTTTCTTCAAACTTAATATTGGCTGAACTAGAATTTCCATGAGCTTTGTAGATACATTCCTTTAAGGCGAGGCATCGTGACTCAATGTTGTAATTTGTCATGATGTGTTCAGTAGTTATATCATGAGTTTTTTGTAAGTACGCAGCACTTCTACTGTTTGACCATTTGAACCTGGGGAGAAGGTGTGTTACAGATTGTCCGGCAGTAATTTGAGATTCTTTTATGTCCAATACCAGCTAGTATATAATGTTTAGTGATTCTAAAAAGGCTTATGTTTATGACACCGATGTTGACGATCGGTGGTTCCAACTCTAGAAAATTTTCAGCCATACGGTAGCATATCGGTCATCAAGTAAAGGCTTTTAACAGCTCAATCGCTGGCAAATCTATAGTCAAATACCGGCATCAACCACTTAATCGCTGGCAAGGGAAAACCCAAAAGTCTTTAAAAGGCTAGTGGAGGGACTTATCCACACTTCCCACTCAAACTACTGAACCGATTTGAATGAAATTTTATCTAGAACTTGAAAAACGATAAAGGCTATATTTCATTGGAATTTTCCCACGGAAAAAGGCTCACACTAATATTATAAAAGCAAATGTATCTCTGTCTGTTCGCTTTTCTATGTTACAATCTCTTACCAAAACAACTGAACCGCTTTAAATGAAATTTTGTACAGAGATAGTCTAGAACAAGAGGATGGACATAGGCTATATGATTAATCCTTATATTTCCATGGGAACGAGAACTAAGAAACTAGAGTTAGAATGCTACACTATTCCCGAGTAATATAAACCTTATTTCATCTTCCCACGGGAACGGAAGTCTTTGCTAACTCTGTCTGCCTGTTTTTCTTTGTTACCATCTACCGCCCAAACTATTGAACCTATTTACATGAATTTTGGTAAGATATTGTATCTTAAAATGCAAGCTTAACAATAAAACAATTAAACAATAAAATAAAATAAATAAATAGTCTAGAACCCGAAAAAGGACATCCTTACTAATGTTACAAATCCGAAATTAGCTCCGTTTGTTCGTGTTTCTTTGTTACCATCTCCCACCCAAACTATTGCTCCGATTTAAATGAAATTCTATTCAGAGATAACCTAGAGCTTCAGGAAGGACATTTGCTTTCACCGTAAGATGATTTCTGTCAAACTGTCGACAGCATAGTTGACCTGAGAAGAAATGTTTATCTTGATCTTCAAATAAATATGGGCAATCGGGAATGGATTGTCTGAAAGGTCGATTTTGGTAATGAACCAATGAGATAGTTAACCATATAAACTAATCAATTAAGACAGACGTGGCAAGGGATGCTGTCGAATGTCTATCAGTAGACAATATAATGGACACTGAGCAAGTGACATCATACTCAATTCCATAAAATTATCAGGAGTTAATTCCAATAAGTTGAGGCTGCAAGTTGGTGTTTCAGTGACAATAATGAGAAGTCTAAAATTGTTCACAGCTACAGATTACACTTCTGAGATGCGGCATTATAAAAGTTTTACTAATGACTGGAATGGCAAGAGCAGAAAACATTTTGATTCCCCAAATTCCTCTAATTCCCATTAATTTTTCATTTTAGTTTAAAAGAGTGCAGTTTTCTCTGATACCAATATTTGATATTTACATAAGTACAGCTCAGATGCTTAAAGTTGCAGTCTGATGGCAACTCTTTGTGGCACCTTCACATGTATCAAACCTGCAAAACCTTTTTATTTGAAAATAGATGGAAAATTAAGAACGTCGTGTGCAATAATGTACTCTAATATTCAAATATAACAATAGGTTACTTTAATATATATGCATGTGTTTTATTTGCAAAATAATTAACCACAAAAAATTAAAAGTGCTGCCGAAAGTCAATATTACACGCGGACGAAGTTACTATTGTCCAATAGGTCAATAACGACACAAGTTGATGTAGAACAGAACTATTATAATTTAATTATAGATTAATAAAATAATTTAACAATAATTTTTAATTACCTAAATCAACAATTATGTCGGCTTAGGGTTCTGTAACACAACTTCTTGAACAATTGAAAACGAATGAAAAATTATATATCAAAACAAAATATTAATAATTGAAAAGTAAAATCATTTACACTAGTTATTAATAAAGCAAGTAGTTTTTATCAAAGTACGAGATGTGGCAAATGTAGTCATAATGGTGGCTAAGTTTGTATGTTAGATGGCAACAAACTTACATCCCCCCTCCCCGAGAGAATTCGTATGGATAAGAAGAATAAGGAATCATCTTGCCTTTATGAAAAATGTTCAAGTCTCTCTTTTTTCTGCCAAAGTCAATCTCGTAAATGGAGTTGGATATCTTTTTCTTAATCTTGAAAGGACCTATTCGAACAGGATCTAATTTGTTTCTATTCAGTTTGCTACCAGTTTGAATATAAACTAAATCATTTTCTTTATATTCAATATCTTTAGTGTGTTTGTCATAATACTTTTTGTTTATATTATGCGATCTGATAGAATTTTGTATTGCTACAGATCTATTAAAATTTAAGTTTTCCAGCGTATTTTTATTTAATTCCGTTGGGATAATTGAGCCATCCTTACCAGTTAACAAATAATTGGGAGAGAAACCCGTTGAAGTATGGATGGTATTGTTATAATCGGAAATATACTGTTCAGCAATCACTGACCAAGGCTTATTTTTATTTTCATATATCTTGCAACGAATTCTATTTACTAAAGTTTGGTTGGTTCGCTCATTCTGTCCATTAGAAAATGCACAGTCTATTGCTGTGAAAATCAAATTTATGTTTTTGTGCTTTAAATAATTTTTGAATTCCGAGGAATTAATACCAGGATATTGATCAGTGAAAATCGTTTTAATGTCGCCTTTTTTCTCAGTTGACTTGACAAGATTTATAAAATCTCTCGCTGACTGTGTTTTCGACGTAGAAATAAATGCGAAACGTGTAAATTGATCTACCATCAAATGCAAATACTTTTTTGGGGATCTATTTCCGGTGAAACCTCCTATTGTATCTAATGATACTATCTCTAATGGAACCGATGCTGGACCTAACTGCGATAATGGAGCTTTAAAATTACCAACTCTTGTTTTATTTTTTATACATGTTTCACAAGTCTTACAAATGATTTTAATGTGTTTGTGCATATTTTTGAAATAAAATGTTGGTGTAATTGTTAATATCATTTGCTTAACACCAATATGACCATGCGAATCATGTATTTTCTTGAGTAATGTGATACCATATTCCTCTGTTAACCATACTTTCTCTCTTTTATTTAAAGTTCTGTATATAATTTTATTTTTTATTTTACAGTATTTATCAAATTTTAACTGTTTTTGATTTTCTAGTATGTTTTGTACTGTTAAATAATTCACTATTTTTATTTGTGATTTATAATTATCATTTTCTTCGGAAAGGACTGGATTTCTCGAAAGACAATCAGCTTCTGTATTGTTTATACCCGGATTATATTGAATTTCGAATTCAAATTGTGAGATGAAATTTAAAATGTGTAGTAATTCTATGTCTTTGCAGTTCTTTATATTAAAATTTCGCAATGGTTCATGATCAGTGAATATTTTGAATCTTTGGCCTATTAAATAATATTGCCAGTACAATATTGCTTCTTTTATTGCTAAGCATTCAATATATATTGCTCTTTTTGCTTTCTGAGATTTATTAAGTTTTCGTGAGAAATAAAACACCGGCTTAACAGATTCATCTTCTTGAGGTTGTTTTAAAATTGCACCAACACCTTCTATGCTAGCATCCGTATAGATGTATATTGGTTTATTTGGGTCGAATATCGCTAAGACAGGCGTTGTGCATAAATATTCTTTAACTTCTTCAAAACTTTTTTTGCATTCATCTGACCATACAAATTTTACATTTTTTCGTAAGAGGTTATGTAAAGGTTCTAAAGTCATTGCCGACCTGGGAATGTATTTTAAATAAAAATTCACTTTGCCCAGGAACTGTCTTATATTTTTCCTGGTTTTTGGTTCAGGGAAATCCTTTAAAGCTATTAAATTATCATTAATCGGCTTAATGCTATTATTTGATATTCGATGTCCTAAATAAGTAACTTCTCTTTGTGCAAAACAACATTTATTTGTACTTAACTTTAAACCTTGCTCTTGTAAAACCTGTAACGTTCTTTTAATGTGTTGCAAATGATCAGAATAGTTATTCGAAAAAATCAATATATCATCTATATAATTTATAGCAAAAGAATCCAGGTTGTTAAGGTAAGCATGCCCATTGCCAATGTCCATGGTGTGTCACAAAAGCGGTTTTGTATTTATCTTTAGCCCGCAAAGGAATAGACCAGAAGGCTGAATTGATGTCTAGTTTGGAAAAGTAAACACACTTTCCTACACGAACAACAAGATCATCAATTCGAGGGAATGGTTGACCTTCGGGGACAACTATTTTATTTAACTCACGATAGTCAATACACAACCGTGATTTTTTTCCCTCTTCCTTCTTATAAACTAAAGTAACAGGGGAAGCATATGGGCTATATGACTCTTCAATAAGTCCTGCTTTCAATAATTTTTTTATTTGAGTTTTGATTTCTATTTTGTCTGGGATGGAACATTTGTATGGTTTTCTAGATACATATTTATTTTCTGTTAATCTTATCGTTGCTTCAAAATTTTTAACAGTACCGATATCAAATTTTTCTTTAGCAAAAACACTATCATATTTTTTTAAAAGATCAATTAAAACATTACTATTATTTTCAATAGGTAAAATCAAGCTCTGATTGCATTTAAAATTTTCATTTTCAAGCCTAGGACTGCAACTTTGAGTAATTTCTAAGTTTTCATTTTGACATAATCGAAACTCTTTAATGCAATTCAGCCCGATTATCAAATCTTCTTCAAATAAATCACTTTTCATAATAAAAAATGAAAATTGTTTTTGTATATTAAGTATTTTCAAAGATACCGTTACTTCACCATGCGCATCTGTGAGACCACTCATTGTTTTTATCGTTTGAATCCCGCTTAAATTGTTAATCAATTGTAATTTCTTAAAAAAACTTGTAATTTATCAATGACACATTGGCTCCGGAATCATAAAGCGCAATTGCAATTTCATTATTGATTATAACATTAAGTTTTATAAGCGGGATAAAATTCAGTTTTTTGATTCTGAGAATCTTACATTAGCAGGTCTAACTTTGTTTCTGCATATAGTTTCTGAATGAAATCTATTCGCGTAACCAGCTTTCTCACAGATTTGACATGGTACGAAGTTTCGCTTTTGTTTATTTATTTCAAATTCATATTTGCTCGTATGCGTACTATTATTTGATATAGGATCGAGCTGTCGCAAGGTAGACATAAGATGTTCGATCGTTACTAATTCTTTCTTATTTAAACGCGATCTTACAAACTTCGGTAAAGCTAAAATAATAAAATTGATTTGAGAACTTATGCTCAGGTCTGGATCGACATCAATAAGAAGATTTATCTTTTTTAAAGCAAAGTCTAGCAATGGACCATTTAACCAACGAAAAGAATAAGCGTACTCAATTTCACTCCATGATTTCTCTCCAAATGTATTTAGGAAAGATATCTTCCAATAATCCCAAGGTTTATCCATAGAACACGTTTTATATAAAGATGAGTATCAGTCTAAAGCAGGTCCTTCCAAGTTTATTTTTAAAGCTTCGGGGAATTGTTCCTCACTTATTTTTAATCTATCACATTCGAACATAAATAAATTTAAGTATGACTTTGCATTTTGATTTTTACTTGAAAATTTTTCTAGCATCATATTATTTGAAATAGACCGGATGGGATTTTCGATATTTGGTAAAGGGGTATTGGAAGTGCGTTGGGGGGAAAAATCTATTGCCTCTAAATAATAACCACAAAAGACTACATTACCTTCTTCATCCAAGTATGAACTTTGCAACTCTTTCTTTAGTGTAATGGTAATATTTCTAAATTTTCCTCTTGTATTTAGGCTCTTCACTGCTCCTTTGATAATAGACAGTTTCGCCAATTCAATATGCTTTTGGATTGGTTGATTCTCAATTGGAAAAGAAAAAATTTCCTCTTGGCCCAAAATTTGAATGGTTTTCACGTTAACCGTAGTTTTGTTTTCCCAAGCTTCGGAAGACAAACAGAATTTAACCTTGAGGTCTTCCATCTTAATTGTTGATTTGTAAGTTTCAGTTTTTATAGCTTGAAACTTATATGGTTTTAATTAATCCAATAGGTCAATAACGACACAAGTTGATGTAGAACAGAACTATTATAATTTAATTATAGATTAATACAATAATTTAACAATAATTTTTAATTACCTAAATCAACAATTATGTCGGCTTAGGGTTCTGTAACACAACTTCTTGAACAATTGAAAACGAATGAAAAATTATATATCAAAACAAAATATTAATAATTGAAAAGTAAAATCATTTACACTAGTTATTAATAAAGCAAGTAGTTTTTATCAAAGTACGAGATGTGGCAAATGTAGTCATAATGGTGGCTAAGTTTGTATGTTAGATGGCAACAAACTTACATATATATGTAGATTAACATCATGTGAAACATACATCTCATCAAACTCAAAGTTCCAAAAATTCAATAGCAACTCTTCAAAATTAAATCTACGATTAGATCTAAAGCAGGGGAAGTAGTAATCCTGTCTATAGCCAATTGAAAGGAACAAAAAATAAAATCATCTATGAACTCCGAAGCTGGTCTTACCTGATACCCAAAATTTTATGCTTTGAGATGGTCAAGAACGTGTGTATTACCAAGCTATTGTTAACTAAGAAATTGACATTAAAGTAGCCTCAATTAAGGTTCACTACACTTGGAACTCAGAATTTGTAATGTCTTTTCTAATTTTTCAATATTGTCAATATTAAATATTATTGGCGTGCAGTAAATAGCAACGAGTAAGCATTTATCAATTTCAACACAAATAATGTCTATACTAGTTATCTTTGATTTATACACTACTTCAAAAAATTAAGGGAATAAAACAAAAATGCAAATTTTTCTCGAATTTTTGACGGTCTGTATTTCAGCGAAAAATGATCGTATTGCAAAAAATAAAAAAATATTTTAAAGCTCCAAGACTCTAGTTTTGAAATCTTTCAATCTCAATTTTTTAAGAACTACGGTTTTGACATGATCCGAATAAAAAGAATGAAAAAAAAATTTGACAAATTTACGGGCACAACAACCCTATGAAACAGATAGCCTGTTTATTAAGCTTCAATTTCGTTTTTTATTGAGCTCGATACGACCATTTGTCGCGGAGATATCCGAAATCAAACAAAAAAGGACGCTTATTTTTTCAACCGCTATATCTCTGCAACCAATAATCGTACAGCAAAAAGAAGGCCAGTTTTAGAATTTGGAAAAAATTTCTTATAAGATTTCATAAAAAACTTCCAGATAAAAAATCTTATCGATGTACCATACCAGTTTGAAAAAAGTTGAAAAAAGTGACTTTTCCCTTACTTTGGTTAATTGACTGTATCTTAATAAATATCGACGGGAAAGCTTGACATTGTAGGAATTTTTTCACCTTAATATACCCTTAAGAACCTTGTAAATTTTCAGATCGATCCATTGAGTAGATTTTCTGCCCCGAGCATCAAAAATTTGAAAAAATTAAGGGAATGTGATTTTTTATTCATTATCTTCATAATAATGAAAAAAAATGTTTGTACTCCTAAAGAAAATGCTGATAATTTGGAATATCAACCACCGGCATTCGCGTTACCCAAAGCGTACCACGTGGAGGTTGCACGGTCGGATTTACGCTTCTTTTGTGCCTACGCACGTGTGTGTGTGTGTGTGTGTGTGTGTGTGTGTGTGTGTGTGTGTGTGTGTGTGTGTGTGTGTGTGTGTGTGTGTGTGTGTGTGTGTGTGTGTGTGTGTGTGTGTGTGTGTGTGTGTGTTAGAGAGAGATTAATATCGCGTATTGCCACCTCTGCTTCTTATGACTGCTTCCAATCTTTGTGGCATATTCGAAATGCAGTTTCTTATCATCTCCTGTGGGATTCGTCCCCAAATTTCGTTTAATGCTCGCTCTAATGCTGGTAAGTTCCTTAAATTAGGATAGTTTCGACGCAATTGACGGCCCATGATATCCCAGATATGCTCAATTGGATTGAGGTCGGGACTCATCGCTGGGTGTCGTAACAACGTTATGTTGTTTCCTTCAAAAAAACGACGGGTGATGTTAGCAGTGTGAGGCCGGGCATTGTCTTGCATAAAAACAAATGTTCTTGGATTTCGCTGATTTTCGGACAAAACAAATGGTCGCAAGATCTGATCGATATAACGCCTAGCATTTAAATTTTGACGGACAATCACTTATGAAGTTCGTTCAAATCGCGAAACTCCAGCCCAAACCATTACAGATTCTCCATTATAGGCTGCTACAGGTCGCGTAAAGTTCGGAAAAAAAGCTCCCCCTGACGACGCCAAACTTGAGGTCTTCGATCATTGCCATAAAGGCAAAAACGTGACTCATCGGAGAACATAACATTGTTCCACTGCCTCATGGTCCATGCAGAATGTTGATGAACGTAAGCCAGGCGAGCTCGGCGATGGGCGGCTGACAACATTGGTGTGCCCGCGGATCTTCTAGCTCGCACTCCAGCCTCACGGAAACGATTACGAACCGTTTGTGGGCAAATGTTTCTCGGCCTCTGTCGTCGCAATTGTTGTTGTCGGCGGTTAGGAAGTCCCGAGCGATAACATTCGCAGGAGCAAATGGTTCTTGACGAACGCGTCGAACGATTGCCCGATCATCGCGAGAAGTCGTCACACGATACCGACCTTGGCCAGCTCGTCGACTGTAACCATCAGTTTCTAAGTACCGATTGTAAGCACGACACACGACGGAGGCAGAAACGCCCAGTCTATCACTGACTTCCTGATACCTGTACCCCCGTTGTACCAGAGTTACTAATTGAGCGACTTCTGTCGTAGATAAATGCCGCCTGGGCAAACTAAAAAATCAAAAACAAACCAGAGTGTTCAAATGCTTTCAGTAACCAAAATTTTCACCAAAATTGCAAAAATGAAGAGTAGTTTTGAGAAAAACTATTGGTTGGATTTTTTTAACAAAAAATTGGAGTAGTCTAAAGAAAAACTGTTTTCAGGAACAATGTGTAAATAAGACTCAAGAGTTTTGAGCTTCAATATTCGTGTGAAGAATACTGCCGAAATCTCGGGGACATCAACTTTTAATTAATTTCACAGAATAAAATAAAAAAATAATTAAAGTACCGAAGTTACAAACCGTTTAAAAATAAGATCCATATTTTTCACTAATCAGAAAAAAAATGACAACCAAATTAAGAAAAAAAACATTTACAAAATTTTTTTTATTATTTTTGATTTTTTGTTTTTATTTAAATTTAGTGATTTTTTTCATTATTATGAAGATAATGAATAAAAAATCTTATTCCTTTAATTTTTTCAAATTTTAGATGCTCGGGGCAGAAAATCTACTCAATGGATCGATTTGAAAATTTACAAGGTTCTTAAGGGTATATTAAGGTGAAAAAATTCCTACAATGTCAAGCTTTCCCGTCGATATTTATTAAGATACAGTCAATTAACCAAAGTAAGGGAAAAGTCACTTTTTTCAACTTTTTTCAAACTGGTATGGTACATCGATAAGATTTTTTATCTGGAAGTTTTTTATGAAATCTTATAAGAAATTTTTTCCAAATTCTAAAACTGGCCTTCTTTTTGCTGTACGATTATTGGTTGCAGAGATATAGCGGTTGAAAAAATAAGCGTCCTTTTTTGTTTGATTTCGGATATCTCCGCGACAGATGGTCGTATCGAGCTCAATAAAAAACGAAATTGAAGCTTAATAAACAGGCTATCTGTTTCATAGGGTTGTTGTGCCCGTAAATTTGTCAATTTTTTTTTTCATTCTATTTATTCGGATCATGTCGAAACCGTAGTTCTTAAAAAATTGAGATTGAAAGATTTCAAAACTAGAGTCTTGGAGCTTTAAAATATTTTTTTATTTTTTGCAATACGATCATTTTTCGCTGAAATACAGACCGTCAAAAATTCGAGAAAAATTTGCATTTTTGTTTTATTCCCTTAATTTTTGGGAGTAGTGTATATTGTAGACGCAGATTGTTACGAATGGCAACTCAAATCTCAAACCATTCGTGTTTTGAAGAGTCTTTGAATTATGCAGTAGTTATTTATTTTTTATTTATTTCTCTCTTAGAATTATATCCTTTAGAATAAGAGACAAGGTCTTTCAAGTTTTCAAGGTCAAGGCTTTAGTCTTGTTCTGTCCATCAGATAGGCAAGTCATGTATTTCTTTCGTTTAAACCGGAGAAAATAAATTTGCGTTTTTTATATATATTTTTCACGCAATAAAAGTCGTACCGTGTTTTGTTTCAAAAGGAAAGTTAAATAAACAGATAAATGTTCACTTACTCAACCTCCTACCCTACTCTATCTTTCCTATCATTCTTATGAATGCACGTTAATGAAAAAAATGTATTTAAGACAATGTCTGTACTACTTTGAAAAATCAAAAAAAAAAAACCGATACTTGACGGACAGTTTTTTACACTATTATTAAGAGGAAAGATTTGTATGTTTAGTTTATATTCAATGGGCTCCAAAACTACCAGATCAGTTTGAATGAAATTCATTACAGGGATAGTATAAAGCCCCGAAAGCAACATAGGCCATGTTTCATTTCAATATTCCCGATAGATCCAAAACTACTGAGCCCAATTGAATAATATTTGGAGCAAAGATGGTCTAGAATCTGAAAAATGATATAGGATATTATTTTATACCCATATTCCAACGGGTAGGAGATTGGATCGGGAACATAACCGATGTTTGAAAAAACTGGACCAATATCAAAAAATAATTCATCGTTAGAATGCTACATTGCTCCGGAGTATTTTGGATTATATTTATTTTATCTCCTTATTTTCACGGGAATATTCTTCAACAACCTTAAAATGCGGTGTTGTCCCCGAATGACATGGCTTGGCTATATTTCATCCCCTTATTTCCACGGGGACGGTAATAACGTAAAGTGGAAAATAAAATCTGCTGAACAACAGATTTTCAACGTTCTATTAAAACTAGAAAGCTTCAATATTCTTCATCAAAATACATTTCATTTCATCTAAATATTGCAGTTGATGCTATACACTAGACCACCACTAGGACTCGAGTTACGCCGGGCGGGTCAGCTAGTATTTTATAAAATAAAACTTCGCGAAAACTCAACCAAACACAGATAAACAAAATTCCTCCATAGAGAATATTTTTATCAATGCACAGTGCTCCTTTTGCTATTAGAAGAAATTAAAAAGGAGGTCTAAGACATTGGCCGTTGTGTTTCGGTTTTGGTTTAAATGCCAGGGAATGTTGATTAGGGTATGGCGTCCTCTACATGAGTGATCGCTCTAGATGCAGAATTTAATTAAACTGCCCCGTATCATTACTGCTAAGATGTCTGACAGAGCAAATGAACGCCTTCTCATAACACTTTCCTGCAATGCATGGTAACTTCCACACCACATGAGATAAATCCCTATTTCAACTCACTGCTATCGGCAAAAGGGACTATTGACTATTTTTTTAATTAACAACAGCTCCTGTTGATTTCGCATAAAGATTGACGCCAGGCCAACACTGGTTGCTTTGATTTCCTGTTTCCTGTTCAGTAATCTTTTAATTTAATATCCCTCTATCTCAAACTCGACCTCTTTCTCTCGCTCTATGTCATTTCCTATCTACGTGCAGGTTAATGGCTGTTTGAACTTTTTTTTTTAAAGAGGAATCCTTGCTATTATCCTCATATCTATAAAAGTGCAAAAGAGAGGAAAGATAAAAAATGAATATATCTTAGTTGTCTGTGCCTGAGGGGTGTAAATTGCCTCAAACGACACATTTAGCATGGCGGCGCCACTTGAAGGCTCCATGGTGAGTGAGTTTTATTATTTGTTTTTCCTTTTGTCGGTCATTATCTCGTTCTATTGCGTCAGCGGGTTGCATCATTAAGTTGGCAAGTCGTTAAAGTAGTTAGCAGAAGGTAAGTTAAAGAAAAAAGTATAGCAATGAACGGCTGGTATGGGTGGCAGTGGCAAGTATTTATTCACTTTGAAGTTTTAGATAGAAAAATTGGTTTGAAAGGCGATTTGATTTGTTTGACAACAATATAGCGCAGCAGTCAGGATTCTTCTGACACGGTTACACATTTGTCATGCAACTAAATACCACTTGAAATGATTGTGCAGAGCTCAAGCATTTTGTTTGAAATTTGCCACACCTTCATGAAGACAACCGAGAAATTTATGGCCTTCGAAAGCTCCTCCTCTAAATACGATGAGCGCGACATTTCCTATCACATTTACATTTTTATTGACTGTCGTTTGGGCAAAGAATTTAAATACGTCTACCGTTTTATCGGCCATTGCGTTCGTTTTCTCCTTCAAACTTTGGCTTGTTTATTCTTGTCCTTCTTTAAAGCTGAGAGCTTTAGTTTCTTAGTTGTGTTTATGTTACCAGAGCAAAGTTAAGTTGATATAATTGCGATTTTAATTTGTTCCGTGTTCTGTTGAGTCCCTCAAGAGATTTTCTTTATAATTTCCGTGAAAGTTTTCCTTAAATTCACGTCATCTTCGAATAAAGGATCATTGAGACCTCAGAGCCATCAGAAGAACTTTATTCAAATCAAATGAAACAAATGAGTCGTTACGACATTAAACTTTCGTTAGCAAATTCAATGTTCATCTGTCTTCGACTACTCTCTTTAACTTGATAATACTAATGCAAAGCTAAGTCCCTCTAAAAAACACAGACCTTAAGTCTTAGTCCTAAATTAAAGTTCATTCTATCTTCTTTGTACGTATATAGATGCAGAATATACTTTGTAAAATTAATATTGCAATTTCATTTTCATTCCACCATCATGGCTCAGATTAAATTGGGATTTCATGGTCAACAATGTAATACAAAATCACAATGGAAATTCCTTTTTAGTTATAACCACCACCAGAGGTATTGTTGAAAATAACAAAAACTATAAACCCCTCTTAGGATTAACAAAAGCCAAACGGAATGTTTTATTGTGCGAGCTTTTGTGTGAACAAAACTTCCACATACATAATTGAAGCAGGATGTGAACCCCTTGTGATGCAAAATTTAAATTAAAAAACTCGTAAAAGTTTAATGAAGTGACAAAGGTTTTTATGGCTGTCGGACAGAGTAAAGCTTCATTTTTCTTTTTCGATGGCTTTTATCAACTTATTTGCATTAAGGGTGTGTTGCTTTTGTTACTTCTGTGACTGACTTAAGTAATGTGAATGCAAACAATAAAAAAAGTTGTTTTCAGAAAAAGAGCTTTGAACTTGAAGCTGTGCGATTAAAAGCGATGGTTACAAATTGAATCAACAACTTCCAATCTGATAAATTCTTTGTAGAAAATTCAGGACATTGACATGATTATCGAACACAGAAGCTGTTCTCGTTAGTTAATTTTTTGTGTTGAGAAATTAATTCTTAGAACTGGTGGTTATTACCAAATAATTTTTAATATGGGGACGATCGCTGAAATTTCATTAAGCAGTTTGGTCTCTGCATTGAGATGACTTATAGCTTTTTTGGAACGAAGCTCCATAAGGTATTTTCTAAAGAAAAGCGACATAAGAAACTATGTACGGTCCGTACACTCAAAGTTAATTAATTCGCATTTTAAATACAAAGAGAAAAAGGACTTTTATTTACCAAAATTCCCCCGACGTAATTTCTTTTAGCTTTTAAACAAAACAGCGACTGAAAATACACCAAGTGAAAATTCTTTAAGGCAAAAGCACATTTTTGAACGCAATAGAAATGAAAGTGTCGGGAGTAAATTAAGAGCATACGTTTAAAATCTCAAGAGTTAAAGTTTGAATAGAAAGTGTAGATGTGCGGAAAATTGTGTTGTTAGTATTGAATTCGAGTTTATTCAATATTTTGACAAAGCCAAACTGCTGTTGACGCAGAGAGCTAGCGAGATAAAAATGTTTTGCTATGTTTTGCTTTGACAGTTTTGCTTAAAGAACAACTATGGAAAGCACAGTTTTACTTATTTTAGGTGTTGCTTGATATTATTCTTGTTCAAATTATTGAATCAATCATGTTAATACTTAAATATACGAAATATTTGCATTTAATACAAATATTTGAAGAATTGTGACTGGTGAAATTAAAATCACTTTCGATTTTGCTTGATGATTAACCAATTTCAGATTCATTTGCAACTGATATCATTTTAAATAATTCATTTCAAAAGAATAAGCAGAAAGGTTTGCAAGGTTGGCTTTGTGTAAATTGTTGTACAGCACATAAACTCACATTTTGTATCAGAATGATTTTCTGTTAAAGGAAACCATCATCTTAAACGTACTTAAAATTTGAGATCTAGCTTTCGATAATTAAAATTGCTTTAACATAAGTTACCCAGGAATTTCAGCAAATAAGTCTATTTTTCCTTTTCGAATGTTTTTTAAGTATTCAATGACATTAGTTAATTTATTCCAACTCATTGTCCTCTTATTTTGTATAGTAAACTAATTTAGTAATATTATGAGAAGAAGTTGAGATGTGCGAATAATTATGAACATGTACGAGGGAGCAGTTACAAAAGTGAGATGCCCAGCTGGAGTCACCGAAGAATTCCAAATAACAGTAGGTGTACATCAGGGAAGTGTCTTGAGTCCACTGCTCTTTATTGCTGTTCTGGATTATTTGCTCGAAGGAAAAGTAACGGACAGTAAAGTACAACAATTATTCTTTGCTGACGATGGAGCCATCATAAGCGAGGATCCTACATCCCTGCAACGAGCACTTGACGTTTGGATTGATGTTCTGGAAGGAAATGGGTACCGTATTAGCGCTAAAAAGACTGAATACCTGTGCTGCCCTTTTTCTGATCCAGACAAGCCTATTCCAGACATTTATTTGAATGGAAATGTGCTTCCCAAGTGTGAAAAGTTTAAATATCTGGGATCTATGATCAATAGTGAAGCAACTTGTGATGACGACATCAATCATCGAGTAAGCGTAGGGTGGATGAAGTGGCGAGAAAACTCCGCTATCTTCTGTGATCGAAAAATGCCCCCTAAGCTGAAGGGAAGACTCTACACAGCAGTTGTCCGTCCAGCTCTGACATACGGTTCACAATGTTGGACAATGTACAAAAAGTATGAGAGCCAATTGACGGCAGCCGAAATGAAGATGCTTCGGATGACAGCAGGAGTAACAAAGCTTGATCGAATTAGAAGTACTAAGATCCGTGGAAGCCTTCATGTCAAAAGTACCATCTTGGACAAAATTCAGCACGACCGGCTCAGTTGGTATTGTCATGTTCAAAGGAGAGATCCGCAGAACCCCGTCCAAAAGGCAATATCGTACAACGTTTCAACAAATTCGCGACGAAAAAGAAAAGGCAGGCCAAAACACTCCTGGTACAAGCAAATGCAAAAACAGCAGCATTTGGTTGGCCTCAGACATGGAACAATCCAAAACCGGGAGACTTGCCGACGCTTTCTGAGGTCAACGCGGCGTACCCCACAGGCGGATCACTAGTGTGAAGCAGAAAAGTGGGAGAGCTGTGATCGCTTCAAGATCACTACTCGTAACGCCGGAAATGGAAAGAAGAAGAAGAATGAGAAGAAGTTGAGATGTCATACAGCAAAAAAAAAAAAAAAAAATGGGCACGACTGGGTCGCACAAGCTTGCGATTGGGTGTTTAGTACAGTATCAAAATCGAATGAGTACAAGGTCTTAGTGTTCGATTTTCACAATATATTTGGTGGTACAGGGTTACCAACTACACATTAATTATGAAAATTGAAAAAAAGCCTTTTCAATTTTGCAAAAGTTTTTAGCGAATATACATATAAAAACGCCATTTTTTCGGCAGCTGCTAATACATATAAACGCTGAAAATTTTATCAAAATCCTTATAGCAGTCTTAATAACCTATTTAAAAAAAAAAATTGTATTTAAAAAAAGTGAAAAATAAAATACCTTTTAATAATATATTTTTAAAGACAAATCATACAAATCTTAAGATCGTACCACAAAATGTTTGCTCAAAAAATTTGAAGAAAACAAAGACATCATTTAAAAAGTAAAAGTTTTTGCAAAAAATTAATAAAAATTTGAAAAATTTAATTTTAATACATTCGCATGCAGGGGACAAGGGGAGGGCTTTAACTGAGTATGATAAGTGTCACAAGGAGGGAGGGGAGGGGGGTCTACGGCAACGTAACATTCACCGTTCATCAAAAAAATTTTACTACTGTACTTCTCTCAATCAGTTTTTTTAATCCTTGTCGTGTTAAATGTCATTCATTTCATATTTGTAAATATACAGACATTTCAATGCATATATTTTTAATACAATTATGTAATTGTAACTCAATATATTTAATTAAGCTTATTATTTTTAAACATGAGCGCAAGCTCCTTGGCGCGGCTCTAGCGTTTTAACTAGGCTCTAGCGGCATTGGAATCCGTACCAATAGATTCCCTGGTTTTCAAATACTAGAGAGACTAACGTTTTTACGTACTCTGCGTTCTAAACTTAGTGACAAATGAAAATACTGGGAGCGGGTCAAAATTCTGGCTTCAAAATTCTGCTTTTCAAAATTCTGCTTTTAAAACGAAAATTCTGCTTTTCAAAATTCTGTATTTTTTTCATTCTGGCTGACAAAATTCTGCTTTCCAAAATTCTGCTTTTCAAAATTCAAAAAAAAAAAGAAAAATTCTGCTTTTTTTCATATTCTTTTTTATTTGCAGAAGAACAAAAACAAAGTAGGAGAGCGACGAGAAAGTAAAGGCGGTATTACACTATCATATAAATATGGCAAGTTGACAAAAAAAATATGGCACCACATCGTCATATAAGTGTGATAGTCATATATGTATGGCAGTATTTGTACTTACTTAGGTGGGCATTACAGTTCGGGGTGAACCTGGGCCTCAACCAACATCCTTCTATAACGATTTCGATCTCGGGCGAGCTCTCTCCAGTTTCGCACTCCAAGTCGGTTGAGGTCTTCGTCCACTTGATTGCGCCACCTAAGACGAGGTCTTCCCCTTTCGCGATTTCCCTGCAATGTGCTTTCGAAAACCCGACGAGCCGGAGCGTTTGGGTCCATCCGCTC
This sequence comes from Melanostoma scalare, assembly GCA_949752695.1. Taxonomy (NCBI): domain Eukaryota; kingdom Metazoa; phylum Arthropoda; class Insecta; order Diptera; family Syrphidae; genus Melanostoma; species Melanostoma scalare. Next base: position 68,794,504 of record OX456985.1, read on the forward strand.
TACATGGCCCAACCATCGTAGCCTCGCGATGCGTACTCTTCTGGCTATGTCCATGTCGCGGTACAGCTCATACAGCTCGTTGTTGTATCTTCTTCTCCACACATTGTCTTCGCATACGGGACCAAAGATCATTCGGAGAATTTTTCTTTCGAAACGACCAAGAGTTTCCTCATCCGCTTTCGATAAGGTCCATGCTTCCGCGCCGTACAGCAGGACTGGGATGATTAAGGTCTTATACAAGGTAACCTTGGTTTTTCTAGAGAGGGTTTTGTTTCTCAATTGCCTTCTTAACCCAAAGAAGCAACGGTTGGCAAGAGTTATTCTCCGTTTGATCTCCGCACTGATGTTGTTTTCCGTGTCTACAGCGGATCCTAGGTAGACGAAGTCCTGTACTACCTCGAAGTTATGTCTGTCTATTGTGACGTTTTGTCCAATTCGTCGATGTTCTGTGTCCTTGTTTGATGACAGCATATACTTCGTTTTGCCCTCATTAACCATCGAACCCATTTTTGCCGCTTCTGTTTCAATACTCGCAAAAGCACCTATGACATCACGCTTTTTTCTTCCCATTACGTCAATATCGTCTGCATAGGCGAGTAATTGTACAGACTTTTGAAAGATTGTTCCTCTGGTGTTGACGTTTGAGTTTCTTACAATCTGTTCAAGTATGATGTTGAAGAAATCGCATGACAGTTTGTCGCCTTGCCTAAAGCCTTTTTCGACATCAAAGGTCTCGGTGAGTTCTTTTCCGACCTTGACGGAGCAGCGTGAATTCTCCAAAGTCATCCTGCATAGTCGTACGAGCTTTGCAGGGATGCCGAAACTAGACATGGCTCTGTACAGTTCGTCTCTGTAAATACTGTCATACGCGGCCTTAAAATCGATAAAGAGGTGGTGAATATCGATATTATGTTCTCGGGTTTTTTCCAAGATCTGCCGTAATGTGAAAATTTGGTCTATTGTGGACTTCTCTGGTCTAAAACCACATTGATAAGCACCTATCAAGTTGTTGACGTGGGGCTTCAGACGTTCACATATTACAGCAGACAAGATCTTATAAGCGACGTTAAGGAGGTTTATCCCTCTGTAATTGGCGCAATTGTGAGGGTCTCCTTTCTTTAGGATCGGGCATACGATACTGAGGTTCCATTCATCGGGCATGCTTTCTTTCGACCATATCATGCAGATCAGCTGGTGCATGCTCCTTTCCAACTGGTCTCCGGCTGCCTTGAAAAGTTCGGCATCAAGGCCATCTGCACCTGCAGTCTTATTTAATTTAAGTTTGCATATGGCAAGCTTAACCTCTTCTAGGTCGGGAGGACGGCATTCTTGATCATCGTCCAAGCTGAATGGGGCAATCTGCCTGACAGCGGAATTTGTGTCTTCATCGCCGTTAAGCAGTCTGCAGAAATGATCTTTCCAAATCCTCAGTAGCGACTGTGACTCTACAATTATGTTTCCCTGCTGGTCTTTACAGGCTTGAGTTCGGGGTTTGCCACCCTATGGCAGGATCTTTTTACCTTTTGGTAAAACTTCCGAATCTCGTTCCTGTCATGGCACCTCTCTATTTCCTCAAACGAGCGCTTCTCATGCTGCTTCTTTTTCTTTTTGAAAAGTCGGTGTTCTTCCCTTCTTCTCTCCTTGTAAATCTCGTTATACTGATCGTAAGCAGCCCTTGTTCGTGTTTGCATAAGCATTTGTCGTGCTCTTTGTTTGGCTGCATTTGCCTGCCTGCATTCTTCATCGAACCATGGGTTTCGTTTTGGTGGCCGAGTGAAACCCAGAACCTCAGAGGCAGCGGTTCTGATGGCTTCTTGGCATTGCTGCCACTGGTCTTCAATGTTTAATGCTGGCGGCATGGGATTCAAGGATAATTGAAGGGACACTCGATTGGAAAAGGCATTGGCAATCTCTTGCGATTGTAGCTTTCCGACGTCATATCTCTTCACAGCGTTAGTTCGCGCTGGTCGTGAACAAGATATCCTCATTCGCACCTTGGCTACAACAAGGTAGTGGTCCGAGTCAAAGTTGGCCCCTCGGAAAGTTCGGACATCTAGCACACTGGAAGAGTGCCTTGCGTCGATCGCAACATGGTCAATTTGGTTGACGGTTAATTGATCTGGGGATCGCCATGTACCTTTATGAATTTTGAGATGCGGGAAGCGCGTACTACTTACAACAAGATTCAGCCCCGCAGCAAAATCGATTAGCCTCAGTCCGTTTTCGGAGGTTTTGTCATGGAGGCTATGCTTACCGATTGTGTTTCCAAAGATGTCCTCCTTCCCTAGCTTTGCGTTAAAATCGCCAAGAACGATTTTCACGTCGTGTCTAGGGCACTGCTCATACGTTTCTTCCAGGAGCTCGTAGAAACAGTCTTTGGAATCGTCGTCTTTCTCTTCTGTGGGGGCGTGGGCGCATATAAGGCTAATGTTGGCGAATTTAGCCCTGATGCGGATGGTCATTATACGCTCATTGACTGGATTTTGTCTAATCAGCTTATCCCTGAGTCTTCCTCTAACGACAAATCCGCACCCAAATAAGCGTTGTTTCTTTTGTCTGTAGCAGTCGCCATAATAGATGTCACAGTTTCTCATCTTCTTTATGCCCGGTCCACTCCATCGCACTTCTTGGATGGCGGTTATGTCTGCTTTGCAGCAGTCCAGGGCGTCCGCTAATTCTCCAGCTGCACCTAGTCCGTAAAGAGACCTTACGTTCCACGTGCAGATCCGGAGGTCATTGTCCTTTTTTCGTTTGCTTGGGTCGTCAACTTTGAAATCATTATCGTTATCCGAGGCTGTTAGTTGTTTCGGAACTGTCCTTTTTTAACGTGGTTGGGTAGTTAACCCTACGCACAACCCCCAACCTGGAGGGCCAGGTCCTTTTTGGATCCCTTCGGACACAAAGGGCTGGAATATCCAGTGTCAGTACCCTGCTGCAGGGGTGTGAGTGCTGCCGTTGGCTCACCAGGAGCTCATCCGCCACCATCTTTACTTCAATACCCTGTCCTAGTATTGAAAGACCCCGAAAGACCTTTAAACCAAATATGTTGGAGTAGCTCCTTCAGGGGCTTCTGCTTTTATGGCTGCTGAAGTCCACCGTTGATTCTGTCCTTCGAATTCATGCGCTGGAACATTTACACGAAAGCTCTCGTAGACCACTGAGATTCGTGCAGTCAGTCATAGTTCGCAGAGCAATTATAGTGTTGACCGATCACAATTCTTTTGTTCCGGATTCCCTTGTCAACACTCGCACTTACTGGTTTGGCAGGTCAGCTCTGGACGGAGCATCCCAGGTCCCAGTGGATACCGCTTGGAGGTATAGTAAGCACAATTGACGTGTACTATAAGTTACAGCATCTGGGCGCCGCCAAGTTGACACCAATCAGAGCCTACCCGAATAGTACAACGCCCATCCACCACAGCAGTATTTGTATGTCTCCATATATATGACAATGATTCTAGAGCCATATATACATATATGGCGTAGTGTAATACAAAATGATAATTGTCGCCATATAAGTATGTTCGTCTTGTTTCAAGTAGTGTAGAAATATATATCTATCTATATATATTTCTTCTTTTTCACTTTCACTTCTCACTTTCACACGTGTATTGAAATTTACATCTATGTACGAGTATGAATGTGTAATAACATTTCAGATTTCACATAAGCACTCCGTGCATTCAACGTACAAATAGAAATAAAGAAATAACTACAAATAGACAAATAAAAATAAAAAACATAGGATGCCGATTGTATGACAAGCGCAAGTCATATAAAATCAATCGATTTTTATATGGCTAGTTCATTATATTCATGCTTGCCATACTTTATATGGCACAGGTTGTCATATAAGTGTGATAGCGATACTTTTCTTTGTCATATAATTATTGTTTGCCATACAAATTGTTCATATATATATGGCATAGTGTAATAGTAATTGTAATATTTACAGAAAGTGTGCCATACACTATATGACAACTTTGTTCATATATATACCGCCTTAAGAGTTTGCAATTATTATCAATATTCTGCCAATTATAAAGAAAAAGATGGTGTAGAAAATGTTAAGCGTGCACTTTTTACTCTTTCTTTTTTCCTATATCCTCTCCCCACGCTTCGTGCGGTTAATTATTGTTTTGGCAGTGATAAAATCCTTTCGTAAGTCTTCAATTAATTTATAGAGTTCTGCGTGGCTACGGGCAAAGACAACTATTACTTTAAGCCGACGATGCCAAGCCTCTACATTGTTTTGCGTTCTTGGGAATGCATCTCTAGTTTTATCACAGTTTTATCATAAACTAACTGAATTATATAATTCTGTTAAGTAGGAGAGCGACAATGAAGAAATCAGAAAACTTCTTTTCTACTTTGAAATTCTTTAGAAGGCAAGAGTTTGCAATTTATCAATATTCTGCCAATTATAAAGAAAAAGAAGGTTTGGAAAATGTTAAAAAATGCGCTTTTTAACATTTTCCAAACCTTCCTTTTCTTTATAATTGGCAGAATTTTGATAACCAGAATTTTGAAAAGCAGAATTTTGGAAAGCAGAATTTTGAAAAGCAGAATTTTAAAGGCAGAATTTTGAAAAGCAGAATTTTGTAAAAAGAATTTTGACCCCGGCAGAATTTTGACCCCAACCCTTTCTTTCGAAATTTTAATTGGTCATTGTGATTTCTGGACGTAAACGTTGACGCATCAGCTATCTAACGTGCTTCTCAACGGCACGAGAAATTTTGATCCTTACAGAACAAAAAGCATCATCCCCAAAGAGAATTCGTGGTTCGATTCAAGCTGTAAAGAATAAATTCAAAAACACACAAAATTTAAATAACAGAAAACTAGATAAGTTATTCAGAATGCAATTTAAAGAACAATAATATTGACACACAAAATGTGACACAGACTATATTTTGTCTGGTGAAAGAGAGGAATGTTTATTGAAGGAGTCTTTTTCTTTATTTGAGATTAGCAAAATCAATGATCACATCTTAAAAATCGATGCCTCTGAGGATGTCGCTTTCGATTGACCTCATCATCAATTTTGTCGATATTTCTTGAATCATATTTCTTAAATCGTTGGCAAATCTTATACAATTTCTTGATGACCGTTATAAGGCGGGTAGCGCATCAGCTCGCGCCGAGAAAGACTTTTTACAACATTTCTTTGGATCTTAATGAGAAGTCTACACACTCCATCGATGAGAAGATATAGAATAAAAGTTATACAATTTTTGAATAATGTCAAAGAATTTGGATGTTTCTAAGATAACACCTAGCGGTATGCACTCCAACCAAGTTTTATGAGTGCCCCGCACATGGTACAAAAGTGACAAATTTACATCGGTTTGAATCATTGAATGCACAAAAACAAAAATTCGTTTCTTTTTCCTCTTTACTTTGAAATCTTAAAAAATTTAGTGCCGTTCATCCGACGGATAGTCAAATCGCCTATGTATGAGTTACTGCGTTGATGCAAACTTGTTTGCGCGTTGCAAATATAATTCTGATCATTCTTTGTGAATCTCAAATTGTATCGAAATATTTCTTTTTCTTGAAAACAGACCAATAGAGGTCAGTGATGGGACTTTTTGGAAAAATGTCCGAAGTTGATTTGAAACAAAAATTCAGTAGATTCAACTAACATAGATTCACATACATTAATAACTTAAGATAACAAAATAAACATTTTTCTTCAAAGCATATTCACTTAAAAATTCATATATCTACTAATATTAATACAACAGGTTTGAATTAAAAAAAAAGTGCTGTCATAATTGCTACCTATTTATTTTTTTTTTTAAAACTGTCCGTCGACAAATAAAAACTTATTATCCCTTAACTGATGTGGTGAAATTTAGTTACGTATCTAATGAGGTGGGTCCATTGGAACCAGCTTTTTGAAAGTGATAAGAAATAGACAAGTTTACATTTTTCTTAAATATCTTTATTTTGAACTTAAGGATCATTTGTAAAGACATATAAAAAAATAAATAAAACTATGAACTTCATTTTAAGCATAAAATTCGCACATAATAAACTTGTCTTAAGACCTAGTAAAAAAAAGCATTTCTAAAATGCACATTATAAATAAAAAAAAAAAAACAAAAACTAAACTCAAAAAGTCATTATTCTTTATGGTAAAATACCATTCCTTAGTATTTTCACAAAAATAAAAACTCAAATAATTTAAACCCAAAAATTTTGACACCCATCAAATTTGGGAGCATGCTATGCAAATAGGCTGTGTGCATTTTGAACATAAATGAACAGTCTTTGCTCACTTATTCGGTGGACAAAGAAAACACCTTTTCCTTTTATTTTTCTTTAATTTGGCGTTTTCGTCATTGCCTGTTGCTAGAGCCGTTGGAATCAAGCCAAAAAAAAGTTACGTATCTACTGACATTGGTCCGATGAACCCACGTGCATGCTGTAACTCACCGAAGGAGAGGATATCGAAACACGGTCCTTTCGAATTCAAACATGTCCGCTTACTGACGGACGGTATCTATAAGCGGAGGTAGTTGCGACTATCGCAGCGATTGCTGTACATGTTTGAAAATTGAATGTGGATCCAATGGACCCATCACAAGCGTTAAAATACTCTATAAGGCCCACGGAATCCGAAGGTTCCCAACAATCTTCCACTTCCTTGCACAGTATATTTAATTTGTTGCGAAGTTTATCCTTCTCTTAACTAACTGTCGAAAATTTCCGATCTGCTGCGGTACTACTATTTGGCAGTGATCATAATATCATATTAACATATAATGTTCATAAATTATTAATTTTTTTCCCCAAAAGTGTTTTCTTCATTTTATAGTTTGACCCAAAAAGCTGTTATGTCAACGGCATCATAATATTTATCTAAAAGATATTGGTTTCCCAACAAAGACCTCCAAACAATGTTAAGTTCTTCAAGATTTTCATTAAAGAACGGAAAAGGCGTTAAGGGTTAATGGCCAAAACGAGGTCATTGTATACCCTCTATCACTACCTTTGCATCTAAATACTAAAGTAGTTTTAATTGTGTGTCATTAAAATTAAAACACTTTTTTATTTGACCACAAATTTCTACATAAAATTGAAATTTTTTTTTTTATTTCACGAATTTTGATTTCTTTAAAATCGTGAGAAGCAAAATATCGCTTGAACTCGATCCCAAAGTTCATATCCGTATAGGAAAGATAATGTAAGGTACTTTCTAAACCTGCATTGGTACTGACTGAATCCATACTAATATAATTTTTTAAAATTTCAATCTAAAGACCTGTTTAGTAATAGTGAGAACAAAAATGCAGTAGATTTTATTTAAAGGCAGTAGATTTATTTTTCGAGAAAAGTGCAGTAGATCTACTGCAATTGCAGTAAAGTCCCAACCCTGATAGAGGTTTAGTGATGTTTGAGCAATTTTGGTGCTCCCTGGTGATTGCGGGGCCCAGTGGTCTGTCATGTTGTTGAAAAGAAAACTTAAAATCATATCTTCTTTTCATTTTGAGCTTTTTTATGCCTCTTCGCGATGCATATTAGTCCATCGCTCAGCCAAATATTGAATAGGGTGATGGCACTAGTAGTCAGCCCTTTAACTTTTTTTTCGGGTTCAACTCGTCTTCAAAAATGCAATATTCATTTGTTAAACGGAGTATTTAGTTATTCTGGTTATATGAAAAGCCAAGATTTTAAAAATTTAGCCGTAATTAGCTTATTTCTCACCAAAAATAAGTTATTCAACATAATTGAGGCGAAAGCGCGATTTTGGAGTAGTCAGCCCCCTGAGTTCCAGTTGTCGGCCACTTGAGTATCCAGTAGTCAGCCTCATTAAAGAAATCCATAATTACAAATGTTTAACTACTGCTAAATGTAAACCTTTTAAGCTTTTCTTTCAAAATTTAATTAGTAATTGATTGAAAATAAATGGCTTATTTATTAAAATTAACTTTTCTGTATTTCTGGATAAATAATGTAAGAACGGAAGGGATAAATAAATAAACAAAAGATTTTTCTTACTAATTAATAAAGCAAAACAAAAAACACTTCATAACCTACGGTTGAAACATTGTTAAAAAAAAAAAGATTTCGTAGCCTAAATATATGTATACTAGGTGAGCCGCCCGGCGGTCGTTGCTCGGGTCTGTAGTTTTCAGGTTCCCTTTCCCGTTCCTGCGCTTCCGTAAGAGTATGGGGATGAAATATAATTTGTATTACTGTAGAACTTTGTGGCATCCCAATGCCGAAAGAATTTTTGAAATCTGTCCAGTTGTTTCTAAGTTTCCATTTCCAACCCCGTTCTTATGGGAATATTCCGTTCCCGTGGAAATATGTAAATGGAATATAAATCTATGTCACTGAGGGAAAATGTAACATCCTAGAATTGAAAGAATTTTTGAAATCGGTCAAGTAACTTTAACGTTCTTGTTCTCGTTCCCGTGTCTGTTCCCGTGGGAATAAACGGACGAAATATAGTCTTAAGTTACTGATGGAGGGGGATAATGTAGCACCCCTAGTGCTAAAAGAATTTTAGAAATCTATCCAGAACTTTCTAAGATTCCGTTCCCAACCGCGTTTCTGTGGGAATATGGGGATAAAACCTCAACAGGAACCATCTCTGGACTAAAATATGTCTACCCTGAAAATTTCATAAAAATCCGTTGGTATAGGAGTCTATACCGGACATACATACATGCTATTTTATATATATAGATAGGAACAACTAGGTGTACCTAGATAAAAAATATCCCTTCAGATTCTGGAACCACTTAATAACTGACTTCTCTGTCCCTACAGCCTAACCTTTTGATAGTCCCTCTGGTGTGTTGGTGATAGTTCAGGGTGACGTTTTAAAAAGCCGTAGTACCACGACTTTCCTGGTCTAGGAATGCCATATTCCTTGCTTGCCTTTCTTATAGGCCAATTTTCTTCTCTTATTCTTTCAAAGCCATTGTCAAGGCCTCTCCTGAGTACTAGTGAAATTATTTTTTAGTTTTTTATTCATTTTCTGCCATTTCAAAAATGCTGTAATTTCAATAAAAACTCTTACAATTCAAAGTAGGCACTTATTGTAAGAAAAACTTGTCTAATTTTGAAAAGTTGCTAAGCTTAAATTAACTAGTTCATTTTAATTGTAGTTAATTAGTCTAAATTTGGATAGTAAAATATGTTTCCCTATATTCTTTTAGGTTAACTAAATACTTAAAAAAATAAACGGCTGACATTAGGCGATGCGTCTTCTATAGTCAGCCACGGATTCTACCGCAGCTTTTATAGGGGGCTGACTACTGAAACTTAAAACTTTTTAAAATTTTTTTTCTTGTCAATCGAAAGGGAAGAAAATTTCCATTCATTTCGCATACTCAAATAAAAAAAAAAGCAAACAAAAGTTGGTTTCAGTAGTCAGCCGAGGGGGGCTGGACTTAGGAGCATTGAAAAAAAATTGGTCCATTAAGGCAGCCCCCCTTCTAAATAATTACTTAACAACATTTTATGTTTATTTTTGCAATAAAAATTGAAAATGAACTATAAATGACCTAAAACAAATAACATAAAGCACATTCCTTCAATATTTCGCCAGTTATAGCTCTTTTTCCGAAGAACTTCTTCTATTTTTCACTTAGCGAAAAACTCACAACCGACACTATTACAATAACTTGCAGCAAACTAGCATTTTTAACGAAATAACCAGCAGCTGCATTGGCATACAATTTGGAATCAAGACAGAAGAATAGTTAGGCTTTCAGAAGAAAAAAAATTCATGAAAAATAAGCCTAAGACTTCCCTGTTTTGCTGGACTTTATAACGAAGGGGCTGACTACTGGCGGAGGCTGACCTCACATGCCATCACCCTATGTAAATGTTGAAGCTCTATTAAGATTTTCCACTGTAGGTTTTTCAGACGGTGGATCAGTAAATGTAAATTATACTATAACTTGTTTTGGAACATTGCCTTGAGGTTTGAGAAAACTTAAAGAATAATAATAAAGTAAAAGTTCTCACTTTAAAAATAAAATATGAAAAAATAAAATATGTTACCAACAATTACTACCTAGCAATTCACCTGGCAACACATTTTTTTCCATTTCAACAACATTAATAGCAACCTAGGTGCGACCTTGGGAGATTCCATAAACCATAAAGTTTTCGACATTTGGGAAGACGTTTAAATAACACAACCATCGACAGTTGCCTTTTAACAATAACTTTTGTAGAACTTTTCTCAAGCACCATTATTTTTTGAATTCACACAATTTTGGCAAGTTTTAGTAGAAATGCCTACAGTTAAAGGCCATTAAAGGGATATTGCCCATCGTTGACTGAAATTAAATCAACAAACACGTGCATTGTACCTAAACCAGGCGCTTGGAAAAAAGAATAACAAATGAGTTGGGTGAAAGGAAAACAAACACCTTTGCTGGTACCTAACCTACCTATTCGTTGTTTTAATTCTTTTTTTTTGTACGAACAAAATATCTTTATTTTATCACGTTCTTTCACTGACCTTCCTTCAGAATGCCACAAAAAGGTCTAACATAAAATTAATTCACTAAAAAGGACCCAACAGAGAAATAGGCGGTCGGCAATGGCATTTGCTATGGTTAGTAATTGTCATGTAAAACATATTTTCGCACGTCGTTTTTTGTTCATGTTTTTAATGTTGCTTATCTACAAAATGGCGACGGACAATGTTTCTATTAAACAAAATTTTCAACATGAAATGGGAATTTTTTGTTTGGCTTCGCACAGCGTGGTTCATTTTTATTTTTTACTCAATTAGCATACATACACAAAGGAATTCTTCGTGTAAAAAAAAAGAAACAGAAGTTAACAGAGAAGCCGTTCTATTGAACTACATACAGAGGGAAGTTTTATTTAATGTAATATTGTAATTAATGTAAGTTAGGAAGAAATTGTGTTCTCTGCTGGTGTCTTTGATGCTATCTTTTGATAGGAGAAAACTTTTATAATTTTTTAAGTCGAATTATGTACATTAAAGAGAGGAAATTATGTAAGTACGCATTTTGAAACAGGAAGCCATTCCTGTCGGCTTCAGATGATTGTCGCATTAAAAGATTTTTCAGTCTAAATTTTATTTAAAAAGAAAGTCCTTGAAACTTTGTCAAATCAGTGCTGAGGATTGAGTTTAGCAAAATTCCTTCTATTGCGGATTCTTGTGAATTGTAAAAAGAAGCCTTATAACTTATAGATATCCATGAAACGGCTCCACAATTCTTAGTAGCCAATTCAGTCTCCCATCAGGGGCCTCGAAATTATTAGAATTGGACTTTTTAACAGAAGACAGAAAATGACTAAAAGTTGTTGTTGGTTGGGAGTGAACATGTCCCATATTTGGAAGTATGATACAAGATGTTTATCTCAAAGGGTTTTGTTAGAAACCAATTTTCTCTTTTTTGAAAGTTAACGTAATAAGCTTTCCTAGAATTGAGCCATGAGAGGAGCTTACATAACGTCACTCTTTGATAAATCGTAACATACTTACCGGCTACCCATCACCAGCAATCACTTCTCAATTCTCTTATCATAACAAATCTGAAAAACAACATTAAACCTACTCCTTCAAACAAGTACACCTGAGCAAAAAAAAACTCTGAAAAACTCCAACTCGACTGAAAGTGCTTATCTTAGGACTTAACTTAGACAACTTACCAACTGAGATAAAATTTAAACTTTTTTATTTTTATTATTGCATTATTCGAAGGAAAAAGTAAATCTATTCGAAACCACTTTGTTCCAACCGAAATGTAGAATAATAAAAAAAAGACGAAAAATTATGCTTCAACCACATTATTTTTATAGATTCCCTTCAGACTTTAAAACCTTATCTTTGTCAACTGTCTAAGAAAAGTTTTATTGCCAAAGTTAAAAAAAGAAGAAGAAAAAAAAAACAATTCAGTGATTTCCAGACAGAATTTTTCTTAACTCGAAAGTACATTAGTGTTGCAGTGAAAGTCAACAAAACTCTTTGACATAATTTTTTTTTTCTTCGTCTGTTTTGGATGTAACTTGTTGTCGTTTGATAACTTTTTCAAAGTTCTGACTTTTTTGTTGTTTTTGTGAATAGTCAAATTGGTTTAGGAGGTTGAGTGAAGTCACAGTAAGAAGATAGACTAACGTTTTGCCAGGACATTTGCAACGATTCATTTGAAGAACTTTATTCGGCCGGTGGGAAGGAAAAAAACGCGGCTCCTCTGAATTTTAATCAGTTGATGAGCTTATTGATTTCTTAAAATAGACATTTCAACATTTCGAAGTTCGTTCATCCTAGTAGTGAACTGTAATTGATTGAAAGTGGTAGAGGTCGTTGTGGCTTTCACCAACACGTCATATTCTTCACCAACATCTACAAAGGTAAAGAACAATTTTTGTTTTTTTTTTTAAATTGAATATTTTCTACTTTTCAAATTGAGGTGTGTGAACTATTCCAGGCGAATTGAAAGAGTGATACATGTCCTGGAAAAGCTCAATAAGTTAACCACTGGCAATACCTCACACTGAGCTGTTCGAATCCTTTGAACCGAAAATAGCTGTCATCGTTTAGCAGAATTAAGGTTTATGTCGCCGGTAACCTACCAATAAATGCTCCTTTCTGTTCCAAGAAATAAATAGGGTGGTTAAATTTTAAGAGCCGATATTGAATGTGAGCCACACCTAAATGTCATTTTTTTTTCATTTATTTTACATTCTTTTAATTTATTTATTTTACATATGTATCTCAATTTCTGACTAACTCAATTTGAATCATTAAAAGATACCTACACAATCGAGCAAAGCGTTAAAATTATTCAGGCTTACTATGAAAGTAGTAATTCAAACCAAAATGCATATTTTTTCGGTTAACTTATTTTTGCAAAAATTTGAGCAAACCGGGTCTGTAGGAGATGTGTAAACTCCAGTGCCTCACCACCAATACCAGTGACTCAAGAACTAAAGCCTCTTGACCATTTCAAGCGTCGCCAATGGTTAGATGTTAGAATGGTAACAATAAGCCGAAATGGTGGAATCCCAATTAGCAGAAATGCCGCATTTGGGCGAATGATAATTCAAGAGTGATTGCAGAAAAACCAATGCAACCACAAAGAATGACTGGTATATGTATGTTAAACAGTACGGTATGTAGCTTCTACAGGACGGTGCTCCTTGCAACACAGGTAACGAAGCGAAAACAATAACTTTTTTGAGCGACAAATTCAATGGCCGTGTTATCTCACGTGGTGGCGATGTCAATTGGGCACCAAGATCATGTGATTTGACACCGTTTGACTCCGTTGGCGATCTCTGAAGATGAAGAAGAAGAAGAAGAAGAATATTTTGTTCATAAGTGTTTCAACGCACTTGAAAGCGGACAAGAGTTAGATTGTATACATACTGACTTTTCAAAGGCTTTCCATAAACTATCTCATGATATTATATTGTTAAGACTGAATGCATATGGATTCCCTTCGACCTTCGTCGATTGGATCAGATCGTACCTTACTGATAGATCATATGTGGTAAAATTTCGAAGCATTCTTTCATACTCCTTTAAGGCGCGCTCAAGAGTACCACAAGGTAGTCACTTTGATCCTATCCTATTTATTCTAGCCATTAATGATGTTACTTTTAGCTTATCATCGAATGAAATTTTGATCTTCGAGGATGATATGAAGATTTTCAAGAAAATAAACTGAGCAGCTGATTTTGCACATGGTGCGATAAAAATGGATTGATTCTCAATCCAAGCAAATGTCAAAGTATAACTTTTTCGAAGAAACGTACATCGGCTTTGTATAATTACTTGATTTCCCATCAAATATTATGCAAGGTGTCCAGTATTAAGGACCTCGGTGTCTACTTTAGTTCCAATTTAGACTTTACATCTCATATCAACTATATTGTTAGTATAAAGGAAATTCAATGCTAGGCTTTATTAAAAGATGGACTAAGGAGTTTAGGGACGCCTAAGTCACTCTTTCGCTGTATAACTGTCATGTTTGACCCCATCTAGAATATGCTTCTCAAATATGGTCTCCTTATTATGCAGTCCTTAATCCAAGAATCGAAAGTATAAAGCGAAGATTTATTAGATTTGCTCTCAAGGGACTTCCATGGATTGATCCTTATGACCTTCCAACGTATGATCACGGTATTCAACTTTTGCAGATGCAACTACTTTCGCATCGGCGAATAAATAACGATTAAGTGTTTCTTCATCAGCCTATAACAGGACAAATTGATGCTCCTGACTTACTCTCATGCATAGGTTTTAACTACCGGCGAGGCTCACACCAACTGCGCAACTTGGAGTTACTTCACTGTCCTCACAATAGAACTAATTATGGCATGAATGAGCCTCTTACTCGTATGATAAAATTTTTGATCCTAAACTCAAATTTCATAGATTTTCACATTAGTAAAACTACGTTAAAGTCCTTGATTCGAACCAGAGCTCCACTCACTTGACTATGTTTTTGTTTTTTTGTTTCTTATCTCTGTATAATTGTCACACTTAATAATTAATTTTATGTATGTAGCTATATAATTCTTTTTTTTTTTTTTTTAATTAACGCGCACATAAAGGGGTTATGACTACCCTTATAATGTAATAGAACACAGTGTGAGCATTTAAGAAAATAGGAGAGTATTTGAAAGGAGAAACCGATGCACGTTGCTTTTGAACTTTTGTGAATCCTAATGCAGGGGAAAAACAGGGCCAAGTAGAGCATTCCACATTCGGGTGCGACTAAAATACGAATCTCTATACTTGACTGTACGACCGAAATTGGGCTCAAGATAAAACTGATGAGCATTCCTAGCGAGGCGGGTGTTGCGGCTAAATTGTTTCAGGGGAGGAATGCAACTGGCTATTTCACTAGAGCACTGTTTGTGAAAAGAGCGATAAAAGAGAGTGCGACAGGTGACGTTTCGACGATGTTCAAAAGAATCAATCGATTCTACGATTGAACTACCACCTATCAATTTTAACGCTCTATTATGTACCCTATCAAGCAGGCGCAAAGATGTTTGAGCAGCACCTGACCAGATATGGGAGTTATACTCCAGTTTTCGGCGGATGAAGGCCTTATAAGTTATAGCCAGATCAGAAGCGGTGAAGAACTTCCTGTATCGTCTCAAGAAACCTAAGCACTTAGCAGCGTTTTTGGCGACTTCAAATATGTGGTCGTTCCAACGAAGATCATCGTTTACACACATACCAAGCAGCAAGCACTGACAGCTTTTCGGTTTCTTCGATGCAGGTACCATTCATGAATAATGGCAATGGGGGAATGTTAAGCTTCAATGACAAGAGACAGCATTGAGTTTTCGAAGCATTGAATTCTACTCGGTTCATAAGACCCCATGCAACAATGCTGTCAAGGTCAGAATTCAATGAGCTTATCATACGCAACCGTTCCAATTCCACATCCGAAGAGCAGGGACGTGAATTTGGAAACGAATATGAAAAGCTGAGGGTCGAGTCGTCAGCAAAACAGTTAAGAGGATTAGAAGTTTCAGACAAGAGATCATTAATGAAAATGAGGAAGAGAGTCGGAGACAAAACAGAGCCCTGGGGCACACCAGCATTTATGAAGTGGGTATCAGACTTGAAGCCATCCAACACAACTTGTATTGAACGGTCGGAAAGGTAATTTCTAATCCAACGAAGAAGAGACTCATCGATACCAAAAGCACGCATTTTCGATAAAAGAGCCTGATGCCAAACTCTATCAAATGCTTTAGAAATATCAAGCGCAATAATCTTACTTTCCCCAAAACAATGTAAAGATTGGTTCCACTTTTCGGTGAGATATGCCATCAAATCACCAGTGGACCGTTTGCTACGAAAGCCGTACTGACGGTCGTTAAGAAGCTTTCGTTCTTCAAGATATTTAAAAAGTTGACGGTTTATCAACGTTTCCATGACCTTGGAAAGAAGGGACGTTAGTGCAATTGGACGGTAATTGGAAGGGGAGGAAGATTCGCCTTTTTTAGGGACCGGCTGGACAAATGCAGTTTTCCATCTGCTCGGAAAAATCCCAGCAGAATAGGAAAGATGGAAAAGTTTACGCAGTGGTTTTGCCAGCGTAGAAGAACACCTCTTCAGAATAACGGCGGGGATACCATCTGGACCAGCGGATTTATGTATGTTGAGATCTTTAAGGACTCTCGCAACCGAGCGAGTTCGAAAAAATATCTGTTTCATCAAAGAATTTGCAGACTCGAGCTCAGGCGGAGCCAATATGCTATAAGGAAGTGTCGAGTTGGCAGCAAATTGAGCTGCCAGCAAATTGGCTTTGCCGATGGAGCTGACATACGGAGAGTCATTGAAGACGAGCGTTGGGACCGATGACGTGGTCAAGTTCTTAACGTTCTTAACAAAAGACCAAAAGTTTTTGCTTCCTTTTGGACACAACAGTATTTTTTGCCGTACTTGTTGGTCATGTAAAAACTTAGCCTTTTTTATTTGAGCGTTTGAACAAATTTCGGTTTTCTACAGTCGGGTTGTCTTTAAATTTTCGAAAACTACTTTCTCGATCCCTAATCGCCTCTTTACAGCTTGAATCAAACCACGAATTCTCCTTGGGATGATACTTTTTGTTCTGTGAGGAACAAAATTTCTCATGCCGTTGAGAATTACGTTAGATATCATATCAGCTGATGCATCAACGTTTCCGTCGAGAAAGCACAATGACCAATTAAAATTTCGAAAGAAATTATTCAGGCCGTCCCAATTGGCTTTCTCGTATTGCCACACAGTTCTTTTAGGGACTTTATCTTTTTTTACCGTGACGGAAAACGAAAAATCTACCGATATGACACAATGGTCCGATTTGCCTAAAGAGATGATACTACAACCCTGTATTTTTCGGGATGAGAAGTGAGAAATAGGTCAAGAGTGTTGGCCGCATGGCCTTCAATATCTGGAACCCCAGTGGGCTCATCAACAAGTTGAGTTAATTCGTTAAACTCAGCGAAGATCTCAACACATTTTCCTTCGGGTGTTGTCTGGCCAGAATGTCGAAGCCAACCAGAATTGTGTACATTAAAATCGCCCGCAATTGCGATTTCAGTGTGAGGATAAAGGAAAACAATTCTTATTATGGAATCAGATAGCGCATCAAACTCGTTAGAGGTTGAATTGCTATCTAAATTGGGGCTTCTATAGATAAAACAATAATGAATGATATGCTTACGGACGGTGAATTTTAACCACATGAAATTAAAGTTCGTATTAGAACAGAGGCCGTATTGTGGTAGAAGTTGGTAAGCAATATCATTCCTAACATATACGGCGAGGCCATGGGAGGAAAAGAATAGTCGCACTAAGCTATATCCAGGCAGGTTGAACTCTGAGGTATCACAATCAACAGCCACCTGTGTTTCACTCAGTGCCAAAACAGCTGGCCTGCATTTTGCAGTGTGAGCGTACACAGCAAAGAAATTCGATCGCAACCCCCTAATGTTGCTAAAATCGACCCGAAATTTACCCGACATTACAATTCACAAAAACACATAAAACAAAATATCAAACGAAGACGCTACCTAAGTCGAACCAACAAGTAAAGATCTCGATTGGAGAACACAAGCAAATTACTAGCGGTGTTATGCCCAGCCAGCGTTACCGTTGGATATTTTGGAAAAGTAGCAAAAAAAGTGGCACTTGAGAAAAAAAAGTGGCACTTGAAATTAAAAACGAAACAACACCATAATAATGTATGAAAAAATTTCACACATCCCAACGAATTCATAGGAGTTGAAGAAAACACATAACCTTAACAATCATTTTATGGTTTATTGCAACGTAAGATAAAAACTAAAAATTTAAAAGCTCATTTTTTATTGATAACTCACACAAATAAATAAATAAAAGTTTGAATAAATAATAAAAAAGAGATAAATAATAATTTATATAAAAGAATTCGTATTACACTTTACTTTCTTGTGATGGTTGTTTCCCTATATTTTTTTATTACTACTATTAATACTCCATTCAGCTGTGTCACATTTGCTTACTAAATTTAGGGATCCAACTTATTTTCGCAAGTTTCAGTTTTTAATCTGTTGGTGAGTCTACTTTTCATCAAAGTTATCTTGGAAAAAACCTTCTCAGCGCAGGCACTGCTATGAGGCAAGGTTCATATTTTTGCAACAAATTCATATAAGTCGGAAAATAGGTATTCATTTAAACTATTTTTAATGTTGCCCATTTCAAACCAAAAAACTTATATTGTTCGATTACCTTTTCGGGACTTATGGTAGAAGTACTAAGAACGGAAACTAATTTAAAATAAGTGAACTCTTATTTCAACTTGATTACTTTTGGGTCTTAATGACTCCATATAGAAAGTTTTTCATTTTTGATGTCAAATCGATTAAATATTTCATCCCAAAGTATTTTATAATAGCTTAGAATATTTTTCTTAATTTAAACAATTTCACTTTCCGTTAATCTTTGACTTACAACACAATTTTCGGCTTCAGAACCAAAGTATATATACGAGGTCTTCCCCTTCCGCAATTTCACTGCAATAATCTTTCGAAAACGCGTCGAGCCGGAGCGTTTGGGTCCATCCGCTATACATGGGCCAAGCATCGTAGCCTCACGATGCGTACTTTTCCGGCTATGCCCATGTCGCGGTACAGCTCATACAGCTCGTTGTTGTATCTTCTTCTCCACACATTGTCTTCGCATACGGGACCAAAGATCATTCGCAGAATTTTTCTTTCGAAACGACCAAGGATTTACGGCTTTATGGGCGCGGAAAAAAAATAAATAAATAGGGTGGCGCAACAGAGCGAGGAGCCCCTGGGCCTAGCGCATTTCTCACAACCATGCCTTGTGAAGGAATGGAGGGCGCGGAAGCATGCACTTTATCCCGCTTTCGATAAGGTCCATGCTTCCGCGCAGTAAAGCAGCACTGGGATGATTAAGGATTACCTTGATTTTTCTGGAGAGAGTTTTGTTTCTCAATTGCCTTCTTAACCCAAAGAAGCAACGGTTGGCAAGAGTTATTCTCCGTTTGATCTCCGCACTGATGTTGTTGTCCGTGTCTACAGCGGATCCTAGGTAGACGAAGTCCTGTACTACCTCGAAGTTATGTCTGTCTGTTGTGACGTTCTGTCCAATTCGTCGATGTTCAGTGTCCTTTCTTGATGACAACATAAACTTCGTTTTGCCCTCATTGACCATCAAACCCATTTTTGCCGCTTCTGTTTCAATACTAGCAAAAGCACCTATGACATCACGCTTTTTTCTTCCCATTACGTCAATATCGTCTGCATAGGCGAGTAATTGTACAGACTTTTGAAAGATTGTTCCTCTGGTGTTGACGTGTTGAGTTTCTTACAATCTGTTCAAGTATGATGTTGAAGAAATCGCATAACAGTTTGTCACTGTTCGCATAACAGGTTTTAACTTCAGAAACAATTCGACGAAACTCCTCTTTCGAGGCAAAACCTCGGCCGCTGATTCGTTGACTTAAGCTAAGGAGTGACTTACACAGCCTATGTGCCATATATTGCCATATATTCGGGATTCGTTTTTTTAAATGATTTTTGTTCAATGTGTGTGTTATGTTGAACTTTAAAACTTTGAGTACTGTGAGTAACTTTTGTGCGCATCAAAGATATGAAAAGGTATGATAAAATGGCATGGTGAAGTGCTAACTTTAGTTTTACTTCTGGGGAACGCTAAAAAAGTGACACAGACTGAAAGGTGGTGGCTCGGTGGCACAGCCTAAAAAAAAGTGGCAATCTGACACTAAAGTGGCATAGCGGCAACGCTGGCCCAGCAACTTGTTTATGTTTCACCAACGGAACCAACATCGTTGATCGACTATTCGCCTAGCAAACTCACAGCTACAGCATTTGCACACACTGCATTGATAAGAAAAAATTCAAATCATATGAAATGTGTAAAAATGCCGAGACTGCAAGAGTGATGCAGGGCAGGAGATGACACAGAAAAGAACCGCACTTTGTGTTTTGGTTATTGATGTTTTTGTTGATCAGTTACTGATAATTATCGGTCCATCTCTGAACTATACACTTTCACAATAAGTTGGGCACTTTCGGCCTACAATTTCTGAAACAGAGCATTTGAAAATACCTTGCTCCACAAATAAATTGATAATAAAACACAGAACAGCGGCATTAAAAATGATAAGTTTTCATGACTTGAATTGATTTTATCAAAAAAAAGTTGAATGAGATGCTTTAAGACACATAGTGATGAATTTCAAATGCCGAAAATTCTTCAAAAGATAAACTTCCCGGCAGTAACTTAATTCTGTGAAACCTTTATGTGTATGTACATAATATAATATACCAGTACCCCACGAGCGGCTTTCCGTGTTGAATACAAAAACTCATCTCATAGCAATCCAAGAGCCATGGGCCTGGAAGGGCCGAGTTCTTGGTCTTGGAGGGCTACGAGGGTTCAATATTCTCTATGACGAACGGTCTGACTTACCCCGGACCTGTCTCATCATACCGAGCTCTTTTGCAGCAACTAAACTTGATCACTTCTGTGGTCAAGACCTGGTTGTGGCTATGATAAACTACGAAACGAACGGTGAGTGGAAAACTTTCGTCGTTGCGTCAGTTTACTTTCCCTGGAACTCCATTCTACCCCCTCCCTCAAGACAGGTTGTGGATTTAGTGGAGTTTTGTGAAAACCGGAAGTTGGGGCTTATCATGTGCTGTGATGCTAACGCTCAAAACATAGTTTGGGGCAGCGTCAAGTGCAACATGAGAGGCAACCATCTTCTTAACTACATTCTGTCTTCTGACTTGAACATAACAATGTTGGTAATACGCCAACTTTTGTTACGGCTATACGACAGGACGTAATTGACTTGACACTATCTAACAGATATGCCAAGGAGATTACCAACTGGAAAGTGTTGCTGGACGTGTCACTCTCAGACCACAGATACATTCAATTCCATGTAGCAAATGTGATTCCCACTCCTTTAGTTACAAGAAATCCCAGAAAAACTAACTGGACACTTTTCAACGATGAGCTCGGTAATTTCGTCAAAACTCTACCTAAGCTCTCAACATCACAAAAAGTGGAAGATGCAGTTCTAGAAGTGAATTGTGCCCTTACAAGTAGCTTCGAGCTGGCATGTCCAGCTAGACAATTACCTAGTAGATCTATGGTTCCGTGGTGGAACAATGAACTACAGAAACTTCGCAGGGAAACCAGAAGTATTCTGAATAGGTCCCTCAAGACCAAATCAGATGTCGACTGGAACCTGTATCGATCTAAACAGAATGACTTTAAAAGGTTAATTCGAAGATCAAAGAATGCCTCTTATAAAGAATTCTGTGAAAGTATAGAAACACTCAGTGAAACTAGTCGACTTACTAAAGCCCTTAAAAGGAGCAAGGTAAACAAACTAGAAACGCTCAGGAAATCAGACGGTTCCTATACCGAGTCCAAAGCAGAGACACTCAGTCTTATGCTGGAAACTCATTTTCCAGGAAACCAGATATCAATCGGACCACAGCAATCTATTTCCCTTAGATCAGGTGAATCCGATAAATCCACTCGACTTAGCTGGTACACGTCATCGTTAGTTGTTACCGACGAAGCCATCAAATATGCCGTGGCATCTTTTGACAGTTTCAAGTCACCTGGCACTGACGGTGTTTACCCAGCTATGTTGCAGGAAAGTATAAACCTTTTGCTTCCTACTTTGAAAAATATTTTCACTGGTAGTTTAGCCCTAGCGTATATACCAACTTCATGGCAGAGTGTTAGAGTCGCCTTCATACCAAAAATTGGTAAACAAGACTACTCACTCGCCAAGAGCTTTAGACCCATCAGTCTTACCTCCTTTCTGCTTAAGACGCTAGAAAGAATGGTTGAGATTTACATTCGTAAAACCTCACTCCAATTACACCCTCTGTCTCAGATGCAACATGCTTACCAAAGAGGAAAATCTTGCGAGACCGCACTTCAAAATCTTGTTAGCAGGATTGAATGCGCGCTTGACAGGAAAGAATTTGCGGTAGGCATTTTCATCGACATTCAAGGTGCTTTTGACAATGCTAGCTTCGATGGTATGTGTAATGCTGCCAGAGAACACGGTGTGAACGAGTCATTAGTGTTGTGGATTAAAGCAATGCTAATGAAGAGAACCGTTATCGCTGAGGCGGACTGTGGACAATATGTTGCAACGGGAGTAAATAAGGGCTGCCCACAAGGTGGCGTTTTATCTCCTCTTCTGTGGTGCATGTTGATCGACTCTCTACTTGTAATGCTCAATGGTTCTAACGTTCATGCCCAAGCATATGCAGACGACGTCGCCGTGCTCTCGGTTGGCTCCAGCCTCCAAGCTGTCTGCTCCCGAGCACAGGCTGCGCTTTGTATGATTGACACCTGGTGTGTTAGAAACGGTCTCTCCGTCAATCCTCTTAAAACCGAGGTTGTCCTCTTCACGAGACGTAGAAAATTGACTGGTCTGACCCATCTTACGCTTAAAGGCGTCAACATCCCCTTTTCAAAAGAAGTCAAGCATCTTGGAGTAATCCTGGATAACAAACTTCTTTGGTCGAAACATGTCGAGTCTAAAACTACTAAAGCACTGTCAGTTTTCTGGCAATGTAAAGGAGCTTTTGGCAAGACATGGGGTCTTTCACCGAAAAGGGTCCTTTGGATCTATACGGCTATGATAAGACTAATCATCTCCTATGCGTCAGTTGTTTGGTGGAATAAGCTCTCGCGTAAATACGTTATTGCCTCGTTTGCCAAACTTCAAAGAACAATTTGTCTGGGTGTTACGGGGGCCTTCCCCAGCACACCGGGTGCTGCTCTCGACGCACTGTTGAACCTTCCTCCCCTTGATACCTTCATCATGGGGTGTACTCTCAAGACCATTTCTCGTTTAAAACGATGTGGTCTCTGGCACAATTCGCACTGGAGCTTTGAGGAACTCGCAAGCAGCATATCTTTTGACCCACGTCTAATGGATATGCCGTCTGACACGATGATCCCAAGGCTCAAACTGCGTCAAAATTACTCAGTCAGCTTTCCTTCGGTTCAGGACTGGTTCGCTCCAGAATCTGAGCCTGGAAAGAACTGTTATCGTATCTTCACAGATGGCTCCAAAACCGACGAGGGTTCTGGTGCTGGTGCCTTTGTTGAGAACGACGACATACGACTGCACTCATCTTTGGGATCATACGCATCCGTTTTCCAAGCGGAGGCTTATGCTATCCTAATGGCCTTGAGCCACGTAACGAATAATGGATGGACGGGGAGAAGTATCTTTGTTTGCAGCGAAAGCCAAGCTGTGCTTAAGGCCCTTCTTAACCCTCTAACCACTTCGAAAGTGATCCAGGAATGCAAGAGCTCTCTGAATGCGATCGGAAGATTAAATTCCTTGAGTCTCATTTGGGTTCCAGGCCATCACGGCATAACTGGAAATGAGATCGCCGATGAACTCGCTAGGCAGGGATCTCAGACAGCTTTCTCAGGACCTGAACCGTCGCTAGGTCTGCCAGCGTCCTCAGTGAGGGCTTCAATCAACGATTGGATCTGTGAAGAGCACAACCGTAGATGGCATGCCTCCATTGGATGCAGACAAACCAAGCGTATGCTCCCCAACGTTAGTAAGAAGACTGCAACATTTTTGCTAGCTCGTAGCAGAAAAGACTGTAGGAAGCTTATTGGCGTTGCCAGCGGGCACTTCTCTTTTGCCAAGCATTTAAACGTGTTAGGCTTAAGTGATACCACACTCTGTGAATCTTGTGGAGAAGATGAGGACACCGCAGAGCACTTCCTCTGTGAATGTCCTGCTTTTTCTCGCATGAGGTTACAGATACTCGGCGCAGACATGGTGAGAGCTGGTAACTTAGGCTCCTAGCCATGGCAGCGTCTTTTGGCTTTTCTCCGAACATCTGGAAAGCTATAACAAATAGAAGGTTGCTATCTGGTAGTACAATGGACCGGTATTTAGGTCTGAGTGCTCCAGCTGGTATTTTAAAAACCTCCAACAAAAAAAAAAAAAAAAAAAAAAACCCCACGAGCGGACCACCAGTGCGAAACAGACTAGTGGGAAATCCCTTCGAGATCTCAAAAGTGGTCAGTCGGAAAGAGGGAGAAAAATAAGAAGAAGAAGACAATACAATCAATCGGGCTTATTATCAGTTCTTGGGAAGCTAAAAATAAAATTTTAATAGCCGATATAACCATATGTATGTACGTGCCCGTCTGCAAAACAATATTTCGACCAACAAGTAAGGAAATAACATTAAAATAAAAATGAAAGAAAAGAAACAAAAAATATCTTCTGATTTATTTGCCGACTTCACCACTCAAGAGGTAGCATCCGAGAATTATAATAATAAAAGTTCCTTCATCCATCGAAATGAACACCACGTTATCATGAACAAATGTAATATCCTTCCGTATACACACCCACACATTTCTGCTATAATTCCTGACTTATTGCATAACTTTTCCAACTGAACTGAAATAAAATATTGACTTTGTCACAACGATCTGTGAGCTAATGATTGATTTCCACTTTATCCAGCAGACGCAGTCACTGTGTTTCATTTTTGTCCTTTTTACTTTATTTTTCTCTTGTAGATATTTTTATCGCAAAGACATCCCCTTAAGGAGGAAAACACCACCAACGCCACAAGAAAGGAAATAATTTTACATGGTGTTATCGGAAGCGGAAACTCTAAGAGGATGTTCATTGATCAATGGGACAAAAATTCCAGTGGATACTTTACTACTCGTAGAAGCAATAATGAACATTTGTAAACGTTTATGAATATTGAAGATGTGGCGCAAGTGCTTATGTGTGCTGACAGGTTTCTTTAAAGGGAATCGAATATGAAATTAAACGTATGACCAATAAAGCGAAGTGGCAGACAAGTGGGATAAAGGATGATGATGATGAGTGGCATACAATACGTTCTTGATATTGGCTCTTGCTAGGGCGTGTCATTGTTCGTTCAATCCCGGTACGATGCTATGGAAGATGTTCTTTGATCGATTAATATTAAAATATAACGAGGTAATGTCTGTATATGTGTATTAAATCTCTACGTGAATGTTTAAGGTCTGAAGTCAACTTAATCTTCTTAGATTTATTTGTGTTTCTTCCATAGGCTTTTATATATTTGGCCTCTCACTTGTGCAGTGTGCACGTGTCTGTAAAATTGTTTAATAATGACAAACATTTCAAAGATAGTTGAGAGCAAAAACATGATTTTAAGGTTTTGTGATTTAGAATGTCTTTCGCACATGTTCGGATTCCACCTTTAAAATGATTTTTGTGTAAAATCACAAACAGCTAAGCAAACCTCTAAAATGGAAGTACAAAACTTTGCATTGCAGAAAAAAGAAAAAAAAAAGCACCAACAATGCTTAAGAAATGCGACAGTAAACAACAAAATTTGGGTGCCTTGTGTCTTGTCTGTGTGTACTTTTGAGTAAGAGAACATAACTATGGTAATTATGTGGAATATGTCCAAGTCCAGGGAGACATTTCATCTCTTTCAAGTCGCAACTTGCATTTTGCATGTCGCATCTCGCATCAGTAAAACAAAAGTATAAATCAACCAAAAAAATAACGGCTTCGAAATACGAAACATAGATCAACATTCCCCAATTCCCCACCAGTGATGGGACTTTTTGAAAAAATGTCCGAAGTAGATTTGAAACAAAAATGCAGTAGATTCAACTGTTCTGCAATAGATTTTTCATTTTCAAAACATGAACAACTTTTAACAAAGATTCACATACAGTAATAACTTAAGATAACAAAATAAACATTTTTCTTCAAAGCAAATTCACTTAAAAATTCATATACTAATATTAACATCAGCTTTGATATAAAAAAAAGTACTCTCATAATTGCTAGCTATTTATTACTTTTTTTAAACTGTCCGTCGACAATAAAAATCTTATTAACCCTTAACTGATGTGAAATTCAGTTACGTATCTAATGAGGTGGGTCCATTGGACCCTGCTTTTTGAAAGTGATAAAAAATAGGCAAGTTTACATTTTTCTTAAATATCTTTATTTTGAACTTAAAAAAAGGATCATTTATAAAGATATTTAAAAAAATAAATAAAACTAAGAGCATAAAAATTGCACATAATAAACTTGTCTTAAGACCTAGTCAAAAAAAAAAGCATTTCTAAAATGCACATCATCATTATTACATAGTATAAAACAAAGTCGCTTTCTCTGTCCCTATGTCCCTATGTATGCTTAGATTTTTAAAACTACGAGACGGATTTTGATGCGATTTTTTTTAATGAATAGAGTGATTCAAGAGGAAGGTTTATATGTATAATACATGCATATTATAGTAGAGGAAAGCCGAGAAATTTAATGATTTGTAATGTGATGTCGTAACAAACATATTTTTCTGCGCTTACATTGCAAACGCTGGCTAAACCTTACGAGATAGATAAAATTTATGTACTACGGAATTGTAAATCTTAAAAAGATGAATAAAAAAGTCCGAGACAGAAGTTTATTTCCTAAAGATAACCCACAGTAACCATTTTTATCTTTTAAAGCTATTTTAAACGACACAGTAACATTCCTTATCCAATTTAACACACTAGATACGTTGTGCATTTCATGAAGACCAAAATTGCCCTTCACAGCATGTGATTTAAATGAATACCGGCCGGGGCGGCGGGCGGGAGCGATCTTATAAATAGCGCGTCGGAGGCCGCGGTGCTCCCTGTATTAGCAAGGAAAAAGTAAAAAAAAGTTAAATGACTAAAAAAAGTCAAAAGACTAAAAAAAAAGTTAAATGACTAAAGGTTAATTCACTACAGTCAAAAGACTTGCTGACTAAAACTTTAATCACACCAGTACAAAAGAATTTTTAGTGACTAAAAAGACTATGACCAGTTAAATGTACTGCAGTTAATTAAATTTTAGTCAATTAACTGCACTGATTAACTGCACAGTCAAATAGTTAGTACTAACTGCTGACTGCTTTTTTGCAGTTAAAAGACTGGTCACAGTAGATTAACTGCATTCAAAAGATAAGTTAATTAAATATCTAGGTTTCATAATAACACATAATCTGAATTTTCGAAGTCATGTAAGAGATAAATTGACCGCAGCAAAAGCAGCCATTAACTGTATGTGGTCAAATTTCTTCAATAACAAAGATATAGACGCGGTTTCGAAGTTCAAAGTGTTTGATGCAACCGTTAAAAGCTGCCTTTGTTATGGAAATGAAGTATATGGCTACATGCAGTTAGACGAAATTGAGATTATCCAAAGATATTTCTTCAAGCGTATCAATTATGCCATACACGTTGAGTCAGGACTACCACCAATTTTTTTAAAGAATCTTAAGGCGAATGCAGACTATATAATCAAAGTCATGAAAAGACCTAACAACAATTTGCAGAAAAAGATTCTCTTAACAGCGTTACGCTGCAGATACACACCTTTTAAAGATTGGCTGGAGTTGGCCTCAGAACATAACTTTCCTTTGACGTTTTGTCTGGATAATCTAGATTCGTGGAGGAATGAACTTTACGATTGTATTTCGGTTATAGATGACAACATATATCAGGCATTTCTCAATCGGGCAAGGGAGTCAGTATCTAGATCACTATAAAAAAAACTTAACTTCTCTTTGGGGGAAGCAAATTATTTTCGAACCGAGTTCACTTCTAGAGAGATAAGTCTGATATTTAAGGTTCGCACGGAGATGCTTGAGCTTAACTACAGACCTCACAGAAGTGATATGAATCCTAATTGTACACTATGCAACCTCAATCAAATTGAAAATGTTTTTCACTTCCTAGTGTTATGTCCAATCTTACAAGAGATCCGGCGATTCTACTTCAATAAGAGCTTCCTTTCGTTTGAGGATTGTGCTGCAGTTTTCAGCAGCAAATCAGGCAATCCAAGAGCTAAGACAAAGTAACTTGAATAAGGGAGCATCCATTTTCAAAATAGCCGCTCAGAGAAGGAGAAATGCGCAGGAGATTCGTTCGCCAAAGTTCATAAATGATGCTCAAGGACTGCTACTTGTGGATGACGACAAAATTCTTCACAGGTGGCGACAGTATTGTGATGATCTTTTGAATGAACAGTTTCCTCGGCGCCACTTTCCAACAGCTGCACCTAACTTTACGGAAGTATCCGACGTCACAGTCGAAGAAGTTAGGGAGGCAGTTAAGAACTCCAAAAAAGGCAAAGCGATTGGGCCAGACGAGGTACCATATGAGTTTTGGAAAAATATGGGAGACATCGGGTTGAGATGGCTCACGATTCTCATCTCCAAACTTATAAGAGGTGATAGTTTGCCTAATCAATGGAGGGAAAGTTTTCTTCTTCCAATGTACAAGGGAAAGGGAGATACCAGAAGCTGTGACAACTATCGTTCGATCAAGTTGATGTCCCACACTATGAAGATCGTTGAGCGGGTTTTGGATAGCCGACTGCGGAAAATAATAAGGCTGTCTGATGACCAATGCGGGTTTGTCGCGGGTAAGTCAACTACAGACGCAATCCAAAGTATAAGGATCATTATGGAAAAACACCGAGATGCCTTAGAGGATTTGCATATTGTGTTGGTTGACTTCGAAAAAGCATTCGATCGACAACCACGAGATCTGATATGGGTGGCCCTCAGACACCGAGGAGTTCCTGAAGCCTATGTGCGAATAATTATGGACATGTACGATGGAGCAGTTACAAAAGTGAGATGCCCAGCTGGAGTCACCGAAGAATTCCAAATAACAGTAGGTGTACATCAGGGAAGTGTCTTGAGTCCACTGCTCTTTATTGCTGTTCTGGATTATTTGCTCGAAGGAAAAGTAACGGACAATAAAGTACAACAATTATTCTTTGCTGACGATGGAGCCATCATAAGCGAGGATCCTACATCCCTGCAACGAGCACTTGACGTTTGGATTGATGTTCTGGAAGGAAATGGGTACCGTATTAGCGCAAAAAAGACTGAATACCTGTGCTGCCCTTTTTCTGATCCAGACAAGCCTATTCCAGACATTTATTTGAATGGAAATGTGCTTCCCAAGTGTGAAAAATTTAAATATCTGGGATCTATGATCAATAGTGAAGCAACTTGTGATGACGACATCAATCATCGAGTAAGCGTAGGGTGGATGAAGTGGCGAGAAAACTCCGCTATCTTCTGTGATCGAAAAATGCCCCCTAAGCTGAAGGGAAGACTCTACACAGCAGTTGTCCGTCCAGCTCTGACATACGGTTCACAATGTTGGACAATGTACAAAAAGTATGAGAGCAAATTGACGGCAGCCGAAATGAAGATGCTTCGGATGACAGCAGGAGTAACAAAGCTTGATCGAATTAGAAGTACTAAGATCCGTGGAAGCCTTCATGTCAAAAGTACCATCTTGGACAAAATTCAGCACGACCGGCTCAGTTGGTATTGTCATGTTCAAAGGAGAGATCCGCAGAACCCCGTCCAAAAGGCAATATCATACAACGTTTCAACAAATTCGCGACGAAAAAGAAAAGGCAGGCCAAAACACTCCTGGTACAAGCAAATGCAAAAACAGCAGCATTTGGTTGGCCTCAGACATGGAACAATCCAAAACCGGGAGGCTTGCCGACGCTTTCTGAGGTCAACGCGGCGTACCCCACAGGCGGATCACTAGTGTGAAGCAGAAAAGTGGGAGAGTTGTGATCGCTTCAAGATCACTACTCGTAACGCCGGAAATGAAGAAGAAGAAGAAGAAGATTGTGCTGCAGTTTTGAATGGTGAGAGTGGTTGGAAATTGCTTATCCGGTTTTTCTCTGAAGCTGTCGCATACAGAAATTCATTCATTGACATGTAATGCTCAATCTAATATAATTTTGTTTTAGCTAAACTAAAAGCCCGCTTCTCCGTTGATATTGAAAGTCTTTAATTGCTCTTCTATTTTTTATGTACCTATCTTAATATTTTTTTTTTTTTTTTTTGTTTTCTTAGTTTAAAAATAAATCTTTAAAAAAAAACAAAAAAAAAATTCACTATCATTAGCTTAACTAAACAAAACTAATAATACTTTCAGTTTATGTTAGTAATTTTTGATTTGCTTAGCAAAAAATTAGTAATATTTGTTATTTACAAAATAGTAAAATTTTGTTCTATCTGGCATATTTAAAAATTTTCTTAATCTTTAATTATTTTCTTGATTGTAAATTTGTATTATATATAATGTATGTTTATATCTTCTCTCTCAATATTAAAAGTTTAGATATAACCGGCAGACGGCTGAATAGCCATGCTTGTAAATCTTTGAAATGTAATTAAGCTTGTACTTATTTGAAGGAAAAATAAAGAAATAATAATAATAATAATAATAATTAATTAACTGCGACTGCACAAGTACTAGTACCAAAAAGACTGCAGTCTTTACAACTCTTGCCCACGTACATGCTGTAACTCACCGAAGGAGAGGATATCGAAACACGGTCCTTTCGAATTCAAACATGTCCGCTTACTGACGGACGGTATCTATAAGCGGAGGTAGCTGCGACTATAGCAGCGGGTGCTGTACATGTTTGAAAATTTAATGTGGATCCAATGGACCCACCACAAGGGTTAAAATACTCTATAAGGCCCACGGAATCCGAAGGTTCCCAACAATCTTCCACTTCCTTGCACAGTATAGCATTTTCTAAAGTATGGTTGTATTTAATTTGTTGCGAAGTTTATCCTTCACTTAACTTACTGTCGAAAATTTCCGATCTGCTGCGGTACTACTATTTGGCAGTGATCATAATATTATATTAACATATAATGTTCATAAATTATTAATTTTTTTCCCCAAAAGTGTTTTCTTCATTTTATAGTTTGACCCAAAAAGCTGTTATGTCAACGGCATCATAATATTTATCTAAAAGATTTTGGTTTCCCAACAAAAACCTCCAAACAATGTTAAGTTCTTCAAGATTTTCATTAAAGAACGGAAAAGGCGTTAATGGTTAATGGCCAAAACGAGGTCATTGTATACCCTCTATCACTACCTTTGCATCTAAATACTAAAGTAGTTTTAATTGTGTGTCATTAAAATTAAAACACTTTTTTATTTGACCACAAATTTCTACATAAAATTGAACCAAATTTTTCTTTATTTCAAGAATTTTGATTTCTTTAAAATCGTGAGAAGCAAAATATCGCTTGAACTCGATCCCAAAGTTCATATCCGTATAGGAAAGGTACTTTCTAAACCTGCATTGGTACTGACTGAATCCATACTAATATAATTTTTTAAAATTTCAATCTAAAGACCTGTTTAGTAATAGTGAGAACAAAAATGCAGTAGATTTTATTTAAAGGCAGTAGATTTATTTTTCGAGAAAAGTGCAGGATCTACTGCAATTGCAGTAAATTCCCAACCCTGTTCCCCACACTTCTCATTTACATTGAGGTACTCTCTACTCTGTCTAAAGGCCTCAGCCCATAGAATCAGTTGCGTCCGTTCGCTGCCGGATTCAACTGACAGCTGTGAGTTTTACCGTACACAACGGATTGGAGTGACCCATAGAATCCGTTGCGGTGTCTCAACTCAACAAGACCACTCATGTTAGCAGAAGAGAAAATTTCAAATTGGTTCTTACTGCGCATGTCTCTCTTTTGCCGGACGCAAAAAGTTAAAAGTTGGGCTACTTTTTGCGTTGCGTCCGTTGCATCCGATGCTTATGGGTCACCTCTCATAAGATCGTGTGTATTTAATCGAGCTGTCAGTTGAATCCGAGAGCGAACGGACGCAACGGATTCTATGGGCTGAGGCCTTAAATTGACAAACCTTTCAAATACAGACGACCATGTCCGCTCTTACTCTCACTTCTCGGTCGAAAGTACCGCTACCCAGACGATGTCTTTTGTCTTCGTCGTCAATGTCAATGTAAAAAGATTTCCCCATGTGTGTAATTGGCATATATCGCCCTTCATATTGAACGCAACCACCTGCAGTCGGCTCAGCTCGGTTTGAAACTTTTACATGTCTGCCTAGATCTTAGATCAGTTCATCAGTCGTCATTCGTCAATCGTAATCGTCATTTGCCGGTGCGGTAGGTAAGGTACAGTGTTCTTTCTTCTTTCCTTTGGTGGTGCATATTTTTGATTGAAAATGGTGGAATAAATTGTGTGAAAAAAGTTCAATCAAAAAAAAGTGTGCGGTTTTTATTAAAAAAATTAAACAGTGTAAAGAAGGTTGCATAAGATTTTGTTGTTCCGTTATTCAAGTGCCTAGCTTATTATGTTTATTACTTAATTTTTTTTCGTTACCTAATCGTGTTCATTGTGATAGCTTCTTCCGTCTCCGGGATTAGATCAATTTATGTGTTTTAATTTTTACCCATTATAAAATCCGTTTGAGCGGCTACTTATTTTGCATTTCATTTTCTTCGTAGGAAGGTCTTGAGCTTCCTTTCTAAATTCAAATAAGAAATTCGTTTTTCTGTTTTAATGTATATTCGATGATTGTGCGAAATTACCCCTTTAATTCGATTTTTAGTTTTGATTTCTATTCTGTGATTTTGTGAAATTTTTCCTACATAAGAGTAGGTGTGTGTGTAAAGTTACCCACAAAATGGCAGCTTGTCGAATAAAAGTGTATTCAAGTTTTATTGGTATGTGTGTTTCGGTTGTGGAAATATTAAATTTATTTCAAATTAATGGTCAATCAGTGCATTTAATAGTGAAATAATAGAAAAATCGTTCTTTAAAAGTCTGCTTGAAAAAATAGCCTCTGTCCCCAACCCCTTAATTTTGTTTTAAAACTTCATTCAAAATCTAGAAAGTGCTGTCTCTTTTTATGTGTTTTGTTCGATTCATAGTGAAGTATATTTTTTGCATCATTCCTTTTATTGAGAGCCGTTGGCATTCATTTATGAAATCATATTTAGTTTTTGAAGAAAAGTGTCCTTTTGTTAAAAATGTGTGTCTGTTTTTGATAATTGAAATCAAATGTGTATCTGTGTCTTTTGACAAAAGATCGTTGAATCGTCGAATGGATTAACTAGTGGAGTAAAGCGAACGAAAATGAAGAATACGGGTGAGTTTTTCTTAAATTAATTATTTTCTATTGACAAAAATCCTTTGATTTGAATGAAATCTACATAAATGCCTAATATACCCACTAAATGTATGCATGTAGAATGTAGATACATACATTTATGTACATACATAGCTATGTAGGTATGTAATGTATGTAAAAAGTTATCCACCAAATGATCTTCAGTGTTTCTGATGGCGAGAAAATTTAATTAAATTGCAAAAATTCCTTTTGCTTGTTATATCTATATATATAAAGTAGGATGTATGTATGTATGTATGTATGTATGTCCGGGGTATACTCCTAAACCACCCAACGGATTTTTATGAAATTTTCAGGGTAGACATAGTTTAGTCCAGAGATGGTTCCTGTCAAGGTTTGATCCCCATATTCCCACAGGAACGGGGTTGGGAATGGAAACTTAGAATCTACGGGACAGATTTCAAAAATTCTTTTAGCATTAGTTGTACTACATTATTCGCCTAAATAAGTAACTTATTCAATAATTCATCCCTATTATCCCACGGGAACAGAAACGGGAACGAGAACGGGAATATTAAAGTTACTTAACACATTTCAAAAATTATTTCAACTCTAGGATGTTACATTATCCCTCAGTGACATAGACCTACATTTCATTCACATATTTCTATGAGAACGGAAGTCCCACAGAAACGGTGTTGGGAATGGAAACCTAGAAGCTACTTGACAGATTTCAAAAATTCTTTCAGCACTTAGAAGCTACTGGACTACCAGCACTGGGATACCACATAATCACTCAGTAACTTAGCGTAGACTTCATCCCTATAATCCCACTGGAACAGAAACAGGAACGAGAACGCGAACCTTAAAGTTAATTAACCGATTTTAAAAATTCTTTCAACACAGACTTATATTTAAGCTATCTAACAACAAAATTAAAGAGACTGCAAATTTAAAGAAAACCTATTCAGCAGAAAATACAATTGGTTAACATTTATGTTCCTCAGTAAAATAGTAATATTTAAAGAGATTTGAATTCCTATCTAACATAGTTTTTGCTGTCTTGAGTGAAGAAATAAAAATTATTTATTGATTTTGAACAAATCATATTGTGCTCTGCTCTGATCTCTGAGACATTAAACGAAAAAGATAACAACATAATTAGAGAGGCTGCAAATTTACCAAAAACCTATTTAGCGGAAAATACAATTGGTAAATATTTATATTCCACAATAAAATAGTAATATTTAAAGAGATTTGAATCCATAGCTAAAAGACGTTTTGCTATCTTTAGCGAAAAAATAAAAATTATTTATTGATTTCAAACGAATCTACCCATCTGAGACATTAGTCGAAAAAGCTAACAACGCAATTAGAAAGGCTGCAAGTTTAACAAAAACCTTTTTAGCAGAAAATACAATTGGTAAATATTTATATTCCACAATAAAATAGTAATATTTAAAGAGATTTGAATCCATAGCTAAAAGACGTTTTGCTGTCTTTAGCGAAAAAATAAAAATTATTTATTGATTTCAAACGAATCTACCCATCTGAGACATTAGTCGAAAAAGCTAACAACGCAATTAGAAAGGCTGCAAGTTTAACAAAAACCTTTTTAGCAGAAAATACAATTGGTAAATATTTATAAGTACATATTTTGTGATGATTTAAAAACACATTAAAATTGTTATTTCGTTTGAACGACATTTCCATTCAATCGATTGCAAGTGGTCTTCTCGGACGCAAACATACGTGGCGTCCAATGTATGAATTCTATTTTACATTCCTTCTTTTTTTCATTTTCAATCGATTGGAAGTGGTCTTTCCACAATCTATATTTCATATTTCAATAAAGATTAAAAAGATATGTATGTTTCTCAGTTTTCAATAATGTCACCAAAAAAAAAGTCACTTGGAAGAAAATCTTTAGAGGCAAAGAATAAAAGGCAAAAAAGAGGTGCTGAGACTGTAGAGCAGCAAGAAATTCGCCTTCAGCAAATGCGCGAAAGAGCTTCTACTTCCAGAGCCTCTGAAGCTGAAGAGCAGCGCAAAATTCGCCTTCAGGAAATGCGCGAAAGTGCTTCTACTTCCAGAGCCTCTGAAGCTGAAGAGCAGCGCGAAATTCGCCTAAAAAAAATGCGTGAAAGTGCTTCTACTTCCAGAGCCTCTGAAGCTGAAGAGCAGCACGAACTTCGCCTTCAACAAATGCGCGATAGAGCTTCCATTTCCAGAGCCACGGAAAATGAAGAACAACGTGGAAACCGCCTTCAAACATTACGCGTCAGAAGTTCAACCTCCAGAGCAAAAGAAACACCCCAACGATATAGCGAACGACTTGATAACAATCGATTACGACTGACTCGATCTAGAGAACGGATTGATTTGAAGTTGGAAGCATTTAATTATGATAGAGACTATGATTATAGGAATCACATAGATGTGGCTATTGGACCAATGAATAAGGCTTGCGTGCATTGTCGTAGTTTGAAGTTCGCTAAGGAGTCTCCTGGAATGTGTTGTTCGAACGGTAAAGTAGTTTTGGTTCCGGTGATGGAGCCACCTGAGCCGCTAAAAAGTTATCTTTCTGGTGACACTACATTTTCAAAACAATTCCTGATGAACATTCGCAACTACAACTCATGCTTTCAAATGACCTCTTTCGGTGCAACAAACATTCACAACAACGCCGGTTACATGCCCACTTTTAAAGTTCAAGGCCAAATATATCACCGAATCGGTTCGTTGCTTCCTTTACCGAATCTAGAGGCAAAGTTTTTGCAAATATATTTTACTGGCAACGAGGAAAGAGAAACCGAACAGCGATGCGCGATTAATACTGCAACCAGACGCGAAATCATTTCGGAATTACAGACAATGTTGCACGGAAGCAACAGTTTGATTCGTCTATTTAAAACTGCTATAGACCAGATGCCATCAGATGACTATGCTGTTGTAATAAGAGCAGACAAAACACCGACTGGGGAACATGAAAGACGTTTCAATGCACCGGTGATAGGTGATGTAGCAGTTGTAATAGTGGGCACCGAATTCAATCGACGTGACATTGTCATCCACCGCCGGAATACAACTGTGCAACGCGTTTCGGAAACACATCGTTCGTACGATGCACTTCAATATCCACTGTTGTTTCCGCGTGGAGAAGATGGCTACCATTTCAACATCATGCAAATCAACGCTAACACGAATGAAGAGTCAACAAAGAAAGTTTCGTGCATGGATTATTACGCTTACCGCATTATGATTCGTGCAAATGAAACCAACCACATTCTGAAATGCCGTGAACTATACCATCAGTTCATTGTGGACATGTACGCGAAAATTGAAAGCGAGCGTCTTCTCTTCATTCGTTTAAATCAACAGAAGTTGCGAGTTGAAGAATACGTTCACTTACGTGATGCAATGGTCAATGATGGGAACGCTGCTAATATCGGACAAATGGTAGTCTTGCCAGCAACGTATACCGGCAGTCCGCGACAGATGCACGAATACGCACAGGATGCCATGACGTATGTTCGAAAGTATGGACGCCCAGATTTGTTCATCACCTTCACATGCAATCCAACGTGGAGTGAAATTACACATCTGCTTTTCACCGGCCAAAACTCATCGCACAGACATGATCTTCTCGCTCGAGTTTTTAAGCAAAAATTAATAAAACTCATGGACGTTATCACAAAGAATCATATTTTTGGAGAGACTCGATGCTGGATGTACTCAGTTGAATGGCAAAAAAGAGGCCTGCCGCACGCTCACATTTTAATTTGGTTGAAGCAAAAAATCGTCCCATCACAAATTGATAGTGTCATTACGGCTGAACTTCCGAATCGAGACGAAGATCCAATTCTGTTTGAAACAATCAAAAAACATATGATTCATGGGCCATGTGGTGCACTCAACACAAATTCACCATGCATGAGGGATGGCAAGTGCACAAAAGGATATCCACGGGAGCTAATAAATGAAACTCAAACTGGAGGTGATCGATATCCTATGTATAGGCGAAGGAAGCCCGATGACGGTGGATACACAACTACAATTAGAATCCGAAATGTAGATGTTGACATAGACAACAGATGGATCGTGCCGTACTCTTCCCTGCTTTCAAAAATGTTCGATGCTCACATTAATGTCGAGTATTGCAATTCGGTGAAGTCGATCAAGTACATTTGCAAATACGTCAATAAGGGCAGTGACATGGCAGTTTTTGGCCTGGCCAATCAAACTGATGAAATTACTCAATTCCAAATGGGACGCTACATCAGTAGCAATGAAGCAGTTTGGCGAATATTAGCATTTAACATCCACGAACGCTATCCAACTGTTCAACATCTCGCTGTGCACTTGGAAAATGGCCAGCGTGTATACTTTACCGAACAAAATGCACAAAATAGAGCAGAACAGCCACTAAACACCACACTCACTGCCTTTTTTAAATTGTGTGCATCGGATGATTTCGCAAAAACGTTGCTGTATCACGAAGTGCCCAAATACTACACTTGGAACACGTCGACAAAAAAGTACGCACGAAGAAAGCGGGGCGCAAGTGTTCCAGAGTATGCTGATTTACGTTCGTCTGATGCCTTGGGACGTGTGTATACCGTACATCCCAATAACGCAGAATGTTATTATTTGCGATTGTTATTGCATACAGTCAAGGGTCCTACATCATTCGTTGCTTTGAAAACAGTAGACAGTGTAGTGTGCCAAACGTATAGAGAAGCATGCTTCAAACTAGGCTTACTTGAAAATGATCGTCATTGGAACACAACACTAACAGAGGCGTCACTTACGTGTCTTCCAAAGCAAATACGTAATTTGTTTGCAATCATTTTAACAACATGTGCACCATCGAACCCCGTAGAACTCTGGGAAACACATCGCAAAAGTCTTAGTGAGGACATTCTCAGGCAAAGACGTGAAATCGATCCAAATCAAGAGTATTCGAACGACATTTTCAATGAAGCTCTTATATTGATTGAGGATTTATGCATATCGATCAACAACAAAGTTCTTTGTCAACTTGGTATGCCGTCATCCACACGAAACAGAAATGACATACAAGACAGGGATTTGGTCCGGGAACGCCAGTTTGATGGAAGCCAGCAACAGCATTTTGTTGAAACGCAACAAAGACTTTTAGTTGCTGATCAAAAAAATGCATATGACAAAGTTATGCAACGTGTAGCCAACGGAACTGGCGGAATTTTTTTCCTAGATGCTCCAGGAGGAACAGGCAAAACATTTCTCATCAATTTGATATTGGCTTCGGTTCGAATGCGGGGTGGCATCGCACTCGCACTGGCATCATCGGGAATTGCATCAACGCTACTCGATGGCGGAAGAACAGCGCATTCAGCACTTAAACTTCCACTAAATTTGCACCAGACCGAAACACCTACCTGCAATATCAGCAAAAATTCCGGAATGGCCACAATCCTTAAAACGTGCAAAATCATAATTTGGGACGAATGTACAATGGCTCATAAAAAATCACTTGAGGCGCTTCACCGGACTCTGTGCGATTTTCGAGAAAAAACTCAAACGATGGGAGGCGCTCTGATTCTTCTTGCAGGTGATTTTCGGCAAACCTTGCCCGTTTTACCTCGATCAACGCCTGCAGATGAGCTGAACGCTTGCTTAAAAGCATCATATTTATGGAACCAAGTCGAAAAAATCACGCTCTCGACGAACATGCGTGTGCATTTGCGGCAAGATGGGTCTGCCCAAACATTTTCCAAACAACTTTTGGACATCGGAAACGGCGAAATTCCAATTGATCGGAAAACAAATGATATTACGTTTCCCCCACATTTTTGTCAAATGCAGCTAAGTATTCAAGCTGTTGTGGACAAGGTTTTTCCAAATTTGACCAGCAACTACAAAAATTCAGACTGGCTGTGCGAACGTGCAATATTAGCGCCTAAGAATGATGATGTTAATAGATTGAACGAACAAATTCAGTTGAAACTGCCCGGCGAACCAGTCAAATACAAATCAATTGACACAGTGATGGATGAAGAACAAGCAGTCAACTATCCAACCGAATTTTTAAATTCGATGGAACCACCAGGAATGCCACCACACATACTAACATTGAAAATTGGAACGCCAGTGATGCTTATTCGAAACTTAAACCCGCCAAAACTGTGCAACGGGACCAGACTGACGGTCAAAAAATTGACAGCAAATTTGATCGAAGCAACAATCATCATTGGCAAATTCAAAGGGGAAGACGTGCTGATTCCACGCATACCGATGATTACCAACGATTTGCCATTTGATTTCAAGCGACTTCAGTTTCCTTTACGTCTTGCCTTCGCGATAACTATTAACAAAGCACAAGGACAGTCGTTAGCTATAGCTGGATTACATTTGGAAAATTCATGTTTTTCGCATGGCCAATTATATGTTGCGTGCTCTCGAGTTGGCGATCCAAAAAATTTGTACATTTATACACCAACCACAACGACCAGAAATATTGTTTATCCGCTAGCATTAAGATAAAATACAAAATTTCCCATTAAATACATTTATTTCTTATCTTGGGAGTAGAAACGCGCGAGGTTTATCGCTGAACTTAAACCTTTCAGACAATTTTGTGTCCACAACGATTGAAAGAAGTTAGACCCGAGCAACCCCGGGCGGTCCAGCTATATGTTTGTTTCTACGGTATACTCCTAGGCCGAAAGAGTTTCTATAAAACTTTATAGTTTAGTCCAGGGATGGTTCCTGTCAAAGTAGGATCTCAATATTCTCACGTGTTTGGTAAAGGAAACCTAGAAACTACTGGACACATTTCAAAAATTCTTTCAGCTTTAGGATGCCACATAATTCCACAGTAAAAAGATTAAATTTCATCCCTTATTCGCACGGAAGAGGAAAAACGAGAACGGGAACCTTAAAACTACAGACCCGAGCAAAGCCGGGCGGCTCAGCTAGTTTACTATATAATGTGTAATGTGTAATGTGAAAGTTTGGTCTTTTATGAACTTCTCTGGTCAAAACCCAGACCACCTTAGCTTTCTTAATTACAAAGATTG
Organism: Melanostoma scalare; assembly: GCA_949752695.1. Classification (NCBI taxonomy): domain Eukaryota; kingdom Metazoa; phylum Arthropoda; class Insecta; order Diptera; family Syrphidae; genus Melanostoma; species Melanostoma scalare. The sequence continues at coordinate 68,834,578 of OX456985.1, forward strand.
GTTAAAATCGTGTCTGTCATTAACGAGAAAGTGGTTTTTAAAAAAACCATACAAAGCCAGGTACTGTTCTTAGACTTTTTCTGAAAATATTTCTAACTTCATTGGAAACACAACTTGAAACTCGCACAAAATTTGATCGAAATCGTTGGAGCCATTTTCGAGAAAAATAAGGGTTAACACATCGGTTTTATGGCTGGTACCGTTATTTCAAGACCAAGAAACCGAATTTCTAAAACCTTTCTGTAGGCTGCTCCACAGAACTAACTGGAAATTTTGAAGAAAATCGGTCAAGCGGGTGCGAGGCTGTAGACCCATACATACAGACAGAATTGAAGGACCCACTTTTTTCGTACTCTCTAACATCGTGATGTCACGTTTAATTGTTACCTCAAAAATTTTTTTTTCTGCGCGACTGCAATACTTGCCTTACTGTATCTATAATCCCTAGTAATATCCTTCACCAATGAAACGTCCTGTCTTTTGTTTTGCAAAATAAACATCGCATAGGTCCGTCCTTATATGCATATGTGGCAGTATCACCACCCTATGAGAGTATGGCTGGCAAGCCCCATTTGAATAATCTTATTTGCTATCCCCAAAACAAGCCACATTGTTTAGCATTCGTGTTAGTCAGGAGTATACCTAATTAGGAGAAACCATTACACAGTGTTGGTATATTTTCGTCAAAACAAATATCTTTGTCTAGCTCTAGGCAATTAATCATTTGGAATGTCTCTGCTTTGAAATGACCTTACTTTGTTTACACTCCCACATGTCATAACACATAAATTGAAGGCAGTATTTTCGAGAATTCCTATCTCGTTACTTCTACTTACGTACACCAGAACTTTCAGCAACTACAATTTACAATGCACAAGGAAAGCCATGCATTATTGTTTTGGTTTCTTGCAAATCCATCGTGCATTTCTCCAAACTTCACCACGACTATGCACACATGTATTTTCCATTAAATTAGCAAACACAGAAGCTTTGCAAGACGTACACATCAATCCTTCTGTTCCAAGTCCTTGAAGTGCAGTCTGCAGTGGCTTATGAAAACTTTCAAGTGAGTGTGCATTTACATATCATAGTTTCAACAAGTAACGCAACAGTAAACAGGGAAGCCTAATCGCTCCTTAATAAAAGGGCTTACGACAAACTCAACACCACTAACCACTCCAGGGTACGTTTCGTTGGCTTCTGTTGGAACACTTATTTATAGCTTTATAGCTTTTTTTGATTCATTTCAATGAGATTTGGAATAGGGGAAAGTAAAACCACAAATTCTCGACATAAACAAATATCCACTCAATTCGACAAGAGCTCCATTTCATTGTACTTGAAAAAGCTTTCAGTGGGATAATCCGTCTCAATAATCTTCTTTCATTCGAAATAAAATTGCAATTTATTGAACGAGTTAACAAGAAAAGCAAGTTAAACTGAGAAAGGGGCATCGTCGTTTGTGATTTGACGGAAAATCAGAGTGGGATGGTGCATCAAGGAAGGACTTGAATGTTTCAACATCCTTTTTGATTGTCACTTCATCTACATTTTTGTCATCATGAAAAAGTGCAGGAGTAACTTACAGTTTCATTAGCATTTGCAGCAATTTCATGTATCAGATTTATACAAAAATTCACAAATACATAAAAATAAAACTAAAAATGAATTCATCAAAAAAATTAAAAACATGAATCATCAAGAAATCCTCTGAGCTTAACTCCAAAATTTGACAGTTGGCTCATCAGTTAGAAACTCTCGTACACTTCGAAAACCCGAATTGCGTTTGGAAAGTAATGACACTTACTAGAGGGTGATTTTTAGAGCAGTTTTTTTTTTATTATTATTTATTTATTTATTGAAATAAATTATAAAATTAATTTATAAATTTATTTTATATTGAAGGCATCAAGGTAGCCAGACCATATGATACCGTTTTTTAGCTTAACAAGAATCTAGCAGGTATTTAAGAATTATGTTAATTTTGTACTTTTTGAAAAAAAAAAAAATTAAATAGTAAAAACAAAAAAAATTAAAGATTATGTCGGGCAAATGAAACTAATTTAAATTTCTTCAAACTTCTGGTGGGCGGAGATGGCAGCTTTGATGCGACGGATGGAGTTGACATCTGATGGATTCAGGATGTTGGCGAGCGTGTCGGGTATATTCTCTGCGGATGTATTTATTTGGCGAGAAACAGGACATTCCACGAAAATATGCCAAATTGTAAGAGCTATCCCACAATTTGAGCATTGCTCTGGTGCCTCGCGAGTGCAGTAGTGCTTGCTTGTAAATAGAGTTTTTCCTACTCTTACTCGTAATATTTTTATGCATTCTTCTCTACTAAAAGATTGGTTGTACCGGATACGGGTATTCACGGGTAGATGCTTTCGAAGAAATGTTTCTGCTGTTTTCCATTTTTCTATGACTTCATTCTTTTCAATATGAGTAAAAGCTCTTTTCGAAAGTTGGTGTAATTTCGGATACTCTAAGATAAGTGGATATCGAATAGCGTTTTTTGCCGCCGAGTCAGCGGCTTCATTACCTTTAATTCCACAGTATCCGGGTATCCAAGCTATTGTAATATTTCTGTGGTGGAACAAGCAATTTCTTAAAATGTCAAGAGATGGACATTTATTTGTGGCATTTCTTAAGCCTTCGAGTATACCGAGGTTGTCTGTTAGGATTAAGTAGTGTTCAGAGCTTTGTATGGCGACAGATATGGCTTTGTAAATTGCAGCTAGTTCAGCAATGTAACAATCCGCATATTCTGGAAGTTGAGCTTGATGAATAGTAAAGAATTGCGCATTGTGTTGGAGTTCTACTACAGCATAGGAGCACCAGTGATTTTCTTTTCGTGAACCGTCGGTGTAGAAAATCCTATCTGCTCTTACACTATCGATTAGTTCTTTGTATAGCCTTTTGTACATATCGTCGGAAGTGTTTGCCTTTTTGTATTTTGCTAGATTGGTGTTGATTTGAAGTTCGCTTCGTTTCCATGCAGGGAGGTTCTCAGCTAATATGGGTATATCTATTCCGAATGCCGTGTCAGGTTCAACAGATATAGACATCATGTTGTTCAGCGCCGATACGGAATTTCGTTTTGTTTTTTTGTTTGAGGAAACAATTTTTTCGATTTCTTCGAACAACGGGTGTGTTGAGTTATTTTTTGCCTTACTGACGAGATTACTTGTCCTTCTTTTAGCAAGGTGTTCAAAAGATACATATCCTCCTTCGACTCTTAGGGCTTCAATGTTTGTAGATCTAAGAGCACCTGTTGCAGTTCTATAGCATTCGTTTATAGCTGTATCAATATTAGATATGTTCTTTTTTGCCGTCCACATGAAGATTGTCAAACTGTGTTGAAGTGTACCTTCCACCAGGGCTTTTGCTATCTGAAGTGCTGTTTCCATATGTGGTCCTCTTCGTTTTGAACAAATCATTTTTAGTGCGTTGTTTCGGCTTCTCAGGTCATTTACCACTTTTTTAACATGTCTATCCCATTTCAGGTTCCTTGTAAAAATAACTCCAAGAATTTTGGTTTCTTTCTTCAATGAAATAGAAGTGCTACTATAATGGATCACAGATACATTTTCTTTTCCGACAGAGATGAAATGTCTCGATTTTAGAAGTAGGGATAATTGCACCCATTTTTGCAGCCCAATTAAACATAGTGAAGTCCACTTGTTCAAGAGTATCTTTAACCTGGTTTGGGCGACCTGAAGAGACAACGTAAATGTTGTCGGCGTATACTCCGATAAAATCAAGGTTGTTTGTAGGATGGGAAAGTTCAACTATCAGGGAGTCTATATATGCGTTGTATAGGATTACAGAAAGAGGGGAACCTTGTGGTGTTCCATTATCTAATTTCATAAGTGCGGAGTCGTATCCGTCCACGTTTACTTTGAAGGTTCTATTGCTCATAAAAGATTTTATAATCTTCAGTAATTTTTTAGGTACACCCCATTTGTAAAGCTGCTCAATTACTGGAACCATCGTAACTCTGTCAAATGCTTTTTCTAAGTCAGATGACATAACTATACTGTGTTTAGCTTTTGATAAGTTTTCTGCTAATGTGTGTTCCAGCAGGTGCAAGAGTGTTGAGACTCCTCTGTTGGGTCTGAATGCATGTTGTTCCTTACTAGCCTTTTTTTCTAGTAGCCAACTTATTCGTTTCGCAATAATTTTTTCGAAAATTTTGGAAAGAACGGGAAGAAGAGAGATCGGGCGATATTCATTAGAATCATGGTTATTTCTTGTGGTTTTAGGAATCGGCTTAAGTTTTGCTCTTTTCCAGTCGTGTGGAAAAGTCCCAGTAGTTAAAATAATATTGAATAGCGCACAAATTCTATCTTTAAGGCTGATATCGCTTAGTTGAACCATCTTGTAAGTAATTTTATCTTCCCCTGGGCTACTTCCTTTTGCCATCCTAAGTGTCATATCGAGTTCAATACGCTCAATTTGTTCCGTTAAGAGATCACAAGAGTTCTGATTTGTCTTCATATAAGGAAATTTTCTGTCTGAGGTCGGCATACGTATTGCTTTGATGCGACTCCATAGCGTTCTCATATCTATAGAAGGGTTCATTGTGTTAATGAATGTGTCCCAAGAAGTTCTTTTGGAGCGAATCGATTCTTGTCTTACCTTAGCAAAGATTTTTCTGTATGCAACACAGTTTTCCGTCGTTGGAAAACGACGGGCCTTTTTCCAAGATTTGTTCTTTTCTTTTACCAACAATGCTAATTCCTTTGTAAACCATATTGGGTTGGTATTCTTAGGTTTAGGCTGAGTTATTGGGATCGATTTGTTTGCAGAGCTTCTGATGATTTTTTTTATTTTAGAAGCTTCTTGGTTGATGTTGGAGGACGGGGTTATTTGCGCGCTAAGTCGTTTTGTTTCTGCTTCATACAGCTTCCAATTTGCTAATTCCTCTTTATATCGTGGTGTAAATTTAGGACTAACTCTTTGTCCTGGTGTGCGAATAATAATGGGCATATGATCTCTACTAACTGCATCAGGCAAGACATTCCATTGTAGGAAAGGAACAGAGCCATTATTGCGGTTGAGAATTTTTGTTTGAGCTTGGTGTTATTGGTTGTGTAATTGGTGTATTATTGTTCTGTAGTTGTTGAGTTAAATTAAAGTTTTTTGAGTAGTTTGTTGTTTTATTTGATGAAGTGGAAGAGTGATGCTGAGGCTGGTCCTCAGCACTGATATCCATTTCAATATCATCAGAGAGATTATCAAGATCGTCAAGTTTGAGATCTTTGCGTTGTTTTTCTATCATATAATTTAATTTGTTTTCAATTTGTATGTTGCTTGATATTGTTTTCGAAGCTGTGTTATCGATTTCTTTTTGTATTTGGTTTGAAGGAGTATTTGTTTGGGTTTGTTGTTTAGCATTTGAGGGTTTTACTGTGTCTGTAATTGAGTTTTGTTCTTTACTATTGGTTTGTTGTTGTACTCTGTGGATGATGTTAGCGTTGTTTTGTAAAGAGTCAAGTTTGGATAGTATAGAGCTTTTTTCGGTGTGGATTGATATTTCTCTTTCTCTTTGCATAGCTTTCTCTACTCTCGCTTTGATTATTTCTGCAATCGTTGTATTACTTTCGCCGCGCTTTTTAGGAGCAGGTAATTGATGCAGTGAGGGATTATCATTGTATATAGCCCACGCGTCACGAATGGAGCAACGGCGATCGGCTTTGATCTTGTTAATAGATTTGTAACGGAGGAAGGAGGGGCAGGAGGGGTCGAATGATGTATGTGTTTGTGTATCTTCTTTGCAGTTGGTACAGTGAATGCGGAGGCACTCATCGTGGGGTGGAGGGAGACAGCAATTTCTACAGAGAGCAATGTTGTTGCATCGATTTTTGGTGTGTCCAAGCTTTTGACAAGTCACACAGCGCATAGGATTTTGTATGAATGAATCGAGGCACATTATTGTCATTTACAATTACGGGCAATGTCGGGAATTCTTCGTCGTGTTTGGTGCGCTTAACTTTTCGTTTGTTAGCGTTATTGTTGCTCTGGTTTAAGTCCACCTCAGGTGGTAGTCCCTTAAACCAGTTTTGGCGAGGGGGGGGGGGGGGGGGTCTCCCCTCGTCCATGATTGTTAATTTTTTTTTTTTAGGTGTAAGTTGTTTTTGCTTTTTTTTTTTTTTTTGCGTTTAGATGTATAAGTGTAGGTAAGTGTTTGTGATTTACCACGAAGAGTAAATTTGGTGTTGATTTGTTTAAGTAGCACTGATGTAAAAAACTTTCAAGAGAAGAACGTCTTTATACGGAGTTTGCCAGCACAGAACTGCAGTTTTTTTTTTTTAAATCGAATAAAACACTCAAATCTCCATCGATAAATTGCCTTTTGTGACTTACGTTTTGAAGATAACTTCATGTAAATGTTGTCCGCGGCTCCATTTCAAATGGTCAATTCGGAGAGTCAAATTTCGCGTCAATTTTTCGATAATTTCGGCCTATATTGAACGTGTTATGTTATTTTATAAGACTACAAATTTATAAGATTTTTTTATCTTACTGTGTAAGCTATTTGAACAATAAACTTAAACTTAAACTCATGTTCGGCTTGTCCACATAGACTAACGACTTTACATAAGCAGCTCACCAAATACTTCAACATGTCCATTGCTAAAATAGCTGTTTGGCATTTGGGACACATGATGAAACCACATATCAACCAAGTTCAACTCAGCCAACGCGGGCAAAAACGTCGCACATCAATGCTCAATATCGTTCGCCGCTGATCTATCTATCTTTCTATCTATCTATCTATCTACCTATATATATATATATGTACATATGTATGTAAGTTTCAGTTTTTTTAGCTTGAAACTTATATGGTTTTGATTAGTCCGATAGCTCATAATAACGACACAAGTTGATGTAGTACAGAACTAAATATTTAATTATAAATTAATAAAGTAACTTAACAATTAAAACAAAGGAATAAATTTTGAATTACCTAAATCAACAATTATGTCGACTTCGGCTTCTGTAACCCAACTTCTTGAACGATTGAAAACGAATAAGAAATTATATATCAAAACAAAATATTAATAATTGAAAAGTAAGATAATTTTGTTGCGGTATATTTTACCACAACAAGTTAGACTTTTACTTTTCTTCCTTTTCCCATTTTCACCCCCTCCTTTTGTTGTGGCTTCAAGGTGCTGGCAGAGTATAAAACAACCCTAGTCCATCAGCTAGTGGTGTACTTCAAAGCATTTTGGAAAAGCAACCCGAATAGGTACCCCTTCATTGAGCCAGTGGAAGCTCTATAAAACTGGCATGGCTAAATGAGCAGAAATTAAAAAAAATTTGCTCAAAATTTGTTGCTAATTTGTTGCTAATTAGTTGCGAAAAAATCGATTTTGTTGCTCCAGCCGATCCCGAGAAATCGACAAACATGCTAGCTTTACATAAAAATAGCATGAAAAATAGCGAAGGCAGGACTAAATGATCAAAAATTAAAAACAAATAGCTCAAAATTTGTTGCTAATTTGTTGCTAATTAGTTGCGAAAAAATCGATTTTGTTGCTCCAGCCGATCCCGAGAAATCGACAAACATGCTAGCTTTACATAAAAATAGCATGAAACATAGCGAAAAAGGGTAAGAATTGTGAAAACAAATAGACTGCATTTTGTTGCTAATTTGTTGCTGTAAGATCGTGCAAAATTCAATTGTCGAAAAAAAAAAAAATTTTAATGTTTTTTAAACAAATAAAATTTTTGACCGTTTATGCTTGCTTAACTCTCGGTTTTTCGGGAATAAACAAACAAATTGATTTTGTTGCTCATCGTTGCATCAGTTGTTTTTGAAGTATTTGATGCTGGAACAAATATGAAAACGGAATTAAATAATCTACCAAAATTTCTTAAAAACCCACAAACTTTGGAGAAATGTACCGACTTGTTGGAGTCGCAGATTTTATGCCTCCTAGATTGGTGACCAGGACATCTTCTGGTCATTTTACCGCGGTATGTTTGCGAGGGACTCAATGGATAGAGTATGATGATCGAAATCCAAAAGAAATTTTAAGAAAAGCGAATCATTTTGTGTATCCAAGAATATTAATGTATGTAAAAGTACAATAAAGAAAAAAGTATTCGAAAAATTTAAACTGTTTTAAGTTTGAAAAATCTGTATCGTAAGAGTTTTTTTTTTAAATTTATTTACATTTATATGTAAATGTGCATTTTATTCACCAACTAGTTCCTAGAAAATATTTTTAACTTCCCGCTAAGAAAATTGAAAATTTTTTGAAAATCGGGAAGTTATTGGTTTTACCCCGTTTTTCGAAAATCCAGTTTTCATCTATATTGACGCTATGTTGACGGTTCCCGTGTTTGTTGCAGTTGCAGGGATGGCCTCTAGGTTGCTTCTAAGTATCTACTAGAAAAAAATGAAATCCAAACAATTACTACTCAGCACGGTAATCAATTAGATATTGAAAAAAAAAATACGATCTTAACAACAGAATCAATTATGTTTATCCTGGGAAAATGGAGAATCAAGCAACCCTGGACGGTTTACAATGATACCGATCAGAAACTCACCCGATCTCCCGGTTTCTATTTTGTTGCTGAGTCTCCGGACATTGATAACTGATGCAACGATGAGCAACAAAATCAATTTGTTTGTTTATTCCCGAAAAACCGAGAGTTAAGCAAGCATAAACGGTCAAAAATTTTATTTGTTTAAAAAACATTAAAATTTTTTTTTTTTTCGACAATTGAATTTTGCACGATCTTACAGCAACAAATTAGCAACAAAATGCAGTCTATTTGTTTTCACAATTCTTACCCTTTTTCGCTATGTTTCATGCTATTTTTATGTAAAGCTAGCATGTTTGTCGATTTCTCGGGATCGGCTGGAGCAACAAAATCGATTTTTTCGCAACTAATTAGCAACAAATTAGCAACAAATTTTGAGCTATTTGTTTTTAATTTTTGATCATTTAGTCCTGCCTTCGCTATTTTTCATGCTATTTTTATGTGAAGCTAGCATGTTTGTCGATTTCTCGGGATCGGCTGGAGCAACAAAATCGATTTTTTCGCAACTAATTAGCAACAAATTAGCAACAAATTTTGAGCTATTTGTTTTTAATTTTTGATCATTTAGTCCTGCCTTCGCTATTTTTCATGCTATTTTTATGTAAAGCTAGCATGTTTGTCGATTTCTCGGGATCGGCTGGAGCAACAAAATCGATTTTTTCGCAACTAATTAGCAACAAATTAGCAACAAATTTTGAGCTAATTTTTTTTAATTTCTGCTCATTTAGCCATGCCAGTTTTATAGAGCTGCCAGTGGACGGCTGGAGACTCAAACAGCAGCGGTAGTAAGAACCAGGAAGGTTCTGGACAATTTCAACAGCAGCAGCAGCAGGTTACTAACAACCTACTATTTATATAAAAGGTAGAGATATAACTACCCACCTTTAACACACTGATATATATCAGTGATCTTCGGATTATGGCATTTAAAGACTTTTTCAATATAAACGGCCAAGAGCCCAACGTAATGGCTGAGTGCCCACCGCAAAGGTCGAGTGCCCAACCTAAAGTGCTTTGCCTTAGCAAGAAATGACTCTTTATAGAATTATCCCCATTCCCCCAATTCTGCGCGAAGGTTCACCGAAGTAATATAGTAGTTTTCGCGAAAAATGACGAATCCTCTTAAACTGAATCCTAGCTTAAATAGTTTTCTTGCACAGTGTAACTTGGGTCGGTTGGGCCGAGGGAATTTGTTTAAAGTAATAGTTTCTCGATTTTCTATTCTGGAATGGATTGAAATGGAACAGGTCTGGATTCGTTCATTCAGGCGAGTTGTTGCGAATCTCTCACGACCGAGAGATTCAGCAACAAAGTTGTTTAGAAAAGAGCGATGGATGCGTTTCGGCTACGGCGCAGACTCCAGCGAATTTGCTGAGAGTACTGCAGATACCCCGTGACGAATCTCCACGACTCTGATTGGTCTAAGTGAGTGGAATTTGCTGAATGCGCCGATGAACGAAGAGACCGCCAAGAAGATGGCACTTCTTGGTTGACCTCTGAAAAGGACATAGTGCCAGAAAGTTTTAGAAAATTGAAAAAGTGTCGGAGATTTTATAATCGAGTATTTGATTTTTGCAAGTAGTGCAAGTTTAAATTGTTACAGTGTTTGATTGGCAGGAAGGCCAAACTAAACAGTGTTTTAAGTCTGTGCAGGAAAGCTCCACCTAGGCAGGAATTCAGGAGAGTTAGTGCTAGTACGGGCAAGAAAACTCAGGCAGAATTCGTCAGCAGAAAAAGCTAAGTATTTTCCTATAAAAGTGGGAAAATGTTAGTAGTTTGTTTTTTTTTGTTTTGACTATTGAGTCATATTGCTTGAATCGGTTACCCTTCGCCTTTCGTAATTTATCCTGACATTGCAGGACGCGCGACCTCCATTTAACCTTTTTGTCTATTCGGGAAAATTCCCAAAGAGTCGTTTGTTTGCGGGTGCATTGTGCACATACTTTGTTGTTTGCATTTTAACCTGGGTAAAACCCATCTTCGTTCATTAAATATCATACCATTTAAATTGTTAACTGGCCTTCTGCCAAATTTTCTATCTATTGTACACCTCCACTTGTTTATGAAAAAATTTCAGGTTTTCTACCTATACCCGTAAAGGTTTCCTGAATAAAACATATTTTATTCCTTTTTGGAAATCAATCGCGTTGTTCTTATCTCAATTGAAGATCATTTTCAGCATTAAAGTTGGTTTGGAAATTCCAAGCAAAAATTTCCTGGCGCCCTTAAATTTGTGAAACACCCTACTTGTGTTTTGATAGAACATTGTTTATATCATTAATTTCTTTTGATATCAATTCATCGATTTCCTCTAATTAAAACTACCTACGGACCACCCCTTGCTGAACAGCTGGCATTGGCAGCATATTATCTTGCTACCTGTTGCATTATTTTCCCTTTAAAATCCACCCAGCTGTCATTTGACAGTTCATCCTAAAATTAAATTCCATAAACATCGCTGCGGCACATATCGGTGTGCATACATATTTATATTTCTGTGTAATAAATAATTAATTAATCATTCGTTGCGATTGATTAATATATTAGTTTGCTATAATCCAAGTTGTGGATTCAGTGGTAATTTGTTTTGTCGGGAAAAAAGTGCAACAATTTATACTAGATATTAATAAAGCAAGTAGTTTTTAGCAAAGTACGAAATTTGGCAAATGTAGTCATAATGGTGGCTAAGTTTGTGTGTTAGATGGCAACAAACTTACATATACATATATTAAATATGATGTATGCATTTTTGTATGTATGTATGCATGTCCGGTATAGACTCCTAAACCACTCAACGGATTTTTATGAAATTTTCAGAGTAGACATAGTTTAGTTTAGAGATGGTTGGGAACGGAAACTTAGACAAATCATGGAGTGATATCAAACTTTTTTTTAGCATTAGGAGTGCTACATTATCCCCCTCCATCAGTAACCTTGACTATATTTCATCACTATAATCCCACGGGAACGGAAATGGGAACTAGAACGTGAACATTAAAGTTACTTTACCGATTTAAAATATTCTTTCAACTCTATGATGTTACATTTCATTAACCTATTTCCATGGGAACGGAAGATTCCCCCAGGAACGGGGTCGGGAACCGAAACTTAGACACTACTGGACAGATTTCAAAATTTCTTTCAGCACTGCGATGCCACATAATTAGGGTTGCAACATTGTTAAAAAAAATATCGATGGTCTCCGATCAACATCGATGTCAAAAAACATCGGTCATAATAACGATACATCGATGTTTCTCCGATGCTTTTCCGATTTTTTAATTATCTTGTCATTAATGAAAAAATTTGCTTTATTTACGTGTACTGTAGCTAAATATGGAAATTTGCTAGTCTAACCAGTTTCAAATTCAAAAGACCTAAAAGACTTCCACCCAAAAAAAAACACAAATCGACTGGATTCATTTGCAAATTGCTAAAAGCCGAGTTCACACTGTACAATTAGTTGGACAGACTTCGTTTGATGGGAGTTGGATGGTCGGATGTAGTTTGCGTTCGCACTTATCAAGCTTGCCGTCCAATTTTATGTAACGGATTCCATACATGGTATTTTGCGACCATTCAACTTATTATGTGAGCCTTGAATTAAGAACAACAAAATCATAATTAAATTACTAAATGTTGTTCAAAAGGCATAACCAGACGTTTTTGTTTGAAAGTTGTGACCAACCGAAACTAAAATCATTGGTACATCTTTCATACCACAAACAAACGAATTAAACTGAAAAGCACAATAATCCACTCTTCTAATACGATAAACCATTGTGCAACAGCAGGCGCAATCAAATGAGTGACTCGAAAGAAGAATGTTTTTTGCGGTTGTGGTTTTCAACAATGAAAATAGCTTTGTTTGCTTTGAAATTCTCATTGCTCTCACCAAAAACATTGTGGTTAACGTTTGATGTATGTATATGTTTGCGGTTGGGATGGATTTTGTTTTGTGTTTTGGTTTGGATGTCGTACAGTTTTTATTTGCTTATGCATTTCAGGAGGATTTCGATTATTGAGAGCGAGTAGTAATGGTAAAAGTAGTGATGAATATTTTAAATAGAAGTTTCGGTTTTGTAAGGAGTGTCATCGAAAGCCATACACGGAAAAAGGTACACATTTATCTGAAAAAATTGATAACCCAATAATCTCTTTGAGTTAGTTTTCCTTTTTTGAATGCGGATGGTTGCACTTGTAAATTGTAAGGTAGCACTGGCATCTTTTTTTTCTATTTCCTTTTAGGCATCACCGGTTTTGACAGCCCACGCTCACTTGGTGTTTTGTGTCATTGACAAACAACTTCAGTTTGGCCTAAAAATAATTTAACCCTAAGGGTCCTCGCAAAGCACAAGCTTTCTATCGGCCGATAGTTTGGTCGGGTTAATTTGTTAGCGCGCACACTACGCCAACTAAACAATTGGGTTGGTGGGGAGTGCCGGACTAGACAACAGTCGGCCGACGATTGACGTTTCTACAACCAAAATCGGGCAGTACCATTAAAAAAAAAAAAAAAAATACGCATAACCATCCGGTGCCAAAACTTGAACCGAAGTGAACCATCGGCCGATTAAACAATCGGTCTTTCAAACCAAATACGCTATCAAATTGTGTAACTTTACAAAAAAGATATGCGTTATTTGTTTTGTCGGAATTGGCAAGTCCTCCTGTTGGAGGAATTGGCAAGTCCTCCTGTTGAAAATTCATTGCCACGAAAAGAGCTTTCTCGATTAGTCGTTCAGAACCGGCAGAAAATTATAGGTCCCCTCCATTCACTTACAAAATATGGTTGTGAGAAAAGTGCTATGGCTCAAAGCCTTGATGAGCTGATCCGGCCATGAAATCGGTCTTTTTTTTATAGAGCTGCTGGAGGAGTTTTGTTTAGGATGCAAGTTTTTTGCCAAGCTTTTGTTGTTTGCCTAAGCTACTGGGAATGTTTTGGTTTTTTCTTTGTCTGAAAGGCAAGGAACTCTTCCAACACTTCCACTTCTGATTCAATTTTGTAATTTTCTACTTGAGAAATTTCATCTGGGCAGAGGAGTGCTAAATTTTCCGCTCGGGATGATGTATACGATTCATTTTTATTTTGGTAGTCCAAAATTGTGGGTTTAAGAAACACCCTCAGCGTAATCCTTCGCGTAAAGAAACTGGATTACTTCTTCCTCCAGTGGGCTGAAAATATGCTGCTCATATTCTCCACCAAAAGTCGCAGTTTTTATTTTTTTGATGACTTGTGGTCTGACCAAACCTATACCAAATAAATATAAAATTTGATTATTTTTAATTAGCTAAACTGTTTTTACAATTTACTTTTCTTCTCTCGCAAATTTGCTTGGCTGGAAGACCTATCGCGTTCAAAGCTTGTTGCAAAGTCTCCCAAAATCTTTCCAAGAGCTCGGGGCACTTTTTTGTCAATTTTTTATCAATTTCAGGATGCTTCTTCATTCACTTGACCATTTCTTTGAATTGAGCACGGTTTGAGGTTTTCGTTCTTGAAAATAAGTTTTTAATATATCATATACTTTGAAAATAGAATCTTAAATAAGTAATAAATGCTTATTCACTTTCTACATAACTATTCCTTATTTTTCAAAACATTTGCTTAAATTCCGAACTTTCCATTTTTTATTTAAAAGAATCAACTTTTGCACTTTTGAATTTCCGCAACAATTTTGCTGCTGATAAGAAACGTCAAAAATTGTATGGAGTTCGGATGAAAAACGGATTCGGTACAACTTTTTTGGGAATCTTTCACTTTCTCACAGTCGGATTCAATGCGGATTCGATAATAGCAAAAATGTCAAAACTGATGCGGATCACTTACGCAGTCCATTTATCGAATTCTGTAATCGGCGTAATTAAGTTTTCCCAATCTTTGCCAAATGCGTCCTCTCCTGTCACGAAAAAAAAACAAAATTCGTATCAATTAAAATTTTAATAAGGCTTTAGTTTAAAGTCAATAAATTAAAAATCAAGGAACATATTTTATTTCAGCACTCACCCCTGAAAACAAGGTTTTTTCAGCTATTACAAACTTTCCCAATTACAATCCAATGTGTAAGTCCAATCATCGATTTAACACACTCTAGTGCAACAATTTTACAGACAAATTGAGTTTCAAATTCATTTTTCCCTAAGGCAACCCACATAAATGTGCATACATAACCGAGTGCTTAGATCTCAACAGAGTCTGATTGCTTCCATTCACTTTCATCCATTTTGAGTATAGCCACTTATTTGAAAGCCTTACAACTCTGTTGGGTATTTAAAAATGAATGTGTTAAATTGGGCTTGATAAAGTCAAAAAGAATAACCATAACTCTTCATTAAAGTTGGGTTTTAGGGCTTATTTACCAAACAATTATCCTTAATGCTCCACAAGAAGCCATAACTCAACTCCCAGGATAATAAAAAGCCATTTTACGGTCAGTTCATTACAATATTAATTGTTGTTTTGCTCCTTAGCTGATTAATTACTAACAAAATTTTTTATTTAATTGTTATGTTATGAACGTCGTTACTTTACGGTTTAATTATTACGTGGTGGCCAGTTCACAGTCTGTGGCAAGTAATAAAGAATGGAAATCTTCTTCGTATAATCGGAGAAGGAGGATTTATTAAAAGAGAGGAATCCATGGAATGAAAATAAATCAGAGCTTATTCCAAGCAGCGCGCTGCAACACCATACCATGAAAGGAAAATTATGATGCACCTTTTATATACATAGCAGATACTTTACGTATCTGCATCCGGTTTGCCTACCCGATTTTTTTCAGCTGCAGTCGAAGACTGGTAAAGCGCCTTTTAAAAGTCTCTTTTTTTCGGATTAATCAGATTGAATTGAACTTTTATAAGCTATGTCCGGATACGGATACATATCTTTTCTTGTACTAAGATACTAGAGTGGAGGAGCACTTACTAAGAGAATGGAATGTTTGGCTTTAGTAGCTAGCGTTTATGAAGAGAAATGAATTAAGTGAAGAACCAAAGCAGACTTCTTTTCAATATCGGACTCCGGGGTTTTTTCTCTTAATTCAACCCATTGTCTGATTCCTGCAGTAAGAAGTTTTTCTATTGAATGCTCTGATGAATTCCAATCCAATGCCTTGGAAACCAGTTTCCAGACATTTGTTTAAATTCAAGTACACGGCATTACTGTCCTTACAGTTTGAAAAGTGGAATGAATGAATCACCTGATTTGGGATTATTGTATATGAAATGAATATTGCACCCATTCTAAACGAAACACTCAGTGCAGTGTACCCATAGAGAACAGGTATTCAAAAATAGGTATTCATAAAAAAGTATACACTACACTGAGTACACTGAGACCACTGAGTACACTAAATATTTGTTTACTTACTTTTGTTTCAAGTCAAAGTCAAGTTTCTTAAATGATAGATTTGTGAGAAATGGCTGTTAAGAAAGGCAACGGAATAAGACATAATGTATAATATTAGCAATTTATGAATGAAAAAAAAAAATTAACTTAATTTTTATTCAATTTCTTGAAAAAGATCTAATAGGTTATTACACTAGGGTGTCCCTTACTTTAGAGGTTTTTCTAACTAGATGCTTCGATTCTTTACCAAAAAAACTGAGTCTGAGATTATTTAAAGAAAACCTTAAACTGTCAGAAACCACTGTGGTTTCCGTTCAGTATCTAGTCAGAAAAACCTCTAAAACAAGGGACACTCTATTATTACACATTTCAATTTTATTTATGTTACAATGTAAAGTTATCAATAATAGGGTAATTCCATGGTGTAACACCCGAAACGCACACTTTTCGATTCATAAAACTGTTAATCTTTATGCTAAAATCTACAAATCTTACAATTTAGATAAAACAACTAAAAACGTTGTTCTTGAGCGTAGTTGAAATTCAAGAAATATACAAGTAAAAAAGTAAGAAAAGTCTTCGTTACCACGTTATAATATTTTATTTTATTTACTAGCAATGGAATGCTTAGTTGAGCGTACAAGATATAAACTGCAAGTGTCAAAACATATAATTCTTCTTCGGAGGAAAGCTCGTAAACCTTACTGTCTGTTTAGTGTACATAACAGCTGATCTTATGTAAAGGTTCAACAACCTTTACTTGGAAAAATAATTGTTTACTTTAAATTCAACAATGCCCCATGTAAGAGGCTTAACCTTCCGATGACAACAGGGGTGCTATAGTACCCCAGGCCTTCTTATTTTAACTGTAATTTTGTTTTAGCTTCACTTCTCTTTCTATCATTCTATGTATTTGTCATTTAATACCTCAGGTCTTAGTTACTGATGAGCAGTCCCCGCGATAGGCTGTAGTTATTGATACAGAGCGGTTTTCGTATGCACTGGGGTTGTATAGAACCCCATGTTGTTATTCGCGTATGCGAAAATTTGTAGGACATTTTTTTTTCTTCATTGAGTAGGTTAATAAAATGGCATCCACTGGTCGGGAAACTATTGAAAATTATATAAAAAATGTTTTGGAATGAGAGGATGGTGGAATGTAGTCAGGACGATGAATGCCCAGATATAACAGATCATCATTCAATACAATCTGAAATGGATGATGACCACTTATAGGTCAATCATCGGAGGAAAAAGTGCCGCTTGCAGAAGCATCGAAAAAGCTTTTGAAAGGCAAAAATGTTCATTTGTAGAGTAAACTAAAGGAATTAGGTTTACAACTGACCAAACCTCATATGGAGCGACGTTTAGATCAACATTTGCTCAAAACATTTCCTGAAGGAATAAAAGGGGTTCTAGGCCCCTCCATGAAGTCCAATGAAGGTGAGCCCCCTCTTAAACTTCAGAGGCAATCACGGTGTGCATTTCGCCCACGAAAACAAGACCTCAAGAGCAAGCTTTCGTGTTATGAATGTCAGTGTTCTGTATGGCCTGAGCACAGAAAAGAAATTTGCAATAATTGCATTTGACTTATTTTTTTTATGTGAATATATATATATATATTTTATGAATCTCTTTTTTTCTGTTTTTGATAAAGCTTATGAGTTGCTTTCTTTCAACAAAAATTTTAAGTTATCTGTAAAAGTATTTTTTTTTTAATTTAATCCTGGCTGGGGTGTTATACCACCCCTGTTGTTATTTACGTATATTTTAAATGTGTTGTTATCGGAAGGTTAAGTAAGAGTGAGAAGCACATAGTAGCTAAAAGTCTATGCTATTTT